>VMOF01000220.1:69752763-69989873 GCA_011764245.1 Trialeurodes vaporariorum
TACAGAAGTTATAGGTTACGCGATTCTAATTTGAAGATATCTTCATTGAAACTTTTCAGGAGGTGGTAAAAAAAAGAAAACTTGTTTGCCCGACAAAATCCAGGTTTCGAATTATTGTGTGATGCAATGCGACGCGGCGCGGCGCGGCGGCCAGCGCGAGCGGAGCTCTGTCTGCGAGGCCTCCGCAAGTTCGCCCTCGGATTGCGTGGCCACTCGCACGCTCCCGTTTGCACCTTTGAGGCTTTGGGCCACCCCCCCCCCCCCCACCCACCACCCGCGAGAGCGACTTGACTCTTCCGGCCGCTTTATGGACGTAATGCTTATATTTGATCAGAGAGGAATCATCTCTCTCTCTCTCTCTCTCTCTCTCTCTCTCTCTCTCTCTCTCTCTCTCTCTCTCTCTCTCTCCCCTTCTCCTCTCTCTCTCTCTCTCTCTCTCTCTCTCTCTCTCTCTCTCTCTCTCTCTCTCTCTCTCTCTCTTCCATTATCCGAAGGCGAGCGCTTGATTGGTTGGGTTAATGAGCTTGAGGAATTTTGGAAAGGCCCAAAAAGGTCAGGGCTGATTATTTGCTTTAACTCAGGAAACGTCAAAAACGACAAACCTGGAAATTCAAGGAAAATCAGGGCAAAAAGGATTTACGTAGCTATATGTATAAATCTCTATGAATTCTTCACTCAAAACCAAAGTTTATAGCTCGTTTCACGAAAGAGGGCCGATGACAGGTAATGCGGATCGCTGCACAAAGACGTGTTTGTGTTCTCGCTCATGCGCAAAAATGCAAACTCGTCTCTGCGCAGTAAACAAAGCCATCCGTCATCGGCCAACTTATAAAACGACCTCTGTAAGAGGCTAAGGCCAAAGCAGCCTTAGCTATATTGCTTTTGAAATCTTCCTCTGAGCACCGCCAACAGGTAGGTTCGTTTGACCGAAGCTCAAGTTTAAAGTGTGAGGACCGCTAAAATGGCCGAAAGCGCGCGAATACCTAATTTGGTTCTCAAACATAACATTCTCGTGCATGACGCTATGACCGCGATCGTTTCATCCGTCTTCCGCCAACTCTTGGCTTTTTGCTTGCTGCTGGACTGATCTGATGTAGGTATACTGGTATACGGTATATGGACCTTGCTCACTCACAACACAATAGTAATACGCTATAAGCTGGCATAGAATGATAATTCGAAGGTTACGCATCATTCTTGAATAATGACGTCACTCGCTCTCTGAGCGTGGCATGGTAAACAGGCGCGGCGAGAGAGAAGCATGAGAAGTAAAGAAGGTTTGGCAATTCAGCGGCGTAACGCGCAATTTGGCAACGTCGTACTGTGTCAATTTGAACCCTTGTAAAAGCTCGAATGCGAAGGTGTTCACCAAACACCAAATACTTCGATATTTTTCGTGGGTTTGCATGGAAAAACTGCAACGTTGCCAAATTGTACCTACGCTACGCCGCGCCACCATTCGGCATTAGTCATCTTTCCCCCATTTCTTACAGCCAATTTGAACCGCGATTCTTTCGTCACGGACTATTATACAATGGGGCTGTTGCGTTTTTTTGCTGTAAGCCATTTAAAAATTGATACTGATGTAAAATACTGCAAAAATAACGATGGTTGCATTAAAACCACACGAGATCTACTCTCTAACTCATTAAATGATTTTAAATACGCGAGCGTAATGGCGGTGGAAGGCACTAATAATGCGAGATTCCTATCTTCATTTCGTTATTCTATCTATGCTGTTAGAAGATTTACAGAGTAATTATTAAGCACCTGAGCAGTAATCCACATCCGTGACACCTGGTGACACCGGTTTCAAAGGAAAGTTGTCTCCTAATGGTCGCTTCTTGATGGAAGTACAGTATTATTAAATGGGAGTATCTCATCATTATTACCCAACGTTGCCATTACGCTCGCGCATTTAAAAGCATTTTATGAGTTTCAGTGTGGATATCGACGTGAGTTTTCAGAGCTACCGTCGTTATTTTCGCAGGTTTTTACGTCTAAATCAATCCTGAAATGGCTTGCAGCAAACGTGTGCAACAGCCCCATCCCCCATCCCCCCCCTTCCTTGCGTTTTTACTTAGAGTGGAGCCTCCGTCTTCCACAGTATACTTATCTTAGACAATAGCGAAACTCGATGTTAGAAAAACGGCAAATCCCCCCCCCTCCTGATGGTTGGAGGGTAGAACTACACGGAAAAAACCTACGGTGAAAATAACCATACGGATACCTGATTTTGGCACCTGCTAGATGTTATGGTAATGTTAACCAGAAGTATACTATGTTTTGACTAGGCACTAGGTGATGTTACCTTATTGCATGTAGAATTTACTCAAAGTATCGGTAAAAGTACCATACTTCTGGTCAAGTTTACCATAACATCGAGCAGGTGCCAAAATCAGGTATCCGTATGGTTATTTTCACTAATCTTTTTTTCCGTGTAACATCTTCCATTTGGTTTGTATTAGACGCGACGGTGCGTGGCGCCCCTATAGTAGTCGGGGGGTAACAACTCAATTTTCCCATTTGAATACATTAAAAAACGATATTCGCGAAAGCGCTCCTGTAGAATTTCACTACTGTATAGGATGAGTATATGTATACTGTGGCGTCTTCATAAGATGGGGTAGATACTAAAAAGATGAAGAGATGTTAGTACAAGCAGAGCCATCATAAGTCCTGCGTCGACAATTCGACGCAACCCGCATCACATGTATAGTTAATGCTCTCTTATCTTTCTTTTCTTTTGTTCTCTCAAGACCGAGCCAGGTTCGGGCTACGTGTAGTGCGGGTTGCGTCGAATCGTCGACGCAGGACTAATGGCTCTGCTTGTACATCATTCAGGAAGTGAAGAGCACCACGGCAAAAGAATTTTAATTTTTTTCCCCTTATTTTCTTCGCCGATCACCTTTTTCAATGAGGTCAAAGAAGGCATTAATTATAGACCTATATTCAAGCCTTTTTTAAAATTTCCTTCGAATTTCCTCTGGATGTTGGACGCCCATATTTTGTCATGGACTGACATGAACTCACTGCCTTAGAAATCTGGGCTTGGAATACTTGTCTTGTATGGAGTGGCTGCATTAAACTTTGACCCAAGTTTGAGCCAAGGTATATATGGAGAAGAGGTATGGATAACACTCGACTCAGGGGGCGTGGCAACTTGGGAAAAAGCTATTTCGCCGCCATCTTGTCTCCTATTTACACCGTGTATCTTGTATTGTTGTTTGTGGTTAGGTTTGAAGGGGAAGTTTATCTGAAGCAATACTTTATTTATTAGAACAATGAAGTGTAATTTTTATCTTTAAATGTTAATGTTGAGACTATAGAATGGATTAACATCATCAATTACGTTGTTCACTTTCCTTTTCAAGATGAGAAATCTGAATTTGAATCGTGCGGTCAGAAAAATGGCGGCGGAGTCGCTTTTTTCACAACCAATCAGAGCCAACCTTAGAGTGTTGTCCATACCCAGGTATGCTCATCTGACTTCGCGCCACGAAGTCAGTAGCGCGCAGTTCAAAATCCAGATCCAAGATGGCCGACAAAAGCAGAAAACATTGGGCTTCCCTCTCCAGAAAAGCAGAAAACAGCTCGACGTTTCCTGAAAAGAGTATACAATGTTTTCTGCTTTTGTCGGCCATCTTGGATCTGGATTTTGAACTGCGCGCTACGGACTTCGTGGCGCGAAGTCAGATGAGCATACCTCTTAATCTTAAATCTATATAACCTTGGTCCATACCTGTTCTCCATCTACCTTGAGTTTGAGCTTAACACACGCGAAAATGGCAATAGACATCTTTGGGAGGCGTTGCGTTGAATACTTTGGCTTATGTTAGAAATAGCAAAAGAATCAAAACTTGATTGAGAAAAATTTTCCTGTTAATTCAACCGGGCGTCTGTTTAACACTCACTTAATCGGAATTCCTGTTGAAATAACAAGAATTGCTTGTTGGAATAACTGGAATTCCGGTTGGTTAAGTAAGGATTAAAAAGACGTCCGGTTACGGCAAAAAGAGATTTTTTTCAGTGTTTCGAACGGTTTTCCGACATAATTTTTTATTCAGGGGAGCGAAACAGAACTGAGCGGAAGGTTTTTCAACGCTCTTTCGGTTATGAATAGTTGCTCAAGAGGCATAGGGCACGGGGGGAGGGGATCTATTTTTTTTTTTTTTTTTTCATTTTCTTTCCTTTCCTTTCTTGTTTTCTGAGGATTTTTATTTTTATTTTTATTTTTTTTTTCATGCAAACTATTGTTAGTACCGCAACCAGAAAACCTTTCTGGGGAAGGAAGGAGGGAAACTCCCAAAATGGGAGTTTCCCCGAATCAAACTCTAAGAGTAGGAGGAGAATAAAGGCTGCATACGAGTTGCGTCCCGCGGTCAAAATTTTGGACGAGTTGCGTCCCGCGGCCAAAACTAGAATTCCGAGTTGCGTCCCGTTTTTCAAATAAATGGATAGTAAACAGAAACTTGGCATCGATGCACCATCTCTAACTGTTGGTATTTCCTTGCTCTCTTCTTATCATATCACCTGAAACATCTGAAAAGAGGGGACTTAAACAAATGAGGAGAAGGTAAGCCAGGTTAATGTAAACAAAGAAAGACCGTTGTATTGAGTTCAAATATGCGGTGGACATCCCTCACCGCTGGGTTACAAATGTTCTAAATTAACTAAAGAATTTGTTAAAAAAAAAAAAAAACCAAAAAAACAAAAAAAAAGGTTAAAAATGGTGGATCAGTTTTAACCAATTTTTTTTTTTTTTTTTTTTTTTTTAAAATTATCAATTTTTTCGGTTTTTTTACACCAATTCGTTTTTTTTCAGCGTTGTTTTTGTTTTTTGTTTTTACAACTTCTTTTGCTATTTTCATTTTCAAGAAAAACAAAAACAAAACACTAAAACGACACTGAAAAAAAAATTAAATTGGTTGAAATAACCAAAAATTGGTCAATTGGACAAAAAATTTGATTAAAAATGATCCAACATATTTTCATTTAAAATAACAAACTATTTGGCTCCTTACAATAATTCTTTTGCTCAATCCTGAATTAATTAAATAAGTAGTTAAATAACTTTTTATCAAAAATTAATAAATAGTCAAGTAGTAGGAATTCTGATTAATAGGTTACAGATACCAATATTATTGCATCTTTTAGTCGTAAGTTTCAGTGTGATGTTTCTACTTTTTCCCTTTTTTTTCTTTTTGTCCGTAGGTAAAAATTTAAAGGAAACTCGTCGCACATAAGTTAAGCGGGAAATGATTTGAGAAGAATATTGTTTCGTCTGTTCCATAATGAACTCTTCCTTTTCCCTTACTTTATGACATTTACGGGGCTCATTGTTAGGAATACTATTGATCTTAATGTAGGTTTCTGACTGAATTGAAATTAATAATTTAGTGACGCGATTTATATCCGGATGAGGAGCGTAAAATAATGCGTTAAAATGTTTATTGAAAGATTCACACGCATTTGTAGTCCTAGAGCTTAAATGGCTAAATTGAGCCCAAATTTGAAGAGGAAACAAGGAGTCGTTGGTTATGTAATTTTTTAAAATGTAATCACAAAATTTAATGATTTTTTCATCTTCTGGGCAGTGGTCCATGAAATCGAATGCGAAACAGGCACTTACTTCAGTTGGTTTAAGAAGTGCGAGACCAAAAAATTGCGTGTCGGTGCGATTCTCATGTTTCAGGTGATATGATAAGAAGAGAGCAAGGAAATACTAACAGTCAGAGATGGTGCATCGATGCCAAGTTTCTGTTTACTACCCATTTATTTGAAAAACGGGACGCAACTCGGAATTCTAGTTTTGGCCGCGGGACGCAACTCGTCCAAAATTTTGACCGCGGGACGCAACTCGTATGCAGCCACAATAAATAAGTGCAAATTGCCAGAAATTGACTTTTGGAGGGACCTTGGCGGGTCAAGAAGGGGTGGACGGAGGGCGGTAGTGCCCCTAAAACTCTACGATTGCGCTACCGACTAATGAGAAAATTTCGATAAATATTTGAAAATTCGGCCCAGGGTGGCCAGGGTCCAAGAAGAAAAGAGTCAAAGTTGTTAAATAGTAAAGGTGAAAAAAACCCACCATCGACTGTGTCACTGCGTCGCAACTTTATGGCGCTCTCTGCTTGCTGCGTTGAATCGCAAATTAGCCTCTTGCTTAAAATATCTATTAAAAACGAGTATGAACTGCGAAGAAACCTATCCCGTGCATATATTTTGATGCGTGGGTGTCTCGACTCTCCATTAAAATTCCCTCTCCATCCATCAATCTCAATTCAAGATGAGATTCTCACGCCCATTCCGTGACACGGTGCGAGCATACAAGGATATTCGTTCGAGGATAGGTATACCGACCTATAGTCAGCATGGTGGGTTGGTAAGTAGGCGACGCATACGAGCAGACTAGAGGGATACTTCGGTCCAAAAAAGGGAATAAATCGTACTTTTCAGGATGGATCGATTTAGGAACACGAGATCTCGCCGCGCCGAATACAGCCAATGTTTTGATCCATATAACTAAAGAAGAGGCCTGTGTATCCATCCGGGTTCATCATTAGCTTGTTTAGAGACTGCTTCAAAATGCACTACACGTATAATATTTTGGGAAAGTGTACGTTGTCCCTGGTGATGCGATGAAAACATCAGACTTTCAGCAACCTCCTTCAAACAAAACCGGAGTTATGGGAGCTCTAAATTGGTCATCCTCCCCCCCCCCTGGTGTCAGTGGCGCCATTTAGAGGAGGGCAGGGGGGGGCAGTTGTCCCCTCAAGGACTTCCAATGTGGCCGAAAAATCAAGCCAGAGAGATTTTTTGGAAGATGCACGGCAAAAAAAAAAAAAAAAAGGGGCACCCAAATTTTTGGAAGGCCTCCCCCCCCCCCATCAAGTCAGAGAGGTAGAGAGATTTTTTTAAGATGCACGGCAAAAAAAAAAAAAAAAAAAAAAAAAAAAAAAAAAAAAAAGGTCATCCAAGTTTTTGGAGGGCCTCGCCCCCCCCAGGAAAATCTGAAATGGCGCCCCTGCCCGGTGTGGATACAAAAAGGAATTAACTAATACTAAGGTTTGAGACGGTTGCAGACAAAAATTGACTCAAATTTGGGATCAAATCGCAACTGAATAGGCGGAAGCTGTTGATCATGATTCTAAAGCAGGGCCTAGTGAAATCAAGGATATCTCTCTCCTCCGGGTTGAAGAGACCGCCACCATTCAAAACATAAATTGAAGTTTATCAGATCTTGAAGAGTCGCCCATTTCTGGAAAAAAAAGTTTCAACCCAAAAAAAAAAAAAAATTCCTCGACAAAATTTCAAAGAGTGAAACGCGCTCTGAAAAGAAAACGTTTTAAACTGCTCGGGGGCGAAAATGATCAGAAATCATCACTCAAAGAGTAATTACTCAGCACAGTATCAAGAAGTGAAAAAATACTACTTCTCACAATCCTGCCCAAATCATGGCCTGCGAGAAAAAAACCGAGAAAGTTTTCGAAACAACAAATTACACTGAAAAAAGTACTTGGTTAAAGTTTACTATACTGGGTGTTGATTAAAATATGTACCATCTCAAATTTCTCGTGAACGGCTTCGAATTTCATAAAACGCCGAAACACGTCTAAAATATTTTCGAGGGGGACATCTTTTTTGGGGGTCGCCGATTTTGTGGACCCCCATACGGGGCCCCACGATCCTAAATCCCATACTTCAAATGGGGACCCCCAATTTTGATTTAATATTTAGAAAGAAAATAAAATTCTAAGACTCTTGGTGCAAATCGGAAGTCTATATCGTTTTTTGTTTTCGATATATCGAAGGTCAAAGTTCGATATGAACCCATCTTCAAAAATCCGTAACTCCCCTTTGAATGGTCTAAATTGAAAAAACTTTGGGTCTAAATTGCTCTACAGAGCAAGGTCTTTTCAAATAAAACCACGCATTTTCCAAAAAAATTATTTTAAGGGGGGTTTTGGGCCCCTAAATTTTTTTGAAAATTTGAAAATTTGAAGAGGCCGTAAAAAAGAAAGGACTTCAATTTTCAAAAAACGCTGAAACACGGGTCCCATTATTTCAAAGGATACCTCTTTCCTTGGGGTCGGCGATTTTCAGACCCTACAGGGGGGGGGGGGGTGGGGGTCACATTCCTCAAAATTTGAAAATTTTAAATGATAACGACCCAGACCCCTGCTTTGTGATATATCGTTAAAAAGATCGTTACAAGCCGAACATTTTGGTGCAAACCGCGGTTCGATATCTTTTTTCGTTCTCGATTAATCGAAGGTCAAAGTTTCATATCGACCAAATGTATGATATGAGCGATATGAAATTTTGACTTTCGATTAATCGAGAACGAAAAAAGATATCGAACCGCGGTTTGCACCAAAATGTTCGGCTTGTAACGATCTTTTTAACAGTATATCACAAAGCAGGGGTCTGGGTCGTTATCATTTAAAATTTTCAAATTTTGAGGAATGTGACCCCCACCCCCGCCCCCCTGTAGGGTCTGAAAATCGCCGACCCCAAGGAAAGGGGTATCCTTTGAAATAATGGGACCCGTGTTCCAGCGTTTTTTGAAAATTGAAGTCCTTTCTTTTTTACAGCCTCTTCAAATTTTCAAATTTTCAAAAAAATTTAGGGGCCCAAAACCCCCTTAAAATAATTTTTTTGGAAAATGCGTGGTTTTATTTGAAAAGACCTTGCTCTGTAGAGCAATTTAGACCCAAAGTTTTTTCAATGCGGACCATTCAAAGGGGAGTTACGGATTTTTGAAGATGGGTCCATATCGAACTTTGACCTTCGATATATCGAAAACAAAAAACGATATCGACTTCCGATTTGCACCAAGAGTCTTAGAATTTTATTTTCTTTCCAAATATTAAATAAAAATTGGGGTCCCCATTTGAAGTATGGGATTTAGGGTCGTGGGGCCCCCCAGGGGGGCCCACAAAATCGGTGACCCCCAAAAAAGATGTCCCCCTCGAAAATATTTTAGACATGTTTCGGCGTTTTATGAAATTCGAAGCCGTTCGCGAGAAATTTGAGATGGTACATATTTTAATCAACACCCTGTATTGACATAGTAAACTTTTCATGGTTAAATCTTACAATAATTATGGTTAAAGTAACAAAAAATATAGTAAATGTAAACGAGGCACAATGTAAATTTAACCACGTAAAAATAGTGAAATCAAACTTTGTGGATTTTACTATGTGTTGGTTAAAGTTTACGATGAAATAGTTACTATCTATGAAGAAATTACCCGTAACTTTGACACAAAGCGCGAGATTTTCAAATCTTTGGAAAGCTCTCAAAAGCTCAAAAGTATTCTTATGTAAAGTTTGATGAAGCAAAGTTATTTATAACAGTGTCTCCCAGATGATACTTTTAAAAAAAATATTTATCATGAAAACTTTAGAGGCTTTTGTAGTTTTAAAACCACCTCAATCTAAAGAACAACATTTTCAACCAAATTGATATAAATACAAATGTTTCCTCCCTAGCAATTATATCGATTATCGGAGGCCACTCTCAGCAATCCTCTTCTGCTCTAGGAACGCTGAGCGACACTACGACAAGTACATTGGAAACATGAAAAATGAACCACTCCATTAAATTAATAAAATGCACATCAAAAATGAAACTTTTAAAAAAACATTTTAACCATTACTTGGTTAAATTTTAACCAAGTGCAATGGTTAAATTTAATCCACATTTGGTTTAAAATAACCATCATCGTTAAATCCTACAATGAAGTGCATAGTAAAATTTACGATGTGAGGCAGGTAACGGTAACCCTCGACATGGATTGTCGTACATCCAAACCAAGTGTATAGTAAATTTTAACCAAATTATGGTAAACCTTAACCAAGCACTTTTTTCAGTGTACACTGTTCGGCTTGCAAAGAAATTGCAGGATGGAAGAGGAATTCTATCTACACCAAACGTGAAACTTGGGAGAACTTCACCAGCAGAAACCGAGAAACAAATTAAAAGTTTTTTGAGTCAGATAATATAAGTAAACTAATGCCAGATAAAAAAGACTTTAAATCTGTTTTCATTGAAGGGCAGAGAGATTGCACATCCTAAAAAGACTGGTGTTGTGTAATTTGAGGGAGGCTTTGGCTTTCGTGAAATTTGCAAGCAAGCAACCGCTTTTGAAACTGTGATTTTCAAAATTTTGCTCCTTGCAACCAAACCAAAGCATTGCATTTTCCTTGATGTAAGTAGTGTCCATTCCGTCAGTGTTTGCACACCATTCATCAAAACGTAAAATTAATAATGATTGGAGCAAAATTTGCAGATCTAACAAAAGATCAGGAAGTTCCCTTGGAGTAATGTGAATATTGTATTTCAAAAATCATGTGCAATCCACCAAGAATACAGTGTTTTCTTTTATTTTTTTTAAAAAATGTTGAGAGTGGCCTGGTGGGTGGATTTTTTTTTTTTTTTTAATTTATTTCACTTTTTTTTCGGGGAAAAAAAAAAAAAAAAAAAATTGCAGTAACTCGGTGGAATTTTTTTTTAAAGTAAAATACTATACAGATTGATGTTTGGGGAAAGGGGTCGCAATCCGTAGGGCAAATTTTTATTCCTTTACTTTCAAATAGGGAAAAAATGTCATTGTCAACTCCGGCCCCAGCAGAAAGATGCCATCATCATCCCCCTGTTAATGACCTATTTTTTCTCGTGACATTTTGGTTTTGTGATACACTATGATGTATATGAGGAATTATAATTAAAACAGTGAGGCAGATATACGTGATTTAACTTGGACATCTTGAAAATGCTTGGATGGAGTTGACAGCCACTGCTTTACCAAATTTCGAATGAGGAGAAATAAATTAACAAAAAGTTTACTTCCAATGATAGAAGGAGCTGGATTCATCTGAGACACGTCCACTTATCAAAAACAAACACTCCAAATGGCCGACCAGAGAGCACACCGCTTGCACTTTGCACGCGAATACATGTAATTAGGGGGGCCAGAGTACGACACCAAAACTTCGGACGTATAGTGCAAATTTCACTGACCTCTATAGACTTTTTCTTCAATTTATTTTAAACCAGATACATTCAACAGTAGAAAAATGGCCTTAGTATTGCCAAAAACCTCTCCGGGTAGCTAGAATAACCATTGACACATGAAAATTTGGTATTTGGACACGGGTCGGAGTTGACATTTTCAGTACTTGATGATTCTCTAAGTGATGAAATTTGATTTTAAAGACGGTTTCAAAAATTTTTTGAGGTTGCCTAGACCTACCTGCTTGTGAAAAAAATCTCATGCACATATAGTTTACCCCATCTGCTTCTGGTGGGCCATTCTGCTTCGGGCGTCCGGCCACCGGACACCCGATTTAGATTAAAGAAAAAATAAATCCACCCTAGTACAGAAAATTTAATGACAATGTTAAAATCAGTTTTTGAGGAGAACTTCCTTCATCAGATAGTTTACAAACAGTGGCTTACCTCTGCCCGCACTCAACTTCAAAACGTCACGCAAGAATTGGATGAATTTTTCCAGACCCTAAGTAATAGTTAGAAAAGTCTGCAGACTCTCTCTCAATGAGTCACTCATTCACGGCATACCAACAGTCTGCTTGTAGTTTGTAGATAAACTACCTATTGAAACACTAAGTAACTGACCACACAATTTGATGAGAGACTCTAGCATCATGTCCTAACAATGGCTACTCAACCAACTTTCAACATGGATTTGAAACTTGAATGGGCACAAGAGATTTGATCATTTGACTGGCTGGTTCAAGCCAACCTTAAGAGTCAAAAAGGCACGCCTTTCACAAGAGGTGAAAGAGGTGTAGTGTAAAGAAAATAAAACGTTGCTTTCAGAGCATTCACAAAGTTATGGAGGCCATTGAACATGTGAAAATTATTAGGAGCTGTTCTAAAACAACTTCCACTTGTGAGGACATTAAGTCTGATTCTTAAAGAGTGGGGACACCTTCTTTGAGCATAATCAAAGAAAACTGTCAGTTGCATCCACCAACTCTGATGAAACAACCTCTCCTACCCATATGTGATGCTTCCCAGCCGCGGTATAGGTAAGTTCTACCCAAAGAATATGGAAGAACAGGTATGGACAGGAGGCAGGGTTTAAGGGGCTTTCCAGTTTTCCCGCCAAATGATGACAACACGCTTGCTTTGGCGATGACGTAGCCGTCACCTACTGCAGTAGCGAGAGATGGGGATCACGGGAGAGTGAGTGAGATAGTTCGGAATGGTAGGCGAATTTTATCGCGACCGTCTAGAACATCTGTGACGTAGTCGTCACCTACTGAGATAGGCTCCGCCTCCTGTCCATACCTGTTCTTCCATGTACCTTGAGTTCTACCATGCTTGCTCACCTTCCCACAATTCTACTGACTTTGCTTACGATAACTTAATATTGTCGCAGCTCTGACTGCTAGCTTAGGAGAAATTTATAAGGAAAATCTCAAATTCTCGCAGCCCATCTCAAAAGCAACAGTGGCTTTTCCAACGCTAGAGAAAATTCTGAACAGACACACTGAACCTTATTCATAAAAGGGCAGTATCAGTTGATTTCAGACCTAACAATTTAAGTAGGACAGCAAGTAATTAGAGAGCATAACTTGGCAATAATGATAGTGAGAGAAATCACAGGTGGGCCTTCAATCTATTTATGGTCGAAATACTTTGGGGATTGAATGCAGATATCCTGAAAGGTAAAACATGAAGCGAGGGAGGGGCTCCAGTCCCCGCCATGACAAAGTGGAAGTGAAGAGTTGTGTGCAACTTTGCCAAAGGTAAAAATTACTTAAGTGAAAGAGAACGGCAGTTCGAGACATAAAATACAAGAGGAGACAAGATGTAAGTAGTGAGTATGGAGCTTAACTTGAGAAGGTACTCACACATGACGGTCTTATCCGTTTTGGGCGCTGTGAACATGGCAAAGAGTTAACAATTCGCGCAAAATTATCCGCACAATTCATAACTCACAATCATACTAATAAATCACTATGAAGTAAATAGTGTCATACGAATGACATAAATTTGTTTCCACAACCATCTTGAATCTCATGAATTTCAATCAAATCAGTCAAGTCAAATCACAATACTATTATTATTTTATTTTCATGCAAAGATCAAAGATTATAACAAATTGTTGACAAGTAATCTTTGGCAATACCACCTAAGCATACCGGAACCCGGAGGTTTGAGGTTATGTGATTAGGTTGCCAAATGCCAACTTTTACACAGGCGCTTATGGGGGAAAGAGGAATTTTTACGGTTTCTTCTAGTTTTTACTAATTTTTCGGCAGTAAAAACCAGATTTACCCGGTCAGGGTACTTCCCTGGATGTTCCAGAGCGTTCCTGTGAAAAACCACTTTTTCCGCGAAATTAAACCCCGAAATATGTAACACCAAACGGGGGACCCTTGCTTACTTTGGGTCGATGTGAAAGGGGGGACCAAAGAGTAAACAAGAGTCGCAATGGGTCTGTTGCAAACTTTTGCTACACCGATCAAGAGAGTTTCGTCGTATGTAAAACTGCCCGAAAAGTCCATTGGTGGCATCAAAAAGTCATGAAATGCGATATTAAACTCACAAGAGACGTTTAAGGAAATCCAAGATGGCGGTAACATATCGAGCAATCTGGAAGCGTGCACCTTTAACACCCAAGGATTGCCAACGTTGACAACCTCATAGCTTCAGAGGTTATGTTTTTATTTACGTTGTGATTGGGTGTGATCGATATTGTGAGGTTGGCTATCCTTGGATGTTCGTGGTGCATGCATACAGGTTGCTCAATATTCTACCGCCATCTTGGATTTCATTAAACGTCTCTCGTGAGTTTTATACTGCATTTTATGACTTTCTGATGCGACCAATGGACTTTTCACGCGATTTCACATGAGATTGAACACTCTATAGTGCTGTAGAAAAAGTTTGCAACAGACCCATTGAATGGAAGGCCTGCGTGGTAAACGTAGATAAGGGATCGGAAAGCGGGCTGGCCTCTGATTGGCTGTGTAACGCGTGTGAGAGTTGGGGATATTAATAATAGGACTACTCTAAAGACTTAACCTTAACACACACTTTATAAATATATAAAGGATAACACTTACACTAAACACAGAGATTATTAAAGAAAGTAACGTACTTACGCTTTGAGTGGTAATCGATCAATGAGTTGTTCAAAATAGGCCGGGTCCCTACCGCGGCCGGTCAGCGTAGATACGCTGGGTCAGCAATGATGATCCAGCGTTGCTACATGTCATATTGTCACATCTCCTGGGCCTACTTAATTTCGTCCCGAAATTAATGCGAAGTTCCGATGGTTCGGGGAGGCTGGAGAATCGGTGAAGGGCAGCGTGACTTTGGCGAGCTGAGGGGCGAGAAGGTTGCTGCCACTATGACGCGATGTGTGTGTGTGTGCGTGAAAGTTCAAGGCTAAGTTTCCAGAGCCTTTCCGACCATTAATACTCCCTTTTCCTTACCTACATGATAGATTAACCTAATTTTTTTCTTACTTCCTACATGCAATAGCTTATGCAATATTAACCTACTAATTTTTTTTTTTTTTTTTTTTTTTCTTTTCTTTTCTCTCAAATCATACGGCTCTCGCGAGTTTCTTCTTTTTTTACAATTTTATTTAATATGCCTACATATCTAATTATTTTATACCCTATAACTATTAAAATTGTAACGAAAATAATGGTCAGGGACATATTTCCTGAGTCCCGTGTTGGGTCTAGTAGTTGCGACCCGGAATTTTTGTAGGTTTCCAGTTTGTGCAGGATAGTAGAAAATTTTATTTCACCGCGCTCTGTTGCAAGATTCCTTTCTATTTCGTTCATAAGAGTAGGATTTTCTGATAGCTCTAGTAGTTTTGGCTGTTCCGATGGTTGTAGTATATCTGTAATGAGGGGAAATGATATTGAGGAAATATTTAAATTAGCCGTGGAGGAAAGTTCAAAATGTGGCAACAGCTTAAAAGTGGGTGAATTAATTTCGCACTTTTCGGCGTCTTTCAGGAAACCACTTCCTGAAATTTCGTATCTGTAGGATTTTGAATCATTTCGGCGATTAATGGAAATTATTCGTTTATCTATAAGGGTGAAAAGCCAATTGTTTTTTATTTTTATGAGAAAATCTTGGTGTAGCTTAAGTATAACTTTTTCGCAGGCGGTTGGTTCTTGAGACATGAATAATTCATATTCACATGTGTGAATATGTTGTGAATAAATGGGGGTTTGAACGGGGCATATCATGGGATTGGTCCCTGAGCATTTTCTCACCTGATTATCAGAAAGCAAAGTGTGAAAACTTCTATTTTTTGTGATGAGGATGGTGGGGCTTGTTATCCATTTAACGAACAATTTAATTTCATTGGAAAAAACAGGGTAGGATATTATGTTAAATCTTTCGTAGTGCGATTGGGCACCTAAAATGGGGACTTTGATTTTTATTATTAGTGTGTCCATCGTAAATTCCACTGAGGCACGGCTTGATGTGTAAAATATGTGGATTGCATCCATTGTTACTTGGTTTACCAGACTTTCATCATTTGGAAGATTTTCCCTGATTTTCCGCAGTATGTTGAAAAAATTTTCGGGGGAAACTAAGAAAGGATCTACTTCATTTTGAAGGGCTTTATCTATGGCTAAAGATAGGTCCCTGATTGTGTTTGCTGTTTCCATGACAAAAAATTGAAGTTCTCTTATGTTTGCTTCTACGTGTGCTGACACTTTCAGCTCATTAATTGATTTTGCCTGCCTCATTAGATTTTCGTTAGTCAGGTTTTTTATCTGATTTTGGGTTTTTATGAGCTCTGTTGCCAAGTTTTGAATTAATTTAGTGTTATTTAACACATGGCGCTCCATATTATCTATGATAACGCTTTCTTGTTGGGCCCTAAATTTAATCTGGTCCTGGTCGCACTGCAAGGAATTAATTTGATTATTGTACTTTTGTCTGTCTTCTTCCGAAAGAACTCCAAAGGCCCAATTAAGGCCTGAACCGATGCTAGTTATTGCTCTCGAGACTCTTTTCGGAGTTTTTGGGGTCCGTGTTTTTAAGCTGTTCAAGTGGCTTTTTAGTGTCTCATAATAATGTCCTAATCCTAGTAATGAATCTCTGAACACTACTGAATTATCTACAATATATGCATTGTTTTTAATGGAGGATTCTATTACGCTGAAGTCCTTCTCTATTTTTGCAAACTCTGATTCCAAAATTTTGAAGTCGAAATTGATGGAAATCTCCCAGTCTATGTTAGATATGATCACTTCACCTATCCTTTCGAAAACTATTCCTAACTTTTGAGGTATCACCCGTACAGCTTGACAGCTTGAGATGACCAGAAGTAATTTTGTGAGAATTAAAGGGGTTGAGAGTGCCATTTTTCTGCGACCTGAAATAAAATAGAGGAAAACTTTGTAAGTGAAAGTTATTTTTCTTCTGACCATTATTATTATTATTATTTTTATTATTAAATTAAATTTATTAATCTAACTTTAAATACTTTTCTTATTCTTATTACTATGCACAATCCCTCCCTAAACACATTTTAGGGTTTGTTTTTTTTTTTTTTTGTTTTGTTTTTTTTTTTTTTTGGGGTCTTAAATCTAGAATCGTTTCAGAACTAATCTACTACATCATCCGGCTCGATGTCATCCGGGCCGATGAACGTGTCTGTGTCACTAACTTCTATAGTCGTGTCATCTTTATTGAGGTCGAGATTTTTTCGATAGAGGGTTGGGTCAAAGTATCTTTTGATTTTCTCTGCATGAACTTGCTCACTTTTTCCGTTTTTTGAGTTATTGGCAGGTCTTTTAACAATGTAGATGGATGGCGTTACTTTGGCTGTGATGATGTAGGGTCCAAAAAATTTATGTTTTAGTTTTGACGTTTCGCCACTCACTTTTAACGGCTTCTGAATGAAAACCTTTTCGCCTAACCTGAAGTTCACTGCCTTCCTCTTGTAACGTGCCTGTGTGTTTCACATGCAGGCACGTCACCCATTCCGTGAATGTTGGTCGATGAAGGGTTTCGGAGATATCAGTGGTCCCGAATAATTTTATTCTTCAGAAAACTGGGCTTTTCTCTACACAGGAAAGACAAGTATCAGGCTTATGACGTGATACTTGTAGCTCTTGTCTGGACAACAGCTCAGCGAAAATTCGCTGGGAGATGAGCACACTCCACGTTGACAGATGGCGCGGCTTCTCAAATACATGTGTATGGCGATAGCCGTGCTGTCTGGCGACAGGGAGAAAGTGTGGCATCAGGGTGAGATTCAGCATCTCGCGTCCCGTGTGCATATTGTCCACTCGGAAAATCAGTTTCCGTGTAAAAATCTGATTGGTCGTGATGGGCATGTACGCGCGGGGTGAGAGAGGCTGAAATGAAGCCTCATGCGAATCTTCGAAATTTTCTGAAGTCAGTCGCGTATGTGAGGGCTCCGCGAGGGATTCGCGTTTTGGTTTTATTGTTTTTATTTGGGTTTTTGTGGCCGGGGCTCGCCGGCCGAGAGCTTGCGTTGTTTTGCGTTGTTTGTTGTTGTTGTTGTTTTATCGAATGTTTGTCCAATATAATAAGTGTCTTTTTATAATTCCGTATCGTTTTTCTATTTTATTTTATTTCATCTATATCTACCATTTTGAGTTATACCAAGTCGTGAGTTAGTTTTGTCACTTTTACCGAAAAAGTGTCTGGTGGAGCTACCCCCCCTATCGCTTATCGCTAATAGAAAAAATAAGCGTTTCAAATGGTGCAGGCCCCAACGGGTAATTAACGTAACGTTTTACCCGAAAACGACCTCGCCCTCTCGCGCCAAGCGTTATTTTTTTTTAATTTCTGAATTGGATGTGTTTCGAAGTTTTCGTAGATTTTCGTGGTTTTTCCGTGTTTTTTTTTTGTTTTGAAGTTTTTAATTTTTTTTGTCGTTTTTACGTTTTTTATTTCCTTTGTGATTGCAGTTGTGTATGATAAATTCGAAGTTTATCGTTTCGTAATTTTTCGGACAGTTTATTTTATATTTGTTTGTGGTTTACTCGTTTAAATTTTTCTTAAAAATTGTATGCTGCTTTGATGCTCATAGTTGTCGTTTTTTCTCGTTTAAAACAAAAAAAAAACCCAGTTTTGAGGGTTGAGTTCTCATGTGCGTTTACCTGTGTCGAGATCGGTTTCGTTCGAGGGTCGATGGATTATCTAGCGACGTTCCGGGACTCTAGAAAGGTAAAGAAAATGATCAACTGATCAACAATTAGACAATGTCTAATTTCTATCATCATTCCGAAGAGCGATGGAGGGACGCTCTTCAATTTGAAGCCGAACCTCCTGGCAGGTTTTATGCGTATAACATCGATAACTCATTATTCTGCGGAGAGAGAGATTTTACCGATGACTTTATTTTCTCCTTGGAGCTCGCTGCAAGTAAATATTACTGGAATGATAAATACACTGTACATAAATTGTCTCTTCATTTGGGAGGACCTGCACTATCCTGGTACCAAGTAAATAAAGTTTGGATAGAAAATTCATGTTGGATAAATGTAAGGCAAAAATTTCTGGAATGTTTTCATCCAAATTCTCTTCTCCTCCAATTTTTTGCCTGTCACCAACATTTTGATGAAATATGCAATGATTATTTTCACCGGAAACTATCCATTTTGTCGGAAAACTGTAGAGAAAACATTCGTAGTACCGAACTTGTGAAATGGCTCATTGAAGGTGTTCATCCTCACTTTGCCTCAGACATCAAGGCACTGTGCCCTAATGCCACGTTTGACGAGCTAGGTCATGCGGTAGTCACTGTGACAAATCATCAAACACCAAAATTTTCAATGGCGGAAGAAAATAAGAGCGAGGAACCATGTCAACTGTGCTTTGGTTTCGGGCATTTTGCTCCAGAGTGTCCTGATCATACTTGCCAATTTTGCCAGATTTTCGGACACACGGCCCTTGATTGTCCGGATTTCCAAAAATTTGCCTGTCAAATCTGTGGTAGTTTTAATCACCGCACTTCAGACTGCACTGAGGTTCCCGCCTTAATTTCGGAAAGTGAACTAAAAGTTGCTAAGACTGATTCTGAAATAACATCAACGTCGAAAAAAATTCTAGGAGAGTTAGCAAAAGTAGGAGTTTCTGACAAAATTGACAAGGAGGGAGAGTTTCTGCTTTCTGCCACAGTCAATCAAATGCTTTCAATCAAGGCTGAAATTAAAGAAGTCAAGCGAGAAAATTGTGCCTTTGCTTTTCCAGACCTATCAACTGTGGAACTTTGCTGGAACGAGCATCCCGTTCGTTTCGAAAAATCAAAAAAGTATCCCGTTGCTGAGGACTCTATTTGTGCCGTAAATTATCGAGGAGCTACTTTTGATTACTCGATAATCAATCATATACCATCAGCTGATGCTTCTGGCCACTTCAATGCGAGGTTTTTCAAAATTTTCAAACATTTTCCGTTCTCTCAACTGACTAGACCATGCTTCTTGACTGATTCATCTAAGGAAATCAAAAGTATCAGCCCGATTTTGAATTCCAAAAGTATGCACCTTTTCTTTCAAAAAAATTTCCTCTCGATTGAAAACACTAGATTTTTTAAAAATTGGTTGCCCGAGTCGTCTCATCGTTGCTTGCTGAAAATATCTCAAATTGACTCCAGAAATTCATTTCTGCCGAAGCTTACATCAGTTGTCCAATTTGATGTCAAAACTGAAGTTACTGCTATTGTTCAACCACCACTTTCTTTTAGAAAAATTGCTAGTTTTACCGAACCGTTCTCATGTGTTTACGAAAAACCTGAATTGCAGCGTTATCAGATAACACGCAAGTGCAAGTTCAAATATCAACGAAAACACTCTGGTAAGCGTTTGAATGCGGCATATGTTGTGCATATTTGGAAGACGGAAAATAATTTGATGCGCCATCAGAATGAAGATATACGTTTGACGCTACCTGCTCCTTGAAAAAAAAAAAAAAAAAATAAGAAGAAATTGGATCCACCTGATATTTGAAATAATTTCGACCGTTATTCAGTGAACGTGCGCAGTGTTTTTTTTTTAATGAATGGGAAATTTATGTCTTAAAATTGTGTTTCCCGAGTTTAAATCAGTTTCTCTTCAAAATTAAATTCTCGCATCAATCTCATATTTTTCGATAAAATAATGATGCCTTTTAAAAGAAACAAAAAGTTTCATTTTGTCCGTTTTTTTTTTCCAGTGATCTTTAGATTCAATACAAAATTTTCAGTCTTAATTTTGATGCTTTATTTTTTTCGCCTAAAAATAAAAGTGTGTTTTAGTGTGAGTAAATAATAGTGTTTCTCATAAATAGATCTCGGAGATAGTGTTAGTGTTTTGTTTATCTCGTTACCTATCGTTAACACGGTCCCCATTTTTCGCGGCTCATCCTTCAGAAATCTAGAGACTGAAACTATAATGAAAATCAACACTTCCGATGGAAATGCACATCTAAAATACCGTTAATGCACCATGAGGTGTCACATATTTCTACGCTGCTCAATCACTGCTTTCTACCCTGCTCAACCAATAATACTGCACATTTTCAACTGTAATATCATGGAACAGCTTAAAATCAAATTTTGACATTTTTTTCTACAAAATTTTTCGGACGAAATTGCTTCTCGCCGGTTGAAATCTTACTTGAATTATTAGAATGCCGAGTAATATTGGAAGGACTTAAAATCTCTTATTGCTTCCATAGATTTAAGAAATTAGAAAAGTAAGGAATTAAGTAAGTTTAAGTTAACTTCAGTTTAAGTTTCCACGCAGCATAGGTCTTCATAAAACACTCACGTGAGTCAAAGATTATCTTTTCTCTATCTAATAGGTAATTGCGTGCTGAAAAAAAAGGGGTAAAGGTATAATTCATGGACAAACTTACAAAATTTAAGCTAATTTGAAACTAAACTCATTCAAGTGAGCCAACAGAGTACACTACATTTTTTACGCACTTTTTAGAGCGTGTTTTTCCTTGGTTTTAAAATCAAGCAGATTTCACTAAGTTGCTGTTGCCCCTTAGTCTCTTGCCATTTTCTAGTGTACTTTCTTTGATAATATCATCGTAGAGCTTTCCAGGATCCAGATCGCTATACGTAAAGCTTAGAAGCTGTTGCTTTAACTAGCCGTGGCTTTTAGTAGGTTTTTTTCAAAGGTATTTTGGACAGTGGCAATTCAGAGGGTACAGGGTCAACACTGAAGCAGTATGGGCTAAATCGTTTAAATTACTCAAGAGAAAGCTCACAGAGTTTAAAAAAAAAAAAAAAATGTATATGCAATAATTACTCTTGTAGTTTTGTAGGCTCACTTCTGGAATGAATTTTAATAAGTATAGTTTACCTCAACACCTGAATGAGCTCCATTGAATTTGAAAGTTTTACCCGAGAAAAAGGTTAATTTTAATTTTTTTATTTTTACAAACGTCTTTTTTCTCTTCGGATTCCATTAGTGTCATAGTAACAAGGTTCTTTTGTTTTTGTTTTTATTTTTTTTAACAGATTTTCTAACATAGGTTCTTTTAAGTTTTAAGTTTAATTTTTCTTTCTAAGAGACTCGTGCGTTCATTTGCCGACCTGATTTTAAATTTTCTTTTAAAAGGGAGGTGATAACTTTTGATTTTTTCTCTCATCTCACTCAGAATTCGCAGACGCCCCGTCTAAGTTCAACCATTCTTTTAAGTAATGTTCACTAAAAGGGATCTTTCAAGTGAATCGCGTTTAGTGAGTCGCGTGAAGTTTCTATCACTTTAACTCTCAAATTTCCATTAATTATTTCCAAAAAAAAAAAAAAAAAAAAAAAAAAAAAAAAAAAAAAAAAGTGTTTTTATTAATTATTTTCATATACAAATTTTTATTAATTATTTCCAAAAAAAAAAAGTGTTCAACCTGGCAACGAGGCATTTGTCGCAGTTGGTAAAAAAAAAAAAACAAAAAACACCAGCCTACCGCTCAATGTCATAGAGTATCAGCATTATCCGTAACGTTGCCGTGAGACAAGGGTGATCGACGTTTCCAGATTTGGCAATTTGACTAAAAATAAACGTTGATGAGTCTGTCTCTCTACTAATCATTTCCTAATTTAACAGTTTCCTTTCTTAAATTAGTTCAATCATAAATCTTCCTGTGCATTTTATTACACTTCTTATGGAATAAAACAGCCAGGGGCGGCTGTTGAAAAAGGGAGGGGGAGGAACCAGTTTATCAGCAATTTTGTAGCCAAATTTTGATTAAAAAAAAAAAAAATTGCCAAGTTTTAGAAACTATCATTGTTTTAAGCCTCAGTTAATGTTATTTTGCCGTTTCACTGTTTTCATTATTAATTTATGTGACAGTTATCTTCTCAAGAACTACCATCTCTCTTTATCAGGGATACCAACATAGCGACATTCCGTTTTTCACGATAAAACACTCGGTAAAATCTACCAATAACAATTTCTGAAAGTACGAAGCGAATTCAAACAAAATCAAATTTTAATTCTACGAACATACGATCAAACTTTACAACCAATTATTACTATATCGAGTATTATTCGACATTTCTCAAAATGTGGCTGTAAATTCGGTATTTACCATCAAGCTCAATACGTTGTAAAGAGTCTTGAATTTATTGAATTCAAGATCATGATGTTTAACACCAAGAATCCAACAATCAGAGAAGATTCAAATGAAAATGATACAAATGTGCCAAAAAGTTTTCTGAGTATTATTCAATTTCATGCTGTTTATTTTTTAAGTTAATTTTTAAATGTGCTGTTTTAAAATAACTCGTTAAGTTAACTTAAAACCCAAAAACTGGACAGAAGCACTGGGTCATTTAATTCCAAATAATAAGTATGCAAACATTAATTGTTTTACATACTTTCAATAATGTTATAGTCAAGTTGCTCAAAACTGCCTCCCAAGTATTTCAAGGGCTTCGTTTTGCCTTTCACCATTCTTATCATGTTCATTTTTCTGCCACCCTTTCTTTTTAGTTTGTATTCATAATTTAGTCCGTAGAATCCCACGACAAACGATCGTATACAGCGCAAACGAATCTCAAGTCCCGAGTGACAAATCCTATCTCATTTCAGTGCAGGGTTGTCAGATGACTCCCGTTCCAATTAAAGTTTCGCACAGTATTCTTACGCAATCTTGGCTTAGTAAAAAAAAAAAAAAAAGGAAAAAAACTATTCGCAGTTCCTTCCAGCTCATTATCTTCATTCGTCATTTAAAATTTTAACTCTCAATCACTTATAGTCTTATTTTCTAATTTGATTTTCATAAACCGGATAAATTTTACAACCCTGCTCTAAGAACATCATTCATTGAGTTATATTCACCTTTCTGTCTTACAAAGATCAGCATTTTCCGCTTGATCGAGAGCTCACTGTTTACATATTACGTATCGAGTTTCCCTCGCGGAGAACTCGGTCGATACTATTCTCATCTACGATCAGCTAAGTAGCACCATGGGCCACTGAACTCTCCGTGACCTTTCATCGACTAAAATTCTCTGAGAACTCGCTGCTTTCGTTTATGAAGGGATTTAAAGATGCGAGGGCGCATCTAATTGACAAGGAGGGATGTAACGTGCCTGTGTGTTTCACATGCAGGCACGTCACCCATTCCGTGAATGTTGGTCGATGAAGGGTTTCGGAGATATCAGTGGTCCCGAATAATTTTATTCTTCAGAAAACTGGGCTTTTCTCTACACAGGAAAGACAAGTATCAGGCTTATGACGTGATACTTGTAGCTCTTGTCTGGACAACAGCTCAGCGAAAATTCGCTGGGAGATGAGCACACTCCACGTTGACAGATGGCGCGGCTTCTCAAATACATGTGTATGGCGATAGCCGTGCTGTCTGGCGACAGGGAGAAAGTGTGGCATCAGGGTGAGATTCAGCATCTCGCGTCCCGTGTGCATATTGTCCACTCGGAAAATCAGTTTCCGTGTAAAAATCTGATTGGTCGTGATGGGCATGTACGCGCGGGGTGAGAGAGGCTGAAATGAAGCCTCATGCGAATCTTCGAAATTTTCTGAAGTCAGTCGCGTATGTGAGGGCTCCGCGAGGGATTCGCGTTTTGGTTTTATTGTTTTTATTTGGGTTTTTGTGGCCGGGGCTCGCCGGCCGAGAGCTTGCGTTGTTTTGCGTTGTTTGTTGTTGTTGTTGTTTTATCGAATGTTTGTCCAATATAATAAGTGTCTTTTTATAATTCCGTATCGTTTTTCTATTTTATTTTATTTCATCTATATCTACCATTTTGAGTTATACCAAGTCGTGAGTTAGTTTTGTCACTTTTACCGAAAAAGTGTCTGGTGGAGCTACCCCCCCTATCGCTTATCGCTAATAGAAAAAATAAGCGTTTCACTCTTGTTGTTGAGGCGTTTTTCGGCTTTTGTTTGAAGTTCTCGAATCCTTTTTATTGCGTCATCGCGAGCCTTGTCTAGTGTCTCTAACCTGTCAACGTTTTCTTTAAAGTTAATTTTTTCTCTTAATTGAGGGGATGGTATCAATCTAGGATGTACTCCGAATAATAAAAAGAATGGTGAGACCTTTGTAGTAGCATGTACTGTTGCGTTATAAGCGGATGCTGCTGCTGTAACGTATTTTTCCCATGTTTTTGAGTTGTTATCTGTGTATGTTCTCAAAATGTCACCCATAGTTTTGAACGACCTTTCTACGTTGCCTTGCACTCTCGGAGTATAGAAAGGGCTAAGTTTTGATTTTATACCTAAAAGTTTCAAGAGTTCCTGAAGTGCTGATTCAATAAAGCATTTCCCATTGTCTGACTTAATAATACCGGGTATTCTGAAGATGGAAAACGTTTCGAGCAGAAACTTTGCGATTGTTTTGGCAGTCGCGTCTCTGATTGGTTTTGTGACCCAGTATTTTGTAAAGGTGTCTACAATTGATACAATGAATTTTTTTCCATCACTCCTGTTATAGGGTCCTGCTACGTCAATTACACACTTATGGAAAGGTTCTTTTATCGTCTGAGTAGACGTAAGTACTAAGTAGCCCTTGGGGACGTCCTATCAAACCTCTCGCGCGTTGACATTTTTCGGAAGACTTACAGTACTTTTTTATGTCACTTAATTTAGTTGGCCAATCGTAATATTTTAATTTGCTCCAAGTACGTGCGAAACTGGAGTGAGCACCGGTTATAGGTAAATCATGGGCAGCAAAAATAAACTCTTTTCTTAGTATTTTTGGGATTACTAGTAATTCTTTAATTTTTCCTGAAATTGTTTTTCTGTACAGAAGGCCGTTACGCATGATGTAGTTTTTTCTTTGTCTGCATAGGGTGTGTTCCGAATCTTTTGATCCTTCTAATGCCTCTATTATTTCCGTCAATTCTTCATCTTCTCTGTGATACTGTCTGAAGTTTTCTGGCTTTAAGGTTTCGTCAAGTTCGTTTTGTGAGAGAATTGCGTTTACGTTTAAATTTGACTTTTCACTCAATTTTGATGTTTGTTCATCAGGTTCAAAAGCTCTGGAAAGCGCGTCGGGTGCAGAGTTCAAAACTCCTGGCCTATATTGAATGACGTAATCGTAATCTGCTAATTTGAGAAAAATTTTATTCAAAGTGGTGTTTATGTTTTTAGTTTTTGGAAAATAAGTTAAAGGTTTGTGATCTGTTCTGATAATTACTCGATTTCCGTAAAGAAAATTCCTAAATTTTTCACAAAAACATTGGATTGCAAACATTTCTTTTTCTGACGCCGAGAGTCTTCTACTCTGAATTTCGGTTAGTTCTTTGCTACCGTAAGCTACTGGGCGAATTTCAACCTTCTCATTCTTTATCCTTAGAACTGCACCGATCCCTTCATTACTTGCATCTGTGTCTAAAAAAATATCTGCGTTTGGGTCAAAATGGGCTAAAAGTGAGGCCTCACAAAGCATGTCTCTAGCTGTAACAAATGCTTTTTCTTCTGCGGGTCCCCATTTAAATTTCGTGAATTTTTTCGTCAATGTGTGTAAGGGTTTCAAAATCATCGAGATACCTTTCAAAAACTTTCTAAAATAATTAATCATGCCTAAGAATCTTCTGACTTGTTTCTGATTCTTTGGCCTAGGATACTCTTTAACTGCTGATATTTTTTCGGGGTCTGGCTTCACTCCCTTTGGTGTAATTATATAACCAAATATTGATGCTTCGGATAGTCCAAATTCTGTCTTTTTTGGGGCTAGTTTTAGATTTTTCTCCCTACATCTTTGAAATGTCTTTCTGAGTGAAGCCATGTGGCTGACGAATGTTTCTGAAGCGATAGTTATGTCATCGATGTAAACAGTCAAGTTTTTTATATTTCTGAAGGTTGAAGTTACTACACTGAAATTTTTTTTTGTTAATTTAGCAGGTGAAGCTGTTGAGTCAGCAATTTTGAGTTGTTAAAATTCCGCATGAATACAAGGTTTGCTGGAATAACAAACTGCAAAGTTGGTGAATCAGCAAATTGAGTTTGTTAATCTGGCATGCCAAAAGTGTTGGTTCAGCAACCCATTTCTATTCAATCAGCAACTCACTACTGTTAAATCAGCAACTCACTACTGATAAATCAGCAACTCACTACTGTTAAATCAGCAACTCACTACTGTTAAATCAGCAACTCACTACTGTTAAATCAGCAACTCACTACTGTTAAATTAGATGAGTGGAGGGGTGGGAGTGGGTGAGGGGAGGGTATTGATAAAGTAAAAAAAAAAGAAGAAAAAAAAAACAGTTGTCATTGGTGATAGCTTAACTTTCATCCGAAGAGTATGTGGTGCACTTTAATTTTGATGGCCACTACCGGGATTCGAACTCACAACCTACCTTTTCCTAGTCTAACACCCTAACCATTGCACTGTTTCGACAGTTGAGGATGCGGGACAAATTTCCGGCATATAAGTTTCCGGGCGAGCAATTGGAAAACACGGTTGGTTTTTGTCCGATTTGAGTGAAAATTGGTACCCGAATGTATTTTTGGTTTATAAATCCGCTTCTGCTATCAGATTTATAAAATTAAGAAACCAAAATACAAAAATATAATTTCTACGTATATTTATATATTTTTTTTATTTCTCTTTTTTTTTCTTTTCTTTTCTATAACTGAGTGTTACAGTTTCAGTCTCCCTTTTTTCTACCTTTTGAACGGTTGCAGATAAAAGTGCAAAACTTGGAGGATGATTGCAACATAATACTAGCTACTAGCTGCATTTTTACTCAACCTATCCCTGGCGAAACTGATCGTCAAAGCTCACTTAAATTTTGTGATATCGCCAAGAACTTTTGGTGCCACCTTATTTAGGTCAGTTTTGGAACACTTTTAAGTGATTTTAGGACTTTAGGTGAACAGTATGGCGAGGGTAAACTTTTCAGGGAAGGGGCCAAAGTAGGATTCATGGCCTTTAACTCAAAATTTTCAAACGGCTACCCCTATCTTGTGTATACCTCATTTATAATGGAGCAAAGTTGGAGCAAATCCAATGTCTTTTTTCTTATTCGATAGATCAAAGTTCAAAAATTAATTTTGATTCATTTTCAAAAATTCCCTTCGACCCGTAAAATTTTTCAAATTTCAATAACTTGGGGTTGTAAATGTTTTACTGAACAAGCCCTTTCGTAGAAAACAAGTACGAAAATCCCCAAAATTGCGCTAAAATCGATCTTTAGGCCTCACCACAATGACGTTCGGAAAATTTGGAGACCGTCGCGTCGGCTCTCGTTACCGACACTGTTACCACCACTGTTACCACCACTGTTACCACCACTGTTACCACCACTATTACCACCACTGTTACCACCACTGCTACCGCCACTGTTACCCAAACTGTTACCACCACAGTTACTACCAATGCAACCACTGCTGATACCACCACTGTTACCACCACTGCTACCGCCACTGTTACCCCCACTGTTACCACCACTGTTACTACCAATGCAACCACTGCTGATACCACCACTGTTACCGCCACTGTTACCACCACTGTTACCACCACTGTTACCACTCTTGTTACCACCACTGTTACCGCCACTGTTACCACCACTGTTACCACCACTGTTACCACTGCTGTTACCAGCATTGTTACCGCCACTGTTACCACAACTGTTACCACCACTGTTACCACCACTGTTACACTGAAAAAAAAAAACCACTGCTAAAATCAACTAATTGCAATTAGTAAGTTGGAATTAGTAATTTCAAAGCAGGAGCGTGTTAAATTAACCAATATTATTGGGTTCTTTTAAGTATCCAAGAATGAGTTATATCAACTAACCGTCTATCTTCTTATTTATACTAATTGTAATGTTGTTTCAAGAAAATAATTAGTTGCATTAAGAATTCGAAATAGTTTGATTTACTATTTAGTAAGAAGCGCCGTAAAATGTTGAGTTATGCAATTTGCATGACACCAGTTACTAATTGAAATGTTTGAATCCAGCATTTCATTTATTTAAGTTAAAAAATTCAAACATGTGAGTCTACTAATATTGAGTTAAATTTAGCCTTTCACATAAAGCGCCGTTAAAGGTCGAGATATGAAATTTGCATGAAACCAGTTACTAATTGGAATGATTGAATCCAGCATTTCATTTATTTAAGTTAAACAATTCAAACATGTGAGTCTACTAATATTGAGTTAAATTTAGCCTTTCACACAAAGCGCCGTTAAAGGTCGAGTTATGCAATTTACATGACACAAGTTACTAATTGAAATGTTTGAATCCAGCATTTCATTTATTTAAGCTAAACAATTCAAATATGTGAGACTACAAATATTGAGTTAAATTTAGTATTTCACATAAAGTGCCGTTAAAGGTCGAGTTATGCAATTTGCATGACATCAGTTACTTATTGGAATGTTTGAATCCAGCATTTCATTTATTTAAGTTAAACAATTCAAACATGTGAGTCTACTAATATTGAGTTAAATTAAGCCTTTCACATGAAGCGCCGTTAAATGTCGAGTTGTCCATTTTGCATACCACCAGCTACTAAACTGTAATGTTTGAATCCAGCAATTCATTTATTTAACCTCCGCAATTCAAATATTTGAGTCTACTAATATTGAGTTAAATTTACCCTTCCGCATCCCAGAGTTGCGGTTAAGACCATTCTTCATTGTTTTAGATTAACTTTAGGGGGGGAGTTACCCCCTCCCCCCTACGGGCCCCCCAGGAGGGCTATCTCAAAAATTTCAAATAGCAACCCCTATCTTGTGATATCTCGTTCAGAGAGCCATAACATTCTAAGACTGTTTGAGGAAATCGAAGGTGAATATCGTTTTTCATTCCAGATAAATCGAAAGTCAAAGTTCGATTTCGACCCATTTTCAAATAATTAGATCTCCCATTTGGAAAGTCGAAATTTAAAAAGCTAGGGGGTTATCTACAAAGCAAGTAATTTTTAGAAAACTTACCATTTTGACATAAATTTAGACAAAATTTGGTTTTAGAGCCCCCCAAAAGTTATAAAAACAAGTTGCCCCTAGAGGGGTCTATCTCCAAAACTCCGAGGCACAATCCCTATTGAGTGACACATTGCTTACAAGGGCACACTAAACTGAGAATTTTAGCGCAAACCACAGGTTAGTATAATTCTTAGTTTTTGATATAGCGAATAGCAAAGTTGGATTTTCACCCGTTTTCAAATTTCGATGTATTGAAAACAAAAAACGATATTTACCTGCAGTTTGCGCCAAAATTGTTAGTTTAGTGTGCTCTTTGGAGCAATGTATAACTCGATAAGAGTCGCGCCTCGGAATTTTTGAGAAAAACCCCTTGAGGGGCAATTTTTTTGATTAATTTTGGGGGGCTCTAAAGCCAAATTTTAACTAAACTTTTGTCAAAATGATATGTTTTTCTGAAAAGTACTTGCTTTTTAGAGTATTTTAGACACCTACTTTTTTAAATTCCAACTTTTCAAATGGACGATCTGATTATTTGAAAATGGGTCGAAATGGAACTTGGACTTTTGACATTTCGAAAATGAAAAACGATATTCACCTTCGATTTGCGCTAACAGTCTTAGAATGTTATGCTTTAAACGAGATATCACAAAATAGAGGTTGTTATTTGAAATTTTTGAGAAAGCCTCTCTGGAGGGCCCTCTTGTGGGGGAGGGGGGTTTGACTGACCAAAAAAAATTCATCTAAAACGATGAATGATGGTCTAAATTGTAACTTTTTATCTCAACTCGTTCAAAAGTTAGACAGGGGGTGGGGGAAACATCTATGTTACACTTTCTACGTTGTCCCCAAAAAAGTATTTACTATAACCCATAAGAAATAGTCAGTGGCGCCAATTGGGGGAGAGCAGGGGGGGGGCAATACATCCCCCCCCCAAGGATTTTCAATGTGGCCGAAAAATCGAGTCAGAGAGATTTTTTTGAAGATGCACGGCAAAAAAAAAAAAAAAAAAAAAAGGTCATCCAAATTTTTGGAGGGCCTGCCCCCCCCCCCCAAGCAAATCAGAGAGATAGAGAGATTTTTTTGAAGATGCACGGCAAAAAAAAAAAAAAAAGGGTCATCCAAAATTTTGGAGGGCCTTCCCCCCCCCCCCCCCCCCCCCTGGTAAGTCTGAAATTGCGCCCCTGGAAATAGTAAGATGAACTTCGAAGAATTAGTAAAATCAAAGAAATGCATGAGTTGAATGAAGTATGAAAATGGTAAACACAACTTTTCCAATTAGTAACTTCTAGCATTGAAATTGTGAAACCGACCATCAGAAAAAGTAAGATGAACTGCGAAGAATTAGTAAATTCAAACAATTGCATGAGTTGAATGGAGTATGAAAATGATAAACACAACTTTTCCAATTAGTAACTTCTAGCATTGAAATTGTGAAACCAGCCATCAGAAAAAGTAAGATGAACTGCGAAGAATTAGTAAAATCAAACAATTGCATGAGTTGAATGGAGTATGAAAATGATCAACACAACTTTTCCAATTAGTAACTTCTAGCATTTGAGTAGTTGGATTTCATGAAACTATAATAAATAGGAAATATTCGTCGTGACTTTTCGCGAGCAATTCTAGCTCAATGGATAGGACACTTGTCCGTCACCGATGCGGCCCGGGTTCAAACCTCACCACCTTCAGGTAAAATTTGTAACTCTAATTAATATATGTCTATATGTCTGTGTATGTAAATTCAATGTGTATCCTCTGTATATCGATGAATTGTGTAATTACATGTCTAATAACTGTTCCACAGCAACAATAACAACAAGTGAGATTAGTACACAATTACTCAACCAGAGTGCGCTATTTATTACGGAAATTTAGTGAATTAGTAAAATCAAGCATTTCAAAAGGTTCTTTTATGTAAACCAATGAGTAAAATCAACTCCGAGACATGGTGTTTTCAACTAATTACAAATAGTAAATACTACATTTTACAATTAGTCATTTCAAATGCTTCATGTGTTGCTTGAACTAATGAATTAGTAAAAAATAATTGGAAGATAATTTTTGTGAATTAGTAAGTTCAAGTAATTATTTTGCAGATTCAAGAAATGGAAAGGTCAGTTGAACTATTCACAATTAGTAAATTTAAGCAAAGTTAAAATAGTAGAAACAACATTTAAATGTGGTGTCCATACTTTTAACTAATTGAATTAGTTGAATCAACTCTGAGCGGGTTTAGATCTAGCAATTATTTTTTTCAGTGTACCACTGCTGTTACCACCACTGTTACCGCCACTGTTACCACTGCTGTTACCGCCACTGTTACCACCACTGTTACCACCACTGTTACCACCACTGTGACCACTGCTGTTACCACCACTGTTACCACCACTGTTATCACCACTGTTACCGCCACTGTTACCACCACTGTTACCACCACTGTAACCACCACTGTTACCACTGCTGTTAGCACTACTGTTACCTCCACTGTTACAACTGCTGTTACCACCACTGTTACCGCCACTGTTACCACCACTGTTACCGCCACTGTTACCACTGCTGTTACCACCACTGTTACTGCCACTGTTACCACTGCTGTTACCACCACTGTTACCGCCACTGTTACCACCACTGTTACCACCACTGTTACCACCACTGCCCCCAGGGGCAGCAAACGTTCTGCTGTACGGGAGGCTCCTTCGGGAGCTGGCGACCCCGGGGTACCCGAGCAAGCGGCTGGTGGTGACTGGCCGGCCCAAATCAAATTCATAAGGCGTCCCAGCGAGTAGGTCGAAAGACTGAAGATCCAGTCGCGCAACCCCTAGAAATGGGTCTGCAGCCCATCTCTAGGTTTTTTAATTGCACCTGATAACAATAGAGAAGCCTCGGTTCCATCAGCCTGTGGGGTGGCTGGTGGTTCTGCGACCCCCACAACCGAAGACGCAGATGGTCGAGGAGCGCCTTCGGTTACGGAATGACGACCAGACGACATGAACCAACACGTGTCGTCTCCAAATAACGGATCATCGGAACCAAAGAAGAACGCAGACAGTCAGGTCCCTTCAACACAGAGCACTGACTAGAGGGCAGATGAACGCCAGTTCTTCCAACGAAGCATGAAACTGATGAGGTCCCCAGTTCGGTCGAGCTCGCTAGGGCGAACCCCCCAGCCGGAGTGGCCCCAATCGACCTCTTGGCAAAGAGAAGGAAGCGGATCTACGATCGGAAGGCAGAAGGAGACGTCGCTCGCGTCCGACAAGAAGAGGACGCAGCCATGACAAATGCCTGGAGGGAACGCCTCGCGAACGAGAGCAGAGGCGAGTGGACAAGAAGATTGATACCGGACCTACACACGTGGATCAACCGCCCACACGGCGAGGTCAATTACCACCTGACCCAATTCCTGACAGGTCACGGGCTCTTTGAATCATACCTCCATAGGATGGCACTGGCGCCAAGCCCAAGGTGCAGATATTGCCCAGGCAACATAGACGACGTACATCACACCTTCTTCGATTGCCCCCGATGGACCGAAGAGAGGAGTAGACTGACAGAAGAAGTCGGAGAAATTACACCGGACAACATCATAACAAAAATGGTGACCGATAAAACAGCATGGAGCAGGGTCGACACTTTCGCGAAGGAGGTCATGACCAAGAAGAAGAAGGAACACGATCGGAGCGACGCAACCCTTCGCGACCAACGCGACAGGCACGACGCGGCTCCAAGCGACGAGAAGACTCAGTATGACAGCTGCTCGTAAGCTGCCAAACTGAACCGACCATGTCCAGGCACGAAGAAAGCAAGGAGGAAAGTCGCTAGCGCGACAAGAGGCAATAGCCTCGCGAAGTAATGTTGAATAAACGGTTCCGCGAGGCTGTACATGCCGAGAAACACGCTGTGGTTTTTTTAGTGGGTCGGTGATACCCAACCCCACTCGGGGTAGGGAGACATCCCCCACTCGCTTTTTAAACACGAACACCATGGGTGACATCCAACCCCATATACTTTCAAATAACAACTTGAACACCAATCCCACATATCCCTAGGCTCGCGCCGCGACAGTCTAGGGAATTTGGTCAGCAAATCTTTTCCACAGCGTCCGAAAAAAAAAAAAAAAAAAAAAAAAAAAAAAAAAAAAAAAAAAAAAAAAACTGTTACCACCACTGTTACCACCACTGTTACCGCCACTGTTACCACTGCTGTTACCACCACTGTTACTGCCACTGTTACCACTGCTGTTACCACCACTGTTACCGCCACTGTTACCACCACTGTTACCACCACTGTTACCACCACTGCCCCCAGGGGCAGCAAACGTTCTGCTGTACGGGAGGCTCCTTCGGGAGCTGGCGACCCCGGGGTACCCGAGCAAGCGGCTGGTGGTGACTGGCCGGCCCAAATCAAATTCATAAGGCGTCCCAGCGAGTAGGTCGAAAGACTGAAGATCCAGTCGCGCAACCCCCAGAAATGGGTCTGCAGCCCATCTCTAGGTTTTTTTAAATTTCACCTGATAACAATAGAGAAGCCCCGGTTCCATCAGCCTGTGGGGTGGCTGGTGGTTCTGCGACCCCCCAACCGAAGACCGATGGTCGAGGAGCGCCTTCGGTTACGGAATGACGACCAGACGACATGAACCAACACGTGTCGTCTCCAAATAACGGATCATCGGAACCAAAGAAGAACGCAGACAGTCAGGTCCCTTCAACACAGAGGACTGACTAGAGGGCAGATGAACGCCAGTTCTTCCAACGAAGCATGAAACTGATGAGGTCCCCAGTTCGGTCGAGCTCGCTAGGGCGAACCCCCCAGCGGCAAACAGTGCTTGGCAACTAGATGGTCCAAAAAGCCTTTACTCAAACGGCAGCACCCGCAGATGAAAGCCAGCAAAGGCAGATCCCCTCTACGGCAGGAGTAGGACTACCTCCTAAAGCTCTCCCCTTCTCAATAGAAGAAAACACCTCTCGCGCCCAGCAGAAGAAGGTTATAGAGGAGTTTGAATTAGAAGAGGAAACGGACCTGCAACAAATGCAGTCCACTTTGCTTACCATGCAGGAAACACTTGTTAGGAATCGCAACACTGCAAAAGAAAATTAAAAAAGGAGTGAGCACGCTGTCCATTCTTCTAAGTAAGCTCCTAAACACCAGGAAAAGGAGAAGGGAAGCCATAGCGGTCTTACCCCAAACCCCTCCAGACGGAAAATACCCAAAAACTCGCCACTCCGCTACCAGTCTCCACTCCAGATACTGTTCGAAAAAGAGGCAGAGATGAGCGGAGCTCTGATGACAAGCTGGACAGGGAGAGCAAGAGGATCAACAAAAGACTAACCCCCCTAGATCCTAAAAACACTGAATGCTCCTCTGATGTCAGCACTGTACAGGAGAACGAGCAAGGCTGGTCTAAAGTAGCTCGCAAATCAAAAAAAAGGAAAGAGCCGCTGAACGAGGATAGGCAGCCTGGCAATACAGGCCCCGCAGACTCCAGAGGCATCACAGAAAAACATCGCAAAAAGGCCAGCAACAAGAAAGTAAACAAAAAACAGAAGCCAAGAACCGAAGCCATAGTGGTGAAACTAGCTGGAAAATCTTATGCAGAGGTGCTCGGAAGAATTAAAAAGGAGGTGAAATTTGATGAATTTGGAACCGAGTTCAAGTCCATACGACAAACACGAGCCGGAGATGTACTCTTTGAGCTGGGAGGCGAAGCGAAGGGAAAAGCAGAGCTCGCCGAGGCCTTGAAAAAAGTGACGGAAATCTCGGGTAACAGTGTGAGGCAACTCATTCCGCAAACATCATTAGAAGTAAGAGATCTTGATAGCCTGACTACAGAGGAGGAAATAAGGGGGGCCATTGAAACTATAATAAATGAAGCCGCGAATAATGCTATTATCCGCGTATCCAAACCAAACGCAAGGTCTCAGTGTAAAGCCTTCATCACGCTTGAGGAGAAGAAAGCACTAAAACTCCTAGAATCAAGCAGGATCAAAGTGGGCTACATTAATTGCCGAATCAGGAAGAGCATCACTGTACTAAGATGCTTTAAGTGCCTCTCCTTTGGGCACACTGCAAAGAGCTGCAAAGGACCAGACAGGTCTAAGATCTGTTACAGATGCGGTGTGGCTGATCATCGAGCAAGCACTTGTAAGGAGAAACCAGCCTGTTTCCTCTGCAAAGAGCTAGGAGAGAAACAAGTTGATCACATTGCGGGGAGTAACGCCTGCGAAACATTTAAAAAAGCCGTAAAATCTCATACCTCAACGCGGTTAAGGGGGAGGAATCAGGCACAGAAGAGGACCCAAGAGACCAATACCGGCCAGATAAGCCCAAATCCAGAAACGGAAGAGGCCGCAGGAAATCGTGAAAGCCACGAAGGAAAGTCACCCCCATACAATGAAAATGGCGAAAATCTTGCAGTTTAACATGGATAGAGGATGGACAGTGGATAACCTGCTCCAGCAAACTGCCCAACAGAAGAAAATAGATCTAGTCCTCATCAACGAACAGTACAAGAACTATGATACCCCTAATTGGTACAGTGACCGGCTAGGCACAGCAGCAATTTGGGTATTGAATCCCGAGAAGTTCAAAGTGGACGGACACGGATCCGGAGAAGGCTTCACTTGGATCAGATGTGGAATCACTACATATGTTAGTGTGTACCTGAGCCCAAACATCGAGGTAGGAGTCTTCCAAAATAGGCTAGACGCACTTGAGGATTTCACTCGAGAGCTGAAAGGAAAGATCCTCATTACAGGCGATTTCAATGCAAAATCCTCTACATGGGGTTCCCAAGTATCAGACTCCAGAGGTGCGAAAGTGACGGATATGGCTGCCCGACTGAACATGCTGACCCAAAAACATCGGGGTAGCCACAACCTTCCGAAGAGGGGACTCAGAATCAATAATCGACATCACTTTAGAATCCGAGAACCTGGCGCCACTAATATCGGGATGGTGTGTTCTTGACTCATACACTGGCAGCTTCCACCAGTATATAGAATTCTGGATCAAGAACAGTGGAACCAAAACCATGCTTCCCCAGCAACAACAAGCGAGGAAATGGAACCTGGCTCGTATGGACGCAGAGATTTTCAAAAACATCATCAGGAAAGGTGCCACCAGATTGCTGCCTGTCCCTCTAGAAAGACAAGAAAACTCTGAGGCCCTAGTGCAAGAGACGATGAACCTGATACAGCAAGCCTGTAAAGCTGCGATCCCCCTGAAAAGACCAATACAAGGGAAACAGCCAGTACCATGGTGGACGGAAGAAATAGCCTCCCTCCGGAAAGAGTGCCTGAGCACTCGTAGAAAAGTCTCCAGAGCCAGAAATTCTGCAGAAACTGCTGTATACACAGAAATCCACAAAGAGTCCAAAAAAAAGCTGAAAAAAGCCATTCGAATCAGCAAGAAAAAATCGTGGACCTCTCTCTGCAAAGAGGTGGACTCTGATCCGTGGGGCAAGGCTTACAAGATTGTTACAAAGAAGTTTTCCCTAGGGGGTCCTAAGCTGGGGTTCACGGCACAAGAAGCGGGAAATATCGTTAACACACTGTTCCCGGAACACCCTATCCGACAGCAGGAGCAACCATTAACAACCAAGGATGCTCCGCCGTTTAGCACCGAAGAACTTCTGAAGGCGGTGACAGCAATGAAAAATCGGAAAGCTCCGGGCCCAGACGGAATCCCAGCAGAAGCCATCAAAACAGTAGCTGCCACAAGCCCAGAGCTCCTATTGGCGATGTACAACTCTTGCCTGAGGACAGGAACTTTCAGCCGAAGCTGGAAGCGTCAGAAGCTGATCCTCATCGATAAGGGTAAAAGCGGCCCAAAAACTCCAAATTCGTTCAGACCTCTTTGCATGTTAGACACAGCTGGTAAATTACTGGAAAGGATGCTGAAGAAGCGTATAGATGAATCCATTGATGCAGCTGGAGGTCCCGCGATCAGGCAATTTGGATTTAGGAAGCACCGATCAACGATAGACGCAGTCCAAGAAGTTGTATCAGCAGTGCAATCCTCGTGGAAGGGCAACCACCGCGCTAAAAAGGTGTGTGCCCTAGTCACCCTCGACGTTAAAAATGCTTTTAACAGCCTGCGTTGGACCAACGTCCTTAAATCCCTAGAACATAGGTTCAAAATCCCGGCATACCTACTGCAGATGATTCGGAGCTACCTTAGGGACAGGAAACTTCTCTACGATACAAACGAAGGTCCCCGAGAAAAGCAAGTAACATCAGGCGCAGCCCAAGGCTCTATCTTAGGACCAGATTTTTGGAATGTCTCATATGACGGAATCTTTTTACTGGAACTGCCGGAGGGCGCTTTCCTGGTTGGCTATGCTGATGACATTGCAATCATCATCATCGGCCGAGAAATTGCACATGTGAAAGAGATATTAACCACCGTCATTCAGATCATACACGGTTGGCTCGATGAAAATGGCTTGGAGTTAGCAACTCCCAAGACAGAAATCTTGCTCCTGACAAGGAAACGAATTGACACGATGGGGCAGTTCCAGGTAGGTGATGCTACCATCACAGCAAGCAAGGCTGTTCGACACCTAGGCATCATCCTAGACACAAAATTAACCTTCCTGGAACATATAAGGAACGTGGCTAAAAAAGCTGACAAACTTGTAAGTGCTCTCTCTAGAATTATGGCAAACACAAATGGGCCAAGACCCAACAAGAGGAGGTTACTAATGTCAGTGACTCACTCGATTCTTCTCTACGGTGCTGAAATATGGGCTGACACTCTGAACATCGAGAGTCACATGAAGCAGCTAGCATCAATCCAACGCAGAGGTGCGCTAAGGATAATCAGTGCTTATCGCACTGTATCGGAGCCTGCAGACCTCGTCATCGCAGGCATTACACCGATAGACCTTCTTGGAAAAGAAAAGAAGCGCAAGTATCACAAGAAAGCTGAGCCCGACCGCTCCCGTATCCAAAAGGAGGAGCGAGATAACACCATGGCTGCCTGGAATGACCGTTGGCAAAATGAAACGAAGGGAGAATGGACCAGAGCACTGATCAAAGATATTGGAGCCTGGGTAAGCCGCCAACACGGAGAGGTGAACTACTACCTTACGCAGTTTTTAACTGGACATGGCCTATTCCCATCATATCTTTACCACATGCAGAAGGTGCCAAGCCCAGAATGCCAGAAATGCGGTGTCAAAGATGATGCTTACCACACGTTCTTTGCCTGCCAGCGCTGGAATGAAGAGAGAGCCACTCTCCGGACGAAGATCGAAGAATTCTCCGAAGAAGATATAATTAGCAAAATGATCGAATCAGCAGCAACTTGGAACTCTGTCAACACCTTTGTGTGCACTGTTCTCAAAAAGAAGAAAGAGGAGACACTCTAAGCCATCCGACCCAGGGGCAATGACTTCTCATTGCACGGGAGGCCCAATTTTCGCTGGGCTGGCGACCCCGGGTACCCGAGCAAGTGGTTGAACATCTAACTGCGTACAAAGAAGGCAGAGAGAAGGAAGGCTGCTAGTTGGGGAGCAGCTGCAGGACGGCGACCCCTCGAAGCAACACCCTCAAGGGTGGTCCCGGGGGGTGTTCCCGCCAGCTAAGGGTGTGTTTTTTAGTGGGTCGGCACATTACATCACCATCCCACTACCAGTCCCTAACATCTGACAGACTGCCAATCCCATTGCTACTGGAGTGCGGTCCCCCCAGCGGTTGAGGGAACTCATTTTTCACATCCTACGGAAAAAAAAAAAAAAAAACTGTTATTGCCACTGTTACCACCATTGTTACTACCACTGTTACCACCACTGTTACCACCACTGTTACCACTGCTGTTACCACCACTGTAACCACCACTGTTACCACTGCTATTACCACCACTGTTACCGTCACTGTTACCACCACTGTTACCACCACTGTTACCACCACTGTTACCACCACTGTTACCACCACTGTTACCACCACTGTTACCACTGCTGCTACCGCCACTGTTACCACCAATGTTACCACCACTGTTACCACCACTGTTACCAACACTGTTACCACCACTGTTACCACCACTGTTACCACCACTATTACCACTGAATTTACCACCACTGTTACCGCCACTGTTACCACCACTGTTACCACCATTGTTACCACCACTGTTACCACCACTGTTACCACCACTGTTACCACCACTGTTACCACCACCGTTACCACTGCTGTTACCACCACTGTTACCGCCACTGATACCGCCACTGTTACCACCACTGTTGCCACCACTGTTACCACCACTGTTACCACCACTCTTACCACCAATGTTACCACTGCTTTTACCACCACTGTTACCGCCACTGTCACCGCCACATTTAACACCACTGTTACCACTGCTGTTACCACCACCGTACCTCTGCTGTTACCACCAATGTTACCGACACTGTTACCACCACTGTTACCAGCACTGTTACCACCACTGTTACCAGCACTGTTACCAACACTGTTACCACTGGTGTTACCACCACTGTTACCACCACTGTTACCAATGCTGTTGAGACCACTGTTCCCGCCATTGTTACCACCACTGTTACCACCACTGTTACCACCACTGTTACCACCACTGTTACCACTGATGTTACCACCACTGTTCCCGCCATTGTTATCACCACTGTTACCGCCACTGTTACCGTTACTGTTACCACCACTGTTACCACCACTGTTACCGCCACTGTTACCACCAGTGTTACCACTGCTGTTACCACGACTGTTACCGCCACTGATACCGCCACTGTTACCACCACTGTTACCACCACTGTTACCACTGATATTACCACCACTGTTCCCGCCATTGTTACCACCACTGTTACCGCCACTGTTACCGCCACTGTTACCACCACTGTTGCCACCACTGTTACCACTGCTGTTACCACCACTGTTACCACTGCTGTTACCACCACTGTAACCGCCACTGTTACCACTGCTGTTACCAGCACTGTTACCGTTACTGTTACCACCACTGTTACCACCACTGTTACCGCCACTGTTACCACCAGTGTTACCACTGCTGTTACCACGACTGTTACCGCCACTGATACCGCCACTGTTACCACCACTGTTATGACTGAATTTACCACCACTGTTACCGCCACTGTTACCACTTCTGTTACCACCACTACGTCCACCACTGTTACCACCACTGTTACCACTACTGTTACCACCACTGTTACCACCACTGTTACCACCACTGTTACCACCACTGTTACCACCACCGTTACCATACCATTGTTACTACCACTGTTACCACCACTGTTACCACTGCTGCTACCGCCACTGTTACCACCAATGTTACCACCACTGTTACCACCACTGTTACCAACACTTGTTAAGATCTCGGGCAGATTTCTTTCTCCGGTGGATTATTTTTTCCATGCTCTACATGCCGAAAAACACGCTGTGGTTTTTTTAGTGGGTCGGTGATACCCAACCCCACTCGGGGTAGGGAGACATCCCCCACTCGCTTTTTAAACACGAACACCATGGGTGACATCCAACCCCATATACTTTCAAATAACAACTTGAACACCAATCATACATATCCCTAGGCTCGCGCCGCGACAGTCTAGGGAATTTGGTCAGCAAATCTTTTCCACAGCGTCCGAAAAAAAAAAAAAAAAAAAAAAAAAAAAAAAAAAACTGTTACCGCCACTGTTACCACCACTGTTACCGCCACTGTTACCACCACTATTACCACTGAATTTACCACCACTGTTACCGCCACTGTTACCACCACTGTTACCACCACTGTTACCACCACTGTTACCACCACTGTTACCACCATCGTTACCACTGCTGTTACCACCACTGTTACCGCCACTGATACCGCCACTGTTACCACCACTGTTGCCACCACTGTTACCACCACTGTTACCACCACTGTTACCACCAATGTTACCACTGCTTTTACCACCACTGTTACCGCCACTGTCACCGCCACATTTAACACCACTGTTACCACTGCTTTTACCACCACCGTACCTCTGCTGTTACCACCACTGTTACCACCACCGTTACCACTGCTGTTACCACCACTGTTACCGCCACTGATACCGCCACTGTTACCACCACTGTTGCCACCACTGTTACTACCACTGTTACCACCACTGTTACCACCAATGTTACCACTGCTTTTACCACCACTGTTACCGCCACTGTCACCGCCACATTTAACACCACTGTTACCACTGCTGTTACCACCACCGTACCTCTGCTGTTACCACCAATGTTACCACCACTGTTACCAGCACTGTTACCAGCACTGTTACCACCACTGTTACCACTGCTGTTACTACCACTGTTACCACCACTGTTACCACTGCTGTTAAGACCACTGTTCCCGCCATTGTTACCACCACTGTTACCACCACTGTTACCAACACTGTTACCACCACTGTTACCACCACTGTTACCACCACTGGCCAACAAGAGGGGACCGAAACCCAGTAAGCGCAAGCTGCTGATGTCCACGGTCCACTCGATACTCCTGTACGGCGCTGAGATATGGGCCGACGCATTGGAAACGGAGGTTTACAGGAAGCGCATGGCATCGGTCCAGCGACGAGGAGCGTTAAGAATCACTTGCGCATACCGCACCGTCTCAGAACCAGCCGCGCTCCTCGTCGCCGGAGTGGCCCCAATCGACCTCTTGGCAAAGAGAAGGAAGCGGATCTACGATCGGAAGGCAGAAGGAGACGTCGCTCGCGTCCGACAAGAAGAGGACGCAGCCATGACAAACGCCTGGAGGGAACGCCTCGCGAACGAGAGCAGAGGCGAGTGGACAAGAAGATTGATACCGGACCTACACACGTGGATCAACCGCCCACACGGCGAGGTTAATTACCACCTGACCCAATTCCTGACAGGTCACGGGCTCTTTGAATCATACCTCCATAGGATGGCACTGGCGCCAAGCCCAAGGTGCAGATATTGCCCAGGCAACATAGACGACGTACATCACACCTTCTTCGATTGCCCCCGATGGACCGAAGAGAGGAGTAGACTGACAGAAGAAGTCGGAGAAATTACACCGGACAACATCATAACAAAAATGGTGACCGATAAAACAGCATGGAGCAGGGTCGACACTTTCGCGAAGGAGGTCATGACCAAGAAGAAGAAGGAACACGATCGGAGCGACGCAACCCTTCGCGACCAACGCGACAGGCACGACGCGGCTCCAAGCGACGAGGAAGACTCAGTATGACAGCTGCTCGTAAGCTGCCAAACTGAACCGACCATGTCCAGGCACGAAGAAAGCAAGGAGGAAAGTCGCTAGCGCGACAAGAGGCAATAGCCTCGCGAAGTAATGTTGAATAAACGGTTCCGCGAGGCTGTACATGCCGTGAAACACGCTGTGGTTTTTTTAGTGGGTCGGTAATACCCAACCCCACTCGGGGTAGGGAGACATCCCCCACTCGCTTTTTAAACACGAACACCATGGGTGACATCCAACCCCATATACTTTCAAATAACAACTTGAACACCAATCCCACATATCCCTAGGCTCGCGCCGCGACAGTCTAGGGAATTTGGTCAGCAAATCTTTTCCACAGCGTCCGAAAAAAAAAAAAAAAAAAAAAAAAAAAAAAAAAAAAAAAAAAACTGTTACCACCACTGTTACCACTGATGTTACCACTACTGTTCCCGCCATTGTTACCACCACTGTTACCGCCACTGTTACCGCCACTGTTACCACCACTGTTGCCACCACTGTTACCACTGCTGTTACCACCACTGTTACCACTGCTGTTACCACCACTGTAACCCTCACTGTTACCACTGCTGTTACCAGCACTGTTACCGTTACTGTTACCACCACTGTTACCACCACTGTTACCGCCACTGTTACCACCAGTGTTACCACTGCTGTTACCACGACTGTTACCGCCACTGATACCGCCACTGTTACCACCACTGTTATGACTGAATTTACCACCACTGTTACCGCCACTGTTACCGCCACTGTTATACCACCACTGTTGCCACCACTGTTACCACTGCTGTTACCACCACTGTCACCACTGCTGTTACCACCACTGTAACCGCCACTGTTACCACTGCTGTTACCAGCACTGTTACCGTTACTGTTACCACCACTGTTACCGCCACTCTTACCGCCACTGTTACCACCAGTGTTACCACTGCTGTTACCACGACTGTTACCGCCACTGATACCGCCACTGTTACCACCACTGTTATGACTGAATTTACCACCACTGTTACCGCCACTGTTACCACCACTGTTACCACCACTACGTCCACCACTGTTACCACCACTGTTACCACTACTGCTACCACCACTGTTACCACCACTGTTACCACCACTGTTACCACCACTGTTACCACCACTGTTACCACCACCGTTACCACACTGAAAAAAAAGGTTTGTTGGAAGAGCATGGGGCATTGCTAAAACAGCAATTGCTAATTGCAAAAAAACGTTACACTCTTCATTTTGCTGGACTGGCAAAACAGTAATTTGCAATTCTATAAAATGACAGTTTTGCTCGAATAACAAAATGTTTTGGAAGAATTGCAAACATTTACTTTGCAAAAATTGCAAATTAAGGATTGCAAAATTAGCAAAGTATGTTTGTCATTTGGACATTTTAAATTACAAAACTTACGAAATGAGTTTGGTAGACCAGCAATTTTCAATTTGCAATATCATCAATTTCCCTTTTGTTCAACCAGCAATTTTCAATTTGCAATATTAACAAAACTTTTTTGTTCAACCAACAATAATTTTACTGTACAAGTTACAATACATAACTCGCCATTCGACCATTATCAAATTGCAATTTATACTAGGTAATATTGTCATGCAATTAGGTTGGGCACACAGCGCGCTGCTACCAAATACCGCGGACTCTGTGGTTATTCCTAATTTTTTAGCTGTCAAGTTCCCGACCGGGATTTGAACCTACAACCTACCTATTCCTACAGATTCCTAATCCAGTATCCTATCCAATACACCAGCTAGAGCCGATGGTGAGTGCGGACACAATTTCGGTATATAAGCTTGCGGGCGGCAAAAAAGGACAAATAGCAGTTGTTTAACGTCCGATTTGCATGAAATTTGGTAGCCAGGGGTATTTTTGGTCAAGAAAAACGAATCTGATGTTGGATTTTCAAAATATTAAAAACCATTTGGGATATATAGGGTGATTCAAAAATAATACACCTTTTAACTTTTTTCCTTATCGATGGAACATTGCGCCATTTCCCTACGTTTATAGCTTTTTCAGGGGGTGCTATTTTCGATGGCTCTTACTCAAGAGATATAGTGGGGGCGGAGGGGCTTAGTATAATAGATTGGGGGATAACTTTATATACAGGGTGGCTGTAAAGTAACTGAAAGTGGTCATAACTTTTGCACTATTAAAGATATTTGGACGTGGTTTGCGCCGTTCTTTATCTTTTCGCTAGGGAAATTTTCGAAATTAAGACCCCTGGGGAAGTTTCCCGAGGGTGGAGAGGTAAACTCGAAAACAACTATCTTTAAAATATGGGCAAAAATAGTTTCGGTCTATCTTGTACTGATATTTTGGGAGGTGATGGAACTTGATTTTAGGCGTCCAAAACTGGGATTACTTTTGATCCAGCCCATTGAGAACCGGGAAGAGGGAAGGAATGTCTATCAAAACACGAAAATCTTCATAACTTTTAAATAAAACGTTTGATTCAAGGGTGAAATTTGTAAAACAAAATTTAAATAATAGTTTTGTCCGGGGGAAAAAAGTTATAAGTGCAGTTGATACGGTTAATTGAATCAGGCGTAACTCAAAGTAAAAAAAACAAGCAGGGAAAATTCCAACACGCAGGTGTTGGAAAAGCTTGCCACTAAAGTCTGGACAGCTTTAATGCTTTTGCTAGCAATGATAATAATTAGACAGCATTCATTAAAAAGGAACCACGTGACATGGAGCTAATCTCGAGAAAATTGAGTCCAAAGTTGAAGAGCTAGCATTTAAACAAAAAACTTGGAATTACTTACGTTTTGATTTCATTCAACTACCGTGTTATGTTTTCGCATTTCAACACCGGAAAAGTAGAATTTCCTATACAGGAAAGGTAGGTACTTGATTTTTAGCATTTAAAGTGACTTGGTTCCTTTCTTCTTTTTGTTTGGCATAATCACGAAAAACGAATCTCTAAGAGAAACCAAACGGCAGAGTTGGTTTACACTGTTGATTAATTTAAAATCCGTTAATGCGGACTTAAGTCCGTTCCCAATTCTATTAAAGGAACCAAGTCGGAGTTGGTTCCTTACGTGACTCGGATTAAGGTTTAACCTAATCAGAAAAAGGAACCAAGTTCTCATTTTATTTCATCATATATGGACAATGACTTCAATGAGGCTCACCAGCTCACTTTTACCTGGAATTTTGACAGGAAGTAGTTGTTATTAGAAGAAGCACTTGTCGCTTCGAGATTGATTCAGTATTGCTACGTCTATCAATCAATAACTCAATTTTATCAAAAATGTCACTCGGTTCTTTTGTGACAAGTGCTGTCCAATTGAGCTTATTTGGTGAGAAATTATGAAAAAAATAAATTTAGATCAGATGTATCTATAAGGAGATGATTCAAAGGTGTTGTTTTTTGTGTTTGTTTTTGTTTCCTGTTTTTTGTTTTCAAAACTTTGGATGGCTCTAGCTCAGAAGAGAAACATTTGCAGCACTTATTCATGTAGGAAAATAAAGCCTTAAATATATGTTGACCCCAAAAATACACTCCATAAGTTTGGCACTTAAGTTTTGAAACACACTATATTCTTGATATTTTGCCCCCCCCCTCCACCCTTCATAGAACACAACATCTTGACCATGCAAATTTTTAAAATCACAGTTTGACTGTAGAGATATTTTCTTTTCCCCCCTTTCAACGAAAAAGGGGAAAATGTATCGCCTACAGTAGCGTCATTTGCGGGGGGCAGGGGGGGCAACTGCCCCCCCAAGGGTCGGCCAAAAGTGAAAAAGTGATGACTTTCTTTTTTTTTTTTTTTAGGAGAAGAAAAAAGTTTTGAACTAAAATTTGGTGGTCATTAACGAGTTTTGTTGGAATTTAGGGCCGTAAATGTGCAGGGCTGGAGAGTGTCTAAAATAATATTGATGAGCAAAAAAAAAAAAAAAAGAAAAAAAGAAAAGGGTCATCACATTTTTGCCCCCCCCCCCCCCCCCCCCCAAGCCGAACCCGAAATGACGCCACTGATCGCCTATCTTTGATGTTCGACGTGCGCATGCACAGATTGTTCGGCTTTACGATTGCCATTTTGGCTTTCTTTATAATGCGTTTTGTGGGTTTATTAATGGATTTTATGACTATTTGATGCCGCCAATGTAATTTTCAGGCGATTTTAATCAGATTCAAAACTCTATAGCGCTGTAGCAAAAGTTTGCAACAAACCCATTGAAAGCTGAAAAGAGAAAATTATTTGATATAAGGCTCGCTTTGACCGGACTCCGCACTCCGCAGGAGGCGCGCCCCAGCGAACGACCGAACGGATACCATTATGTTTTGCTTTTGTAATTAAAATAATTTGCTGTTTTAAAAAAAAAATTGCAATTTTTGCAAAAAATTAATTTGCAATTTGAGCAAAATACATTTTGTTACTTTTAAAAATGTTATTGATGTTTTTCCAAAACAAATTGCAATTTTTGCAAAAATGTCAATTTGCAATTTGAGCAAATTGGAATTTTGCCATTTTTATGAATGTTTTTGCAAATTGGCCGATTTATTTTGCTCGTATAGCATTTTTTTAATTTGCAATTTTTACAATTTTTTTATTTGCTATAACTACAATTCAATTTTGCTCTTTTTGCTATTTGTATTGATAAACTAGCAAATTGTTTGTTATGTTTACATAAAAAATGAATGCAAAAACTGCAATATTTTAATTTGCAATATTTACAATTTTCATTTTGTAATTTTTACAAAACTATCGCTCAATTATCCATGAGCATGTATAAACCAGCAAATTGATTAATTTGCTATTTCAGCAAAGCAAATTTTGATATTCCAGCAATCATTTTTTTTTCAGTGCACCATTGTTACTACCACTGTTACCACCACTGTTACCACCACTGTTACCACTGCTGTTACCACCACTGTAACCACCACTGTTACCACTGCTATTACCACCACTGTTACCGTCACTGTTACCACCACTGTTACCACCACTGTTACCACCACTGTTACCACCACTGTTACCACCACTGTTACCACCACTGTTACCACTGCTGCTACCGCCACTGTTACCACCAATGTTACCACCACTGTTACCACCACTGTTACCAACACTTGTTAAGATCTCGGGCAGATTTCTTTCTCCGGTGGATTATTTTTTCCATGCTGTACATGCCGAAAAACACGCTGGGGTTTTTTTTTAGGGGGTCGGTGATCCCCAAACCCCACTCGGGGTAGGGAGACATCCCCCACTCGCTTTTTAAACACGAACACCATGGGTGACATCCAACCCCATATACTTTCAAATAACAACTTGAACACCAATCCCACATATCCCTAGGCTCGCGCCGCAACAGTCTAGGGAATTTGGTCAGCAAATCTTTTCCACAGCGTCCGAAAAAAAAAAAAAAAAAAAAAAAAACTGTTACCAACACTGTTACCACCACTGTTACCACCACTGTTACCACCACTATTACCACTGAATTTACCACCACTGTTACCGCCACTGTTACCACCACTGTTACCACCACTGTTACCACCACTGTTACCACCACTGTTACCACCATCGTTACCACTGCTGTTACCACCACTGTTACCGCCACTGATACCGCCACTGTTACCACCACTGTTGCCACCACTGTTACCACCACTGTTACCACCACTGTTACCACCAATGTTACCACTGCTTTTACCACCACTGTTACCGCCACTGTCACCGCCACATTTAACACCACTGTTACCACTGCTGTTACCACCACCGTACCTCTGCTGTTACCACCACTGTTACCACCACCGTTACCACTGCTGTTACCACCACTGTTACCGCCACTGATACCGCCACTGTTACCACCACTGTTGCCACCACTGTTACCACCACTGTTACCACCACTGTTACCACCAATGTTACCACTGCTTTTACCACCACTGTTACCGCCACTGTCACCGCCACATTTAACACCACTGTTACCACTGCTGTTACCACCACCGTACCTCTGCTGTTACCACCAATGTTACCACCACTGTTACCAGCACTGTTACCACCTCTGTTACCACTGCTGTTACCACCACTGTTACCACCACTGTTACCAACACTATTACCACCACTGTTACCACCACTGTTACCACCACTGTTACCACTGATGTTACCACTACTGTTCCCGCCATTGTTACCACCACTGTTACCGCCACTGTTACCGCCACTGTTACCACCACTAGCTCAAGATGATTTAAGAGAAGCCTCGGTGGCCCCAGCCCGTGGGGTGGCTGGTGGTCCTATGACCCCCACATCCGAAGACGCAGACGGTCGAGGAGCGTCTTCGGCGATGGCACGACGACCAATGGAATTTTCCATTAACCGTTTCTTTAGGAGAGGAGGACGGGATGACAGTGATCGAACTCCGCTCATCCCAGAGCACGAAGGAAGAAGTTGGGCAAACCGCATGGGGTACGTCAGGATGGCGTCCTCTGTGGCGGACCTCTCTCAACGGGAAGTAGACGCCCATAGACGTGGAGGTGCGGACCCATTCCAGGAAGCAGTCAGATCGGCTGAATCCGCCAGGAACTTGGGATCAATCCAGCAGGCGAACCAAAGGATCCAACGAGGAGCTGCAGCGCATTATCGCAGCAGCGACGACTTGGGCCCTTTCATGAAGATCGGTGGCACCATCGTCAGTAGATGGAAATCGGCCTCCCCTGGATGGAACGAAGGACACAAAGGACCTGGAGATCCTACAATGGGGGGGACAACACTGCCGGAAACTGGAAGACCGCAGTCACCAACGGCGGTATCCCAAGCAAGGAGAAGAAGGGGGTGCGGTGGAGATCCTCCCCATGCCTCACATCCGCGGAAGACCTCGCCATTGACGAGGAAATTCGCACAGGGGTAGGGGAAAGGAAGGAGACACTCCGCGTCTGCGCAGTGAGGGACCTCCTTGACAGCATGAGAGGAAACCTAGAGGAAAGGCGTAAAGCTCTTCCAAGTCTCGAGAAGATGGAGCTGACCCACACCGGCTTTGAGAGAATCAAAGTCCGGGCGGGAACGGAGAAGTTCCACCTTCAAATGAAGGACATTAAAACCTTCGTCCGAGCAGTCGCAGGGAAGCCTGAAGGAACCGAGAGGACAGCTGAAGAGCTATGGGAGATCTTCCTCACCGCCCCACGCCTGGAAGTTCTCTGGTTCGCGAAACGCGGGCTGGCTGCTGTCGGAGGCAAGCCAGAGGGTCCCGGAGCCGGATGCCTCCGTATCCAGCGAAAGGTCCTTCAGACTATCCTACGCCGAGGACGCAGACAGGGACGCGGACGCGCCCCGTCCGGAGAAGGAATCGGAGGAAGAGGACAAACGTACATCACCAAGCAAGGAGGATAACACATCACAGAAGAAGGACGAAACACCGCACCTGCAGGGAGAAACATCACACATGCAGTCCACACCTGCAAAGAACCCCTTTGCAACAAGTTCGATCGTCCAGAGGACCCCGGCGGGAGGCGGCAAGGACCCTCAAGCCAACCTCGCTGAGCGGAAGCTCACGGAGAAGAGTGGGACACCAGCAGAAGACACGCGCCCCCAAACTAACCTGGAAAGCCGTGACCCGGACAGCGACGATCTGTCCCAGCTGCTGGAGGTCATCAGCAAAATGAAGGCGTACACCAAGAAACAGAGAAACGTCGCCATGGATATCAAAAGAGGGATCGACATGAGCGAAGAGATCGTGGAAAAATAATCCACCGGAGAAGAAATCTGCCCGAGATCTTAACAAGGGCACGGCGTCTCAGAGAGTCGCGGCCGGCGATTTCGCGACCAAAACTCTCCCCCCGGGAAAGAGACCCAGGGAAAGCCCAGCGGACGAAGGTAACAGGAAGAGGAAAAACCTTTTCCCGCCCCTCCCAAACATCACATCCGGGGCCCGGGGCAGAAGAATAGTAGGGACGAAATCCTCGCCCAACCTCTGAACGCCCCGGAACCGATGATAGCATCACAGGGGGGGGGAAAAGGAACCGGACGGCGGCGAATATCATTTCCCCCAAAAAGAAAGAAGAAGAAGAAGAAAGGGAGAAGAACACCGGACAGACCGACAAGGAGGCCCCTAAGAAGTCCGACCAGAAGGAAAAGAAAAAAAAGAAGAAGAAGAACAGGAAGTCCAGACACGAGGCGCTGCTCATCAAGCCTGTGGCCGGCAAATCCTACGCCGAGATGCTGAGAACCCTCAAGGGTGGCATTTCGGCGGAGGAGATTAAAGCGGACATAAAGTCCGTACGCGAGACCAGGGCGGGCGGCGTTTTGGTGGAGTTAGGGAAAAACCCGGCAGGCAAAGCCGAACTCGACGGAGCCATCCCGGGAAAACTATGGGAGACAACGTGGAAGTGAAGAATCTGATACCCACCAAGGAAATCGAGATCATGGACCTAGACTCTCTCACGGACTCTAAAGAAGTGGAAAAAGCTGTCAATAGGGAACTGAAGACTCAATGCGCAAGGAGGATAAACGTCACCAAGCCAAACAGGGTCGGCCTGAGGGCTGCGATTCTGAAAATGACTGACGCAGAGGCGAACTCTCTTCTGAAGAAGTCCCGCATTAAGATCGGGCTAGTCAACTGCAGGGTTCGAGAGCGAGCAGTAGTAGCGAAATGCTTCAGATGCCTCGGCTATGGGCACCTTGCACGGCAGTGTAAAGGCCCGGACCGGAGCAAATGCTGCTACAAATGCGGACAGGAGAACCACAGGGCCATAGACTGCACGTCCGAACCCAAGTGCCTCCTGTGTGCAGACCTGAAGAAAACCGGGAAGGACCTCTGTCACTATCTCGGCAATGGTAGCTGTCTCGCCTTCCGGAACGCTTTGAAAGGGGGCAAAGGAAAAATTGAGATGACCAGAAGACTGAAGAAAGACAAACGAGGGAACGGGACAGGGCAAACCCCCAAACCCCTCCCACCCAAGACATAAGAATCCTACAGTTTAATATGGACGGAGGGAAAACAGCGTACGATCTCGCACTCCGAGCGATCGGCGAAAAGAAAATCGACCTGCTCTTCATCAGCGAACCGTACCAAAAGGTCGACGGAACCAACTGGTATCCAGACACCCTATGTAGGGCCGCCATATGGGTTGCTAACCCAGAAGAGGTGAGAGTAGACGACCACGGAGCAGGAGAGGGCTTCGCGTGGGTCAGAAGCCGCGGTAAAACATACATCAGCGTTTACCTTAGCCCCAACGGAGGAATCGACGCCTTCCAACGGAGACTTGACGGGCTTGAAGATTTCGTCCGTGAACAAAAAGGCAGAATGCTGATAGCCGGGGACTTCAACGCGAAGGCTTTAGAATGGGGAGAGCCGGAACCCGACTCGAGAGGGAAAAAGGTGATGGAAATGGCAGCACGAGCGGACCTAGTATTGCTGAATGTCGGGTCAACGCCCACGTTCCGCCGACCTGGTTGCAGACCCTCGATTTTAGACATCACACTGGCGACCGAAGACGTAGCAGCCAGAATCGAGGGCTGGGAAGTGCTGGACTCTTTCACCAGCAGCTACCACTCGTACATCACCTTCGCTGTAAAGCAGAGCATCACAGGGAGAAATCCTGGCAGAGGAAGAAGGAAGGCATGGAATGCAGCGAAGCTCGATAAGGACGTTTTTTACGAAACCATGCGTAGCGGCCTACCATCACTCAGGAACACCTCAACTACTACCGAGGAGGGTACCAGCACGGAGACGGTGGTCGAGACTACCATGCGCCTCATTCACAAGGCATGCGACGCCTCGATGCCTCTACGGGCGCCCAGAAAAGCGGTCGGCCCCCCGCGTATTGGTGGACGGATGAGATCGCCGAACTAAGGAGAAAATTTTCACGTCATGCGTCGCAAGGCGACCAGAGCGAGGCGAAACTCCAACGAACTAGAAGCCAGGACATCTCAACTCAAGAGGGCAAAGAAAGATCTGAAAAGGGCGATCTTCCTGAGCAAGCAGAAGTGCTGGGACGACCTCCGGAAAGAGATCGACCGTGACCCCTGGGGCAAAGCGTATAAAATCGTAATGGGCAAATTATCCCGCCCCGGAGCGAGTGGGAGTCTCAGTTCCGAGGAAATGGAACGTACGATCGATACATTGTTTCCATCACATCCCCCGAGAAAACCGGACGCAGACATCGAGGTAGAAGACATCCCCTACTTTACCTCCGAAGAGCTAACGCGCGCCGCGGCTACCATGAAGAACCGGAAAGCTCCCGGCCCTGATGGCATACCCGCAGAGGCGATAAAAGAGGCGGCCCTGCGCTTCCCCAGGCTCATGCTGAACATGTATAACAGCTGCATAGAAACGGGGATTTTCAGCCAACGATGGAAGAGACAGAGACTAGTGCTGATCGACAAGGGGGAAAAGGGGGACCGAGGAAACCAAATTCCTTCAGACCCCTCTGCATGTTGGACACAGCCGGGGAAAATGCTGGAGAAAATGCTGAAACCCCGCCTTCACCAAGCGCTGGAGGAGGGTGGAGGCCTTGCCGATAGACAGTTCGGCTTCAGACCGGGGAGATCGACTGTTGACGCTGTACGGGAAGTCGTACAAACCACAGCACAGACCAAAAACCCGGGAATCACCGGTCGAGGAACGTTTACTTGGTAGTCACTCTCGACATCAAGAACGCGTTCAACAGCCTGCGCTGGGACGCCGCACTGGAAGCGCTGCGAGATAAGTTCAAAATTCCGGGGTATCTCCTACGAATACTTCAGAATTATTTGAAGGACCGTACACTGCTGTACGAAACCGACGAAGGTCAACGCTGCAAGGAAGTCACCGCAGGAGCTGCACAGGGGGCCATCCTGGGGCCAGACTTGTGGAACGCGTACTACGATAAGATCTTTCGCATACCGATGCCGGACGGGTGTTTCCTAAACGGTTACGCAGACGACATCGCAGCGATCATCGAAGCGCGAGATCTGGAGCACGCCAAACTACTGCTCAGTAGAATGATGTTGAGGATCCTCGAAGCCCTGGCGGAGCTTGGACTGGAGCTCGCTCTGGAGAAGATCGAAATCTTAGTGATAACTACCCGCAGGATTCCAACAATCAACATAACAGTGAGCGTTGGAGACCTCACAGAGGTGAAGACTGCAGAAGTACTGAACTATCTCGGAATCACGCTCGATGGGAAGCTTACGTTCTCCCAACACATCAAGCGCGTTTCCGACAAGGCAGCGCGAGTCGTGGCCGCACTCAGCCGCATTATGGCCAACACGAGGGGACCGAAACCCAGTAAGCGCAAGCTGCTGATGTCCACGGTCCACTCGATACTCCTGTACGGCGCTGAGATATGGGCCGACGCATTGGAAACGGAGGTTTACAGGAAGCGCATGGCATCGGTCCAGCGACGAGGAGCGTTAAGAATCACTTGCGCATACCGCACCGTCTCAGAACCAGCCGCGCTCCTCGTCGCCGGAGTGGCCCCAATCGACCTCTTGGCAAAGAGAAGGAAGCGGATCTACGATCGGAAGGCAGAAGGAGACGTCGCTCGCGTCCGACAAGAAGAGGACGCAGCCATGACAAATGCCTGGAGGGAACGCCTCGCGAACGAGAGCAGAGGCGAGTGGACAAGAAGATTGATACCGGACCTACACACGTGGATCAACCGCCCACACGGCGAGGTCAATTACCACCTGACCCAATTCCTGACAGGTCACGGGCTCTTTGAATCATACCTCCACAGGATGGCACTGGCGCCAAGCCCAAGGTGCAGATATTGCCCAGGCAACATAGACGACGTACATCACACCTTCTTCGATTGCCCCCGATGGACCGAAGAGAGGAGTAGACTGACAGAAGAAGTCGGAGAAATTACACCGGACAACATCATAACAAAAATGGTGACCGATAAAACAGCATGGAGCAGGGTCGACACTTTCGCGAAGGAGGTCATGACCAAGAAGAAGAAGGAACACGATCGGAGCGACGCAACCCTTCGCGACCAACGCGACAGGCACGACGCGGCTCCAAGCGACGAGGAAGACTCAGTATGACAGCTGCTCGTAAGCTGCCAAACTGAACCGACCATGTCCAGGCACGAAGAAAGCAAGGAGGAAAGTCGCTAGCGCGACAAGAGGCAATAGCCTCGCGAAGTAATGTTGAATAAACGGTTCCGCGAGGCTGTACATGCCGAGAAACACGCTGTGGTTTTTTTAGTGGGTCGGTGATACCCAACCCCACTCGGGGTAGGGAGACATCCCCCACTCGCCTTTTAAACACGAACACCATGGGTGACATCCAACCCCATATACCTTCAAATAACAACTTGAACACCAATCCCACATATCCCTAGGCTCGCGCCGCGACAGTCTAGGGAATTTGGTCAGCAAATCTTTTCCACAGCGTCCGAAAAAAAAAAAAAAAAAAAAAAAAAAAAAAAAAAAAAAAAAAAAAAACTGTTACCACCACTGTTGCCACCACTGTTACCACTGCTGTTACTTCCACTGTTACCACTGCTGTTACCACCACTGTAACCCTCACTGTTACCACTGCTGTTACCAGCACTGTTACCGTTACTGTTACCACCACTGTTACCACCACTGTTACCGCCACTGTTACCACCAGTGTTACCACTGCTGTTACCACGACTGTTACCGCCACTGATACCGCCACTGTTACCACCACTGTTATGACTGAATTTACCACCACTGTTACCGCCACTGTTACCACCACTGTTACCACCACTACGTCCACCACTGTTACCACCACTGTTACCACTACTGTTACCACCACCGTTAACACTGCTGTTACCACCACTGTTACCGCCACTGATACAGCCACTGTTACCACCACTGTTGCCACCACTGTTACCACCACTGTTACCACCACTGTTACCATCACTGTCACCATCACTGTTACCACCACTGTTACCACTGCTATTACCACCACTGTTACCGTCACTGTTACCACTGATGTTACCACCACTGTTCCCGCCATTGTTACCACCACTGTTACCACCACTGTTGCCACCACTGTTACCACTGCTGTTACCACCACTGTTACCACTGCTGTTACCACCACTGTAACCGCCACTGTTACCACTGCTGTTACCAGCACTGTTACCGTTACTGTTACCACCACTGTTACCACCACTGTTACCGCCACTGTTACCACCAGTGCTACCACTGCTGTTACCACGACTGTTACCACTACTGTTACCGCCACTGTTACCACCACTGTTACCACCACTACGTCCACCACTGTTACCACCACTGTTACCACTACTGTTACCACCACCGTTAACACTGCTGTTACCACCACTGTTACCGCCACTGATACAGCCACTGTTACCACCACTGTTGCCACCACTGTTACCACCACTGTTACCACCACTGTTACCATCACTGTCACCATCACTGTTACCACCACTGTTACCACTGCTATTACCACCACTGTTACCGTCACTGTTACCACTGATGTTACCACCACTGTTCCCGCCATTGTTACCACCACTGTTACCACCACTGTTGCCACCACTGTTACCACTGCTGTTACCACCACTGTTACCACTGCTGTTACCACCACTGTAACCGCCACTGTTACCACTGCTGTTACCAGCACTGTTACCGTTACTGTTACCACCACTGTTACCACCACTGTTACCACCACTGTTACCACTACTGTTACCACCACCTTTAACACTGCTGTTCCCACCACTGTTACCGCCACTGATACCGCCACTGTTACCACCACTGTTGCCACCACTGTTACCACCACTGTTACCACCACTGTTACCATCACTGTCACCATCACTGTTACCACCACTTTTAGTACTGCTGTTTCCACCACTTTTACCGCCACTGTTACCACCACTGTTACCACCACTATTAACACCACTGTTACCATCACTGTTACCACTACTGTTACCGCCACTGTTACCGCCACTGTTACCGCCACTGTTACCACCACTGTTACCACCACTGGTTCCACCACTGCTACCACCACTGTAACCACTGCTGTTACCACCACCGTTACCGCCACTGTTACCACCGCCGTTACCACCACTATTACCACCAATGTTACCACCACTGTTACCACCACTGTTACTACCACTGTTACCACCACTGTTACCACTGCTGTTACCACTCTTGTTACCACCACTGTTACCACCACTGTTACCACCACTGTTACCACTGAATTTACCATCACTGTTACCGCCACTGTTACCACCACTGTTACCACCACTGTTACCACCACTGTTACCACCACTGTTACCACCACTGTTACCACCACTGTTCCCACCACCGTTACCACTGCTGTTACCACCACTGTTACCGCCACTGATACCGCCACTGTTACCACCACTGTTGCCACCACTGTTACTACCACTGTTACCACCACTGTTACCACCACCCAGCTAGCTCAAGATGATTTAAGAGAAGCCTCGGTGGCCCCAGCCCGTGGGGTGGCTGGTGGTCCTATGACCCCCACATCCGAAGACGCAGACGGTCGAGGAGCGTCCTCGGGCGATGGCACGACGACCAATGGAATTTTCCATTAACCGTTTCTTTAGGAGAGGAGGACGGGATGACAGCGATCGAACTCCGCTCATCCCAGAGCACGAAGGAAGAAGTTGGGCAAACCGCATGGGGTACGTCAGGATGGCGTCCTCTGTGGCGGACCTCTCTCAACGGGAAGTAGACGCCCATAGACGTGTAGGTGCGGACCCATTCCAGGAAGCAGTCAGATCGGCTGAATCCGCCAGGAACTTGGGATCAATCCAGCAGGCGAACCAAAGGATCCAACGAGGAGCTGCAGCGCATCATCGCAGCAGCGACGACTTGGGCCCTTTCATGAAGATCGGTGGCACCATCGTCAGTAGATGGAAATCGGCCTCCCCTGGATGGAACGAAGGACACAAAGGAGCCTGGAGATTCTACAATGAGGGGGAGAACACTGCCGGAAACTGGAAGACCGCAGTCACCAACGGCGGTATCCCAAGCAAGGAGAAGAAGGTGGTGCGGTGGAGATTCTCCCCATGCCTCACATCCGCGGAAGACCTCGCCATTGACGAGGAATTTCGCACTGCGGTAGAGGAAAGGAAGGAGACACTCCGCGTCTGCGCAGTGAGGGACCTCCTTGACAGCATGAGAGGAAACCTAGAGGAAAGGCGTAAAGCTCTTCCGAGTCTCGAGAAGATGGAGCTGACCCACACCGGCTTTGAGAGAATCAAAGTCCGGGCGGGAACGGAGAAGTTCCACCTCCAAATGAAGGACATTAAAACCTTCGTCCGAGCAGTCGCAGGAAAGCCTGAAGGAACCGAGAGGACAGCTGAAGAGCTATGGGAGATCTTCCTCACCGCCCCACGCCTGGAAGTTCTCTGGTTCGCGAAACGCGCTGGCTGGCTGCTGTCGGAGGCAAGCCAGAGGGTCCCGGAGCCGGATGCCTCCGTATCCAGCGAAAGGTCCTTCAGACTATCCTACGCCGAGGACGCAGACAGGGACGCGGACGCGCCCCATCCGGAGAAGGAATCGGAGGAAGAGGACAAACGTACATATCCAAGCAAGGAGGATAACACATCACAGAAGAAGGACGAAACACCGCACCTGCAGGGAGGAACATCACACATGCAGTCCACACCTGCAAAGAACCCCTTTGCAACAAGTTCGATCGTCCAGAGGACCCCGGCGGGAGGCGGCAAGGACCCTCAAGCCAACCTCGCTGAGCGGAAGCTCACGGAGAAGAGTGGGACACCAGCAGAAGACACGCGCCCCCAAACTAACCTGGAAAGCCGTGACCCGGACAGCGACGATCTGTCTCAGCTGCTGGAGGTCATCAGCAAAATGAAGGCGTACACCAAGAAACAGAGAAACGTCGCCATGGATATCAAAAGAGGGATCGATATGAGCGAAGAGATCGTGGAAAAAATAATCCACCGGAGAAAGAAATCTGCCCGAGATCTTAACAAGGGCACGGCGTCTCAGAGAGTCGCGGCCGGCGATTTCGCGACCAAAACTCTCACCCCGGGAAAGAGACCCAGGGAAAGCCCAGCGGACGAAGGTAACAGGAAGAGGAATAACCTTTTCCCGCCCCTCCCAAACATCACACCCGGAGCCGGGCAGAAGAATAGCAGGGACGAAATCCTCGCCCAACCTCTGAACGACCCGGAACCGATGATAGCATCACAGGAGGGGGGAAAGGAACCGGACGGCGGCGAATATCAGTTCCCCAAAAGAAAGAAGAAGAAGAAGAAAGAGGAGAAGAACACCGGACAGACCGACAAGGAGGCCCCTAAGAAGTCCGACCAGAAGGAAAAGAAGAAAAAGAAGAAGAAGAACAGGAAGTCCAGACACGAGGCGCTGCTCATCAAGCCTGTGGCCGGCAAATCCTACGCCGAGATGCTGAGAACCCTCAAGGGTGGCATTTCGGCGGAGGAGATTAAAGCGGACATAAAGTCCGTACGCGAGACCAGGGCGGGCGGCGTTTTGGTGGAGTTAGGGAAAAACCCGGCAGGCAAAGCCGAACTCGACGGAGCCATCCGGAAAGCTATGGGAGACAAAGTGGAAGTGAAGAATCTGATACCCACCAAGGAAATCGAGATCATGGACCTAGACTCTCTCACGGACTCTAAGGAAGTGGAAAAAGCTGTCAATAGGGAACTGAAGACTCAATGCGCAAGGAGGATAAACGTCACCAAGCCAAACAGGGTCGGCCTGAGGGCTGCGATTCTGAAAATGACTGACGCAGAGGCGAACTCTCTTCTGAAGAAGTCCCGCATTAAGATCGGGCTAGTCAACTGCAGGGTTCGAGAACGAGCAGTAGTAGCGAAATGCTTCAGATGCCTCGGCTATGGGCACCTTGCACGGCAGTGTAAAGGCCCGGACCGGAGCAAATGCTGCTACAAATGCGGACAGGAGAACCACAGGGCCATAGACTGCACGTCCGAACCCAAGTGCCTCCTGTGTGCAGACCTGAAGAAAACCGGGAAGGACCTCTGTCACTATCTCGGCAATGGTAGCTGTCTCGCCTTCCGGAACGCTTTGAAGGCGGCAAAGGAAAAATTGAGATGACCAGAAGACTGAAGAAAGACAAACGAGGAAACGGGACAGGGCAAACCCCAACCGCTCCCACCCAAGACATAAGAATCCTACAGTTTAATATGGACGGAGGGAAAACAGCGTACGATCTCGCACTCCGAGCGATCGGCGAAAAGAAAATCGACCTGCTCTTCATCAGCGAACCGTACCAAAAGGTCGACGGAACCAACTGGTATCCAGACACCCTCGGTAGGGCCGCCATATGGGTTGCTAACCCAGAAGTGGTGAGAGTAGACGACCACGGAGCAGGAGAGGGCTTCGCGTGGGTCAGAAGCCGCGGTAAAACATACATCAGCGCTTACCTTAGCCCCAACGGAGGAATCGACGCCTTCCAACGGAGACTTGACGGGCTTGAAGATTTCGTCCGTGAACAACAAGGCAGAATGCTGATAGCCGGGGACTTCAACGCGAAGGCTTTAGAATGGGGAGAGCCGGAACCCGACTCGAGAGGGAAAAAGGTGATGGAAATGGCAGCACGAGCGGACCTAGTATTGCTGAATGTCGGGTCAACGCCCACGTTCCGCCGACCTGGTTGCAGACCCTCGATTTTAGACATCACACTGGCGACCGAAGACGTAGCAGCCAGAATCGAGGGCTGGGAAGTGCTGGACTCTTTCACCAGCAGCTACCACTCGTACATCACCTTCGTTGTAAAGCAGAGCATCACAGGGAGAAATCCTGGCAGAGGAAGAAGGAAGGCATGGAATGCAGCGAAGCTCGATAAGGACGTTTTTTACGAAACCATGCGTAGCGGCCTACCATCACTCAGGAACACCTCAACTACTACCGAGGAGGGTACCAGCACGGAGACGGTGGTCGAGACTACCATGCGCCTCATTCACAAGGCATGCGACGCCTCGATGCCTCTACGGGCGCCCAGAAGAAGCGGTCGGCCCCCCGCGTATTGGTGGACGGATGAGATCGCCGAACTAAGGAGAATATGTCACGTCATGCGTCGCAAGGTGACCAGAGCGAGGCGAAACTCCAACGAGCTAGAAGCCAGGACATCTCAACTCAAGAGGGCAAAGAAAGATCCGAAAAGGGCGATCTTCCTGAGCAAGCAGAAGTGCTGGGACGACCTCCGGAAAGAGATCGACCGTGACCCCTGGGGCAAAGCGTATAAAATCGTAATGGGCAAATTATCCCGCCCCGGAGCGAGTGGGAGTCTCAGTTCCGAGGAAATGGAACGTACGATCGATACATTGTTTCCATCACATCCCCCGAAAAAACCGGACGCAGACATCGAGGTAGAAGACATCCCCTACTTTACCTCTGAAGAGCTAACGCGCGCCGCGGCTACCATGAAGAACCGGAAAGCTCCCGGCCCTGATGGCATACCCGCAGAGGCGATAAAAGAGGCGGCCCTGCGCTTCCCCAGGCTCATGCTGAACATGTATAACAGCTGCATAGAAACGGGGATTTTCAGCCAACGATGGAAGAGACAGAGACTAGTGCTGATCGACAAGGGGAAAGGAGGACCGAGGAAACCAAATTCCTTCAGACCCCTCTGCATGTTGGACACAGCCGGGAAACTGCTGGAGAAAATGCTGAAACCCCGTCTTCACCAAGCGCTGGAGGAGGGTGGAGGCCTTGCCGATAGACAGTTCGGCTTCAGACCGGGCAGATCGACTGTTGACGCTGTACGGGAAGTCGTAAAAACCACAGCACAGACCAAAACCGGTAATCACCGGTCGAGGAACGTTTACTTGGTAGTCACTCTCGACATCAAGAACGCATTCAACAGCCTGCGCTGGGACGCCGCACTGGAAGCGCTGCGAGCTAAGTTCAAAATTCCGGGGTATCTCCTACGAATACTTCAGAATTATTTGAAGGACCGTACACTGCTGTACGAAACCGACGAAGGTCAACGCTGCAAGGAAGTCACCGCAGGAGCTGCACAGGGGGCCATCCTGGGGCCAGACTTGTGGAACGCGTACTACGATAAGATCTTTCGCATACCGATGCCGGACGGGTGTTTCCTAAACGGTTACGCAGACGACATCGCAGCGATCATCGAAGCGCGAGATCTGGAGCACGCCAAACTACTGCTCAGTAGAATGATGTTGAGGATCCTCGAAGCCCTCACTGAAAAAAAAATAATAGTCAATCGAACCAAAAGGGAATAGTAGGAGGAACAGAATATATTTTTGTTCGATTAACCTCTAGAGAGTTTAATTCAAATAAGTCAAAACGTGAATTCAACTATTGAATTTTTAGTTGAATGAACCATTTGGTAACTTTTTCAAACCAACGTGGAATTTAGGCTGTTTAACTAATTTCTTTGTTAATTTAACCAAGCAAAAAATTAGTTGAATTATCGTTGTTTTTCAGGTCTGTTTTACGTGAATTTTTGTTCGATTGAATAATTTGTCGGTTGAATTGACCAATATAATTTGTCTAATTAGCAATTAAAAATTGCTGGATTATCCCAAATGTTTCAGTCAAATTTACTTAAATGTTTGTTCATTTATCAAATTTTTAGGTTGAGGTAACAAATAAATTTGTTCCATTGACCAAACAAAAATGGTTGAGTTATCTAGGTTATTCAAGTCTAATCAACGTTGATTTTTGTCCGTATGACTAAGGTTTTTGCTTAAATTCACAAATAAAATTGGTCCATTGACCAAACACAAAATGGTCGAGTTATCGTGGTTATTTAAGTCTGATTAACGTTAATTATTGTTCTTAAGACTAAAAGTTATTTGGATGAATTTACAAGTGGAATAATCAAACACCGCGATTTCAAGTGCATTTTTTTTTTTTTTTTTTTTATTTATTTTTTTTTTAATCGGAAAAAGTAAAGTGTATCAATTCATTCTATGTATACATATGAATATTAAATAATCTGTCACTATGCCGATTGCCTTGTCGGTCACTCTCGGTTCTCGGACCCTCCCTCGATTTCTCTGATTGTGAGTTGTCAGACAGCGCAGAGTATGTAGAATAGTTTTCCATGCAGTGGCGGATCTAGAAATTTTTCAAGGGAGGGGCTGAGGTCCCAAAAAAATCTGATGACCTTTTTTTTTTTGCTCATCAATATAATTTTACAGCCCTACGAAAATTTCCTCGAAAATCCCTTCGTAAACAATATCACAAGATAGGGGTTGCCATTTGAAATTTTTGAGATAGGCCCCTGGGGGCCCCTAGGTTGGCCAAAAAATAATGTTCGCCAAAAATTATGAAGAATGGTCCAAACCGCAACTTTTTATCTCAACTCGTTCAAAAGTTGGCCCGTGGGGGGGGGGGGGATACATCTGTTACACCCTGTATACATATAGGTTTGAGAATCTAAAAAAACAGCATTTCGCTTTCTTCTCTCACTCAAACCTGTTAAAGTGTTAACACTTGCCGATGGGAGAGTTTGCCAGACATGCTTATTTTCCTCTCATTGTCAGTTTACTGAAATAATTCGGAAGAAGGAGACGCACCACCCCGTCGCGTCGCACAAAGGAACGAGTCAATGGACGGGGTCGGACATAAAATATTTTACTTAAATTGAAATTCTGAATGTTTTTACCGTCAAAAAACAAATTATATATGAAGCGATTCAGGTAGAAAATTGTATGATAAAGTCAATTACATTATTATCAAACTTCTACGTTGCATATTAACAAAGATATACGTGCATTTACAGTTGCCACGTTAGGTCCGCCTCGCCCATTGATTCGCTCTACTGTGCGTCGGGACCCTGGGATAGGACTGCAGTAAACTGTAGCGAATCGAGCCTTAAGGGCTCGGAGCGGAGGGAATGTGTTGCATTCATAACTCTACACAGCCGGTCTTATTGACTCTTTTGATTGACAAAAGCAAGTGTATCCCCATTTTCAGGTCAGATTATTTTCTGTCCATCACATTTGGTATACTCTCTGACTCTCCAGCACCAGCACCCCCCCCCCCCCCCCCCCCCACGCGCATTTCAGTCCGACTTACTCTTTCAAGCGATCTGAGTGCGGTTCGGAGATCTTTTTTATTTCTTTGGCAGTCTCTCACTCACTCTCATTGCGATACAAAGCGAAAACGCCGCATGCTCCGTAGAGTGTACTAGTGATTCCATAATTTTGATGGGCAGTGTAGGTTCAGTCCTTCCTTTTGGATTATCTTTCAGTCATGTACCAAAAAAAATATGTCTGCTGTTTTCGCATTCAAATGTCTGCACAAACAGCATAACCGATTTTTTATGATTTCGCTGCGCCCCCCGCGAAGTTATTTCTTGCAGATTGTCAAGATGACGTTTGGCATCTTCGCAGAATAAAATGTTGTCAAAATTACAATCGCATCTTTTGCAAGTTTTCCTGGTAGAGTTGTTTTTGTCGTAAAAGATTTGATGAAACAGCAAAAAACATGGTAATTTGGAAGGTCTTCAGGAAGCCTGGTGTGAAATTTTATCCAGAATTATTGAGAATTAAAAAAAAATGTGGTTGAATAACGGAGGACGAGGACACCAATCGATAGTCACTAATCGATTGGTGTCCGTCATTATTCAACCACATTTTTTTAAAAACCTCAATAACTCTGGATGAAATTTCACACAAAGCTTCCTGAAGACCTTCCGCGTTTTTAAACGGGCCAATATTTTGGAAATACTCCACCGTTTTTCCAATTTTAGTCATAAACCGAACGGTGTCGATAATTGGAACGAATTTGCTGAGGAATCACCTTGAGAATTTCCTCTGAAAGAAAAGAAACACGGGTCAACTACAGAGTTGCCATTTTCGAGGATCGAATCCAATGTCAGAGCGCAGTAGGTGGCTTTTCCCTTGAAACTTGACAAGACCAGTGCATTGTTTAGATAGCTCGGAGGAGTGACACAAGAATCAGAGGGAGAGCGCCGATCAGCCAAACAGTCCAAATTATTTGTATTTTCACACCCCTGTAACAGTGCGGTGCGGGCGCAGCTCGGCGCGGCGCGGCACAAAGGGTGGTAATTCGTCACACGTTGTTGCCGCTTCTACTTTTGGCTCAGAAAACTGAGTTGCCGCCCTTTTGAGTGGAAAAAATACTATGCTGATTTCTATTGATTTTAAAGGGGAGCGTAGCATACTTTCCATCCAAAATGGCAACACTGCCAGAGAACCGGAGTGGGGGGAGAGAAGCAAACCTTGCAAAGCGGGCATCTTAAATAATTATTTTGTTGATAGAAATTAATGGCAGTCTAGAAGGAAACTATTTTTGAGACGAACAAAACCCTTTTTTTCGGGGCTACAACTCGACAAATCGGGACTGATCAAGTTATCGGCCTGAAGGGGGCCTGAAGGTCATGCCACTTAGGGTGGATGATTTTCAAAAGAGATACTTTTTTGGGCTCGTTAATTTATAATTGACTGGCCTCTCAAATAGAAAATTGAATAAAATTAGTGTCCTTCGGATTGATCCACCCTAGTTTTGCTACCATACTCAAAGTGCCACCACGGGCAAGAGCTCACCAGACGGGACCTCGGTACTCGGTGGGACCTAAAGTGCCCGCCAGATCCACTCCTGTGAAATAGTTGCATGGGATCAATGTATCAAACCATTTTTATTTGGTCAGGGAAATGTTTTTAAACCTATCCTACTGTATCAAATACTTAAGCCCAAGGTTGTAAATTAACAAGGTATGCTCATCTGACTTCCCACCACAAATTCGGTGGCGCGCAGTTCAAAATCTCAGGAGGCAAGATGGCCGACAAAAGCAGAAAACAATGCACGCACACACGGGCAACTCCGTGTCAATACACGAAGTCGCCCGAGTGTCCGTGACTGTTTTCTGCAAAAGTTGTCGGGTGACTCCCAAGGTAGATGAAAGAAGGTATGTGCAACACTCGCTCGCGCCGCTAGCAGCTGCTTCAAACTGTGTTCTCATTTCTTCATGACGTCATGCGGGTGAAATCACTGTGATTGGCTGGCGATTATATGCCAACCAATCAGGGTATGTTTCCTCACCGACCAGCCAATCAGAGTGGATTCTCATTTCACCCGCATGACGTCATTTTTTTGAAAAGTTGTTAGCGCTTCTAGCGGCTACGGGCGGCGCGAGCGAGTTATGCACATACCTTCTTTAATCTACCTTGGTGACTCCGTGCATCTTCGGTGTTTTCTGCTTTTGCCGGCCATCTTGCCTCTTGAGATTTTAAACTGCGCGCCACTGAATATGTGGCGGGAAGTCAGATGAGCATACCTTGTTTATTTACAACCTTGACTTAAGCCCACCTACATGTATTGAGAAATTTGGTTGTTTCAGCACCTCCTTTTGTGACAAGAGTCAATTTTGTCACTTTAAATTTCGTGAGACCTGAGCCTTCTCGCGCGGGACATCATAGGTATAAGGTGTAATAGAAACATGGGCCGTTCTTTTAACGATACAAATTTTAGGGGCCAAAACAAGAAATTTTTTTTTTTTTGCTCGTGCGGACACAATTGTTCGAAACTTTACCCCTTTCTATTTTCAGCGTTGCGAAATTTCAGGATTTTGTAGTGAAAACCACATGATTTCCGCGGGAATTATTTTACCCCTCTCCCTTTCGTTTCTAAATGTTTCAGCTGATTTCTGCAATGGGGCTCTTGCAAACTTTTGCTGTAAGGAAATGAATAATCCATTCTGATGTATAAACCAGCAAAAATCACGAAAATCACATCAAGAAAGTATATAATTCAGTGTTACAATCACGAAACTGCTCAATCGGCAAGATCGTAATGGCGGTTCGACGCAGGTATCATGGGAGATTCCTGTCTAATTTGTCACTTCTTCCACGGAAACACAGAGATGCCTCTCAAATTAGATAGGAATCTTCCATGATACCTGCGTCGAACCGCCATTATGCCCGATTCTGAGAGTAAATTTCGTGATTTTTCAGTGTGCTCATCGCCATTTTTACAGGGTTTTATGCAAGAATCAACTCTTCAATCCCCTGTATAGCAAAAGTTCGCAAGAGCCCCATTCTGAGAATCACATTCTGGGAATCACTATTTGTCAGTTATGCCATTTGTCGTATAGTTTAACGAAATCTTGAACATGGTTTTACCAAAATATTCCAAACACAGTTTAAAAAATGAGGAAGACTTGGTTCCCAAGTGCAAAAAAAAATGAAAAATAAATAAATAAAATGAAAAAATAAAAAAAAAATTAAAAATACGTAAGACTGGCAGGGGAAAAATTTGTGTATTTTTTTATGAGGTTTTAGTCATTTGTCAGTTATGCCATTTGCCGTATAGTTTAACGAAATCTTGAACATGGTTTTACCAAAATAGTCCAAACACAGTTTAAAAAATGAGGAAGACACTCCAAAACCCCCTTAAATTTGTCTAATCAGACATTGTAGGTCCAAAATTGGAATGAACAATGTAAATGGGCTACTTTTGAAGCTTTTCCAAAAATTCACACGGAAGTTATGTCGTTTTAAATAGATTCCTCGTTTTATTTGATCCAATAACTCAAACGCTGCGCGGCGACTATTGGAGTAGGCGATTCACCCCGTGAATTCAAACTACCGCTTCACTGCTGCCCTTCATCTCTCTCCTTCTGTAGTACTCGGCTGCCGAGTGAGGCAGTGCAACGTCATGCACTCCACAAGCCTCATCATTCAGAAGTAGCAAACTGGCAACACTTTTGTTAGGAGTTTGAGCGCGCGTTCAAAAACTCCTCTCCAGTTTAATCTTTCAGTGTTGCTGTTTTTTCCGTGCTCCTTTATTTTTATTATTAAAAGAGCAGAGATTGTACTATTCCTTTTTTTTAAAAAGAAATCAATCTAAACGTCTACGTTGCGTCCCCCGTTTTTGCTTCAATGTGCAATAAAATATGCGATAGAAGAAGAGCAAAGACAAATTTTTTGAAGTTTAACCTAATGATCAAGCTCAACAGTTGGAAATTCCCTCCGTTTTCCTTAATTTTGATTATATACCTACATACCGACTCAAAGAATAACGTCAGGAAGTCTTATGCATCGAATGGGTTTAAAACGAATCAAAATGGGAGAAGAGGGGAGGAAGGTGCGTTCTTAGGCGTCATGTTGATGGAACATGAGCGATAGATTGTCGTTAAGAAAAAAATAAATAAATAAATAAATAAATAAATAAATAAATAAATAAATAAATAAATAAATAAATAAATAAATAAATAAATAAAAAAAAAAAAAGTCATTGAAGGGTAGTATTATTGTTAGCCTTTCTCTGGAAGGATCCAATCCTTTAAAAAAACACATTCTGGAGCAATGGTTTAAAAAACTGGGACCAGATCTGATTCATGGAAAGTTGCATTTAGGCCAATCAGAGGTTATAGCCAAGGTCCATATATATAAGGTCTGGCCGGTAGCATTTGGCTCCCCTCGTTGGTCCACAGTTTGGGATGCAATTCTCCATTTAAAACCATCGATCCAAGATGGCGGCGAACCCGGGAAGAATTTTAAAGTAAATGGGGGTATGGGTTCCCAAACTTTGGATTTCCCTAGTTGGCGCTAGCGGCCAGACCTTATATTTATAAACCTTGGTTATAGCTGATACACGGCATGCGTTACTGGCAAATAAGGTTGTCTGCAGAGACAGAACGTTGTTGTTTATGGTTGAAGAACCCTGAGTTTTCACTGCTTCATTTTTTCCATTTCAATGTATCTATAAATGAGGCCGGAAAAGAGGCATGAGAACTGATACCGCCGGGGAAAAATTGGAATACCTAAAAAAAAAAGAAAAAAATAAACCTTTCACTTTATAAATATACATTACAATTTTGCGGATCGTTCCGTCTCTCTCCCTTTTTGTTAAATCTAATACGTTTGTTCTCGAGTTGTTCAATACGGCAGCGATGTTTAGTCGTACGTTTGAACGCACGTGTAAGGTCGAAGTCAAAGGCATTCACCCAGCGTTCGATAGTTTCCACGGCTTTAAATGGACCAAAACCGAAGTTGTCCAGATTTAACGCTCCGCCACTAGCTCTAGTGCTTTTTGAAACAAGATAGTAATTACCAACTATATAAAACGTCTGCAAAACGACACTTATTGGCAAAACACCAAGGAACTCAATGATGAATTTTTCGGGTACCTACATCTTTGCCTCGCAGGAAATTTTAAGTCCCTCGATGAAAAATATGAAGCTCAACTTTCCAGGAATGGTACTTTTTGGAATGTGTGGCCGCCATTTTCTCTCTCTTTCATCAACTTTTTTGTAATTATCGAGATAATGAGACAACCAGATGTTAAAGATAAAATATTGCACCACCCTTTAAAACTAATCCGTACAAAGTCATCAGATCTTCAGTAATTTATATTTGTTAAGCCATAGATGAAAAAGCCGCCGATTGAAAAATCGCTTATCCGATAACATGTTTTAGTGTCGTAAAAACGCTATCCACACGGTTCATTTGCTCTATCAACAAACCACTGCATTTTTGCCCCTGGTTTAATATGATTGATTTTTCGTGACTAAATGGAAATGGCAACACAGAGCAAGCAAGACAAGACACTTGTTTCTTTTCAAAATATCACGAGAGTGGCCGGCGGCGTGTTGGAGGAGGGGGAAGATTCCCGTATTCTCTGACTGCATCGGTCTCGGGCAACGGCCGCGGCGGGACAAAATCAGGGACAGCCTTTCTTTGGCTCTCTCTCTGCATTTTCCAGATCTCTTGTCATAGTGTTCCAAATGTTCATAGTGATGTGTTGGCGTGAGGGTTGATCGTGAACATAGATTCTTTAATTTCACTCTATTTTAACCGTTTTGTGATCTTTCACTATTTTTTCGCGGAAGTTAGAGGAGTTTCGATACTTTCGAGTGAATATGTAATTTTGCCGGTGCATTATTCGATTTGGAAGATTAATACAGTGTTTTAATACAGGCGGAATAAGCTCTTCATGAAGAATAAAAATGTCCTCAACTCGAAAGGAAACCTACTGAATAAAAATTAACTCCTATAATAGTGAATTACTAACTCAATTGTTAAATAAATATGATTTTTCTTTCATTCTATTCATGTTTTATAATTAAGTAAGTGCCGTTCAATAGTTTGAATCTAAACTACTCGACGAGTAATGTGCTATCTTTTTAAATGTGAAAAAAATAAAAAAAAAGTGTTCAAAAACATCGTTGACTAACGTTTTGGTTTAGTCTCTTTTTTCTTACTTGTGACGTATTGCTGGATAAAATGGATACAAAAGTGAAAAATAGCTGAAAGTGGTGCGTAAGCCTTTCATACCTACACTTTTCGGCTCTACTCAGTGTTTCAACATATTTTTTTTTTCGTCTCACCTTTTGGCTTAAATACATGATTATTTGCGTCAGTTTTCGATTCATTACAAGGATAACTGCCAATGGATCTATATTTAAGTTCAATATATTATCGTCTTACTTCAGCGGAACTCCCAGGTTTTAATTTTATAAACCAATGATGCAAATTAGAGCTTCATAATTTTGTCACATTCAGCGCTTATTTCTTGATCTGGTAAAACGAAGTGACAATATGACACATCTGCTTGAAAATCTAAGAAACTCAAAATTTCAGTTCACCCCACCCTGAAAACTAAGCCCTTACAGCCATATCACGATATTTAACGCTTCTAGTACCATTAGAAGTCTTTCTATCTAAGTAATCCTTAAGCATGGAGCGAGGGGGTGAGGATGGGGAGGGTGAGTGTAGTCGAGGGGGGGGGGGGGGGGGGGGTGGATACAAATGTTGCTCAGTGAATCCCATATGGTTTGATATTCACTATACTCCGTTCACGATAAGAAGGCGGGTGAGAATTCAGGTGGTAATGCACTATTTAGCAACAGTGCGGCTATGCCGGCTACTCCAACCCTTCGCAGTGGCCCTTATTCCCCCGAACTCTCTCTTGGCACGGAGGATCTCCAAGAACCGACAGGCTCTAAAACTTACACAGTTCAATAAAAATTGCAAACTGTCAATAATACGAAAAAATGGACGAAATTTTCGCTCTGAAGAGCCAAAACTCGGCGAAAATAGTCGAGTCTCAATATTAATGACTCTCAGAAATTCGTATTTTTCAGTCCGAATTAAATTCAGGATATTTCGTCTAATATCGAATTTATGAGAGCCATCAATAATCAAACTCGACTATTTTTGCCGAGTTTTGGTCCTTTAGGGCGAAAATTTCGTCCGTTTTTTTGTAATTTTGACCGTTCGCAATGTTCACTATATAGACGTGTGCAAATTTTTGAGTCAGTCGGTTCTTGGAAATCCTCCGTGCCAAGAGAGAAGTCGGAAGAACAACGGCCACTGTGAAGGGTTGGAGTAGCCGGTATCGCCGCACTGTTGCTAAATAATGCATTACTACCTGAATTCTCACCCGCCTTCACCTCACCCACCTAATCAACAGTTTTAAGTTAGTTGGGCAAACTTGAACTTTTTTGGTGATTCAACCAGGAGAAAAATGGGATTATGACCAAAAAAATTGTATTGTTTCAACTTGAAATATTTGGTTCAATTGCCAATTCCAGTTAGGTGAAATGACAATTTACTTGGTAAATTCAACTAAAGAAGAATTAGTAATCATGACCAATCAACTTGTTGAAATAATTTTTTTTTTTTTGTTCATGAGACCAACATGTTTTATTCTTTCACCTAAAAACTTGGTTGTTTTAATAAAAAATGCAGTCAGCTTAAACAAAAAACTTAGCTCTTTTGAACAAAGAATTTGTTGTTGTGACCAAGACATCTAGTGATTTTAACCAAAAAATGCTTGGTTAAAACAACACCTACCTTTGGGGTCCATTTTTTTAACCAAGCAAATTTGTTGATTCAACCTCGTAAGAGGTTGATTCGACCACACATTTTTTTCAGTGCTGGCGGAGCTTGGATTGGAGCTCGCTCTGGAGAAGATCGAAATCTTAGTGATAACTACCCGCAGGATTCCAACAATCAACATCACAGTGAGCGTTGGAGACCTCACAGAGGTGAAGACCGCAGAAGTACTGAACTATCTCGGAATCACGGTCGATGGGAAGCTTACGTTCTCCCAACACATCAAGCGCGTTTCCGACAAGGCAGCGCGAGTCGTGGCCGCACTCAGCCGCATTATGGCCAACACGAGGGGACCGAAACCCAGTAAGCGCAAGCTGCTGATGTCCACGGTCCACTCGATACTCCTGTACGGCGCTGAGATATGGGCCGACGCATTGGAAACGGAGGTTTACAGGAAGCGCATGGCATCGGTCCAGCGACGAGGAGCGTTAAGAATCACTTGCGCATACCGCACCGTCTCAGAACCAGCCGCGCTCCTCGTCGCCGGAGTGGCCCCAATCGACCTCTTCGCAAAGAGAAGGAAGCGGATCTACGATAGGAAGGCAGAAGGAGACGTCGCTCGCGTCCGACAAGAAGAGGACGCAGCCATGACAAACGCCTGGAGGGAACGCCTCGCGAACGAGAGCAGAGGCGAGTGGACAAGAAGATTGATACCGGACCTACACACGTGGATCAACCGCCCACACGGCGAGGTCAATTACCACCTGACCCAATTCCTGACAGGTCACGGGCTCTTTGAATCATACCTCCATAGGATGGCACTGGCGCCAAGCCCAAGGTGCAGATATTGCCCAGGCAACATAGACGACGTACATCACACCTTCTTCGATTGCCCCCGATGGACCGAAGAGAGGAGTAGACTGACAGAAGAAGTCGGAGAAATTACACCGGACAACATCATAACAAAAATGGTGACCGATAAAACAGCATGGAGCAGGGTCGACACTTTCGCGAAGGAGGTCATGACCAAGAAGAAGAAGGAACACGATCGGAGCGACGCAACCCTTCGCGACCAACGCGACAGGCACGACGCGGCTCCAAGCGACGAGGAAGACTCAGTATGACAGCTGCTCGTAAGCTGCCAAACTGAACCGACCATGTCCAGGCACGAAGAAAGCAAGGAGGAAAGTCGCTAGCGCGACAAGAGGCAATAGCCTCGCGAAGTAATGTTGAATAAACGGTTCCGCGAGGCTGTACATGCCGAGAAACACGCTGTGGTTTTTTTAGTGGGTCGGTGATACCCAACCCCACTCGGGGTAGGGAGACATCCCCCACTCGCTTTTTAAACACGAACACCATGGGTGACATCCAACCCCATATACTTTCAAATAACAACTTGAACACCAATCCCACATATCCCTAGGCTCGCGCCGCGACAGTCTAGGGAATTTGGTCAGCAAATCTTTTCCACAGCGTCCGAAAAAAAAAAAAAAAAAAAAAAAAAAAAAAAAAAAAAACTGTTACCAAAACCGCCCCCAGGGGCAGCAAACGTTCTGCTGTACGGGAGGCTCCTTCGGGAGCTGGCGACCCCGGGGTACCCGAGCAAGCGGCTGGTGGTGACTGGCCGGCCCAAATCAAATTCATAAGGCGTCCCAGCGAGTAGGTCGAAAGACTGAAGATCCAGTCGCGCAACCCCTAGAAATGGGTCTGCAGCCCATCTCTCGGTTTTTTTATTGCACCTGATAACAATAGAGAAGCCTCGGTTCCATCAGCCTGTGGGGTGGCTGGTGGTTCTGCGTTCCAATCAGGAAGAGCATCACTGTACTCAGATGCTTTAAGTGCCTCTCCTTTGGGCACACTGCAAAGAGCTGCAAAGGACCAGACAGGTCTAAGATCTGTTACAGATGCGGTGTGGCTGATCATCGAGCAAGCACTTGTAAGGAGAAACCAGCCTGCTTCCTCTGCAAAGAGCTAGGAGAGAAACAAGTTGATCACATTGCGGGGAGCAACGCCTGCGAAACATTTAAAAAAGCCGTAAAATCTCACACCTCAACACGGTGAAGGGGGAGGAATCAGGCACAGAAGAGGACCCAAGAGACCAATACCGGTCAGATAAGCCCAAATCCAGAAACGGAAGAGGCCGCAGGAAATCGTGAAAGCCACGAAGGAAAGTCACCCCCATACACTCAAAATGGCGAAAATCTTGCAGTTTAACATGGATAGAGGATGGACAGCGGATAGCCTGCTCCAGCAAACTGTCCAACAGGAGAAAATAGATCTAGACCTCATCAACGAACAGTACAAGAACTATGATACCCCTAATTGGTACAGTGACCGGCTAGGCACAGCAGCAATTTGGGTATTGAATCCCCAGAAGTTCAAAGTGGACAGACACGGATCCGGAGAAGGCTTCACTTGGATCAGATGTGGAATCACTACATATGTTAGTGTGTAACTGAGCCCAAACATCGAGGTAGGAGTCTTCCAAAATAGGCTAGACGCACTTGAGGATTTCACTCGAGAGCTGAAAGGAAAGATCCTCATTGCAGGCGATTTCAATGCAAAATCCTCTACATGGGGTTACCAAGTATCAGACTCCAGAGGTGCGAAAGTGACGGATATGGCTGCCCGACTGAACATGCTGATCCAAAACATCGGGGTAGCCACAACCTTCTGAAGAGGGGACTCAGAATCAATAATCGACATCACTTTAGCATCCGAGAACCTGGCGCCACTAATATCGGGATGGTGTGTTCTTGACTCATACACTGGCAGCTTCCACCAGTATATAGAATTCTGGATCAAGAACAGTGGAACCAAAACCATGCTTCCCCAGCAACAACAAGCGAGGAAATGGAACCTGGCTCGCATGGACGCAGAGATTTTCAAAAACATCATCAGGAAAGGTGCCACCAGATTGCCGCCTGTCCCTCTAGAAAGACAAGAAAACTCTGAGGCCCTAGTGCAAGAGACGATGAACCTGATACAGCAAGCCTGTAAAGCTGCGACCCCCCTGAAAAGACCAATACAAGGGAAACAGCCAATACCATGGTGGACGGAAGAAATAGCCTCCCTCCGGAAAGAGTGCCTGAGCACTCGTAGAAAAGTCTCCAGAGCCAGAAATTCTGCAGAAACTGCTGTATACACAGAAATCCACAAAGAGTCCAAAAAAAAGCTGAAAAAAGTCATTCGAATCAGCAAGAAAAAATCGTGGACCTCTCTCTGCAAAGAGGTGGACTCTGATCCGTGGGGCAAGGCTTACAAGATTGTTACAAAGAAGTTTTCCCTAGGCGGTCCTAAGCTGGGGTTCACGGCACAAGAAGCGGGAAATATCGTTAACACACTGTTCCCGGAACACCCTATCCAACAGCAGGAGCAACCATTAACAACCAAGGATGCTCCGCCGTTTAGCACCGAAGAACTTCTGAAGGCGGTGACAGCAATGAAAAATCGGAAAGCTCCGGGCCCAGACGGAATCCCAGCAGAAGCCATCAAAACAGTAGCTGCCACAAGCCCAGAGCTCCTATTGGCGATGTACAACTCTTGCCTGAGGACAGGAACTTTCAGCCGAAGCTGGAAGCGTCAGAAGCTGATCCTCATCGATAAGGGTAAAAGCGGCCCAAAAACTCCAAATTCGTTCAGACCTCTTTTCATGTTAGACACAGCTGGTAAATTACTGGAAAGGATGCTGAAGAAGCGTATAGATGAATCCATTGATGCAGCTGGAGGTCTCGCGATCAGGCAATTTGGATTTAGGAAGCACCGATCAACGGTAGACGCAGTCCAAGAGGTTGTATCAGCAGTGCAATCCTCGTGGAAGGGCAACCACCGCGTTAAAAAGGTGTGTGCTCTAGTCACCCTCGACGTTAAAAATGCTTTTAACAGCCTGTGTTGGATTAACGTTCTTAAATCCCTAGAACATAGGTTCAAAATCCCGGCATACCTACTGCAGATGATCCGGAGCTACCTTAGGGACAGGAAACTCCTCTACGATACAAACGAAGGTCCCCGAGAAAAGCAAGTAACATCAGGCGCAGCCCAAGGCTCTATCTTAGGACCAGATTTTTGGAATGTCTCATATGACGGAATCTTTTTGCTGGAACTGCCGGAGGGCGCTTTCCTGGTTGGCTATGCTGATGACATTGCAATCATCATCATCGGCCGAGACACTGCACATGTGAAAGAGATATTAACCACCGTCATTCAGATCATACACGGTTGGCTCGATGAAAATGGCTTGGAGTTAGCAACTCCCAAGACAGAAATCTTGCTCCTGACAAGGAAACGAATTGACACGATGGGGCAGTTCCAGGTAGGTGATGCTACCATCACAGCAAGCAAGGCTGTTCGACACCTAGGCATCATCCTGGACACAAAATTAACCTTCCTGGAACATATAAGGAACGTGGCTAAAAAAGCTGACAAACTTGTAAGTGCTCTCTCTAGAATTATGGCAAACACAAATGGGCCAAGACCCAACAAGAGGAGGTTACTAATGTCAGTGACTCACTCGATTCTTCTCTACGGTGCTGAAATATGGGCTGACACTCTGAACATCGAGAGTCACAGGAAGCAGCTAGCATCAATCCAACGCAGAGGTGCGCTAAGGATAATCAGTGCTTATCGCACTGTATCGGAGCCTGCAGCCCTTGTCATCGCAGGCATTACACCGATAGACCTTCTTGCAAAAGAAAAGAAGCGCAAGTATCACAGGAAAGCTGAGCCGGACCGCTCCCGTATCCAAAAAGAGGAGCGAGCTAACACCATGGCAGCCTGGAATGACCGTTGGCAAAATGAAACGAAGGGAGAATGGACCAGAGCACTGATCAAAGATATTGGAGCCTGGGTAAGCCGCCAACACGGAGAGGTAAACTACTACCTTACGCAGTTTTTAACTGGACATGGCCTATTCGCATCATATCTTTACCACATGCAGAAGGTGCCAAGCCCAGAATGCCAGAAATGCGGTGTCAAAGATGATGCCTACCACACATTCTTTGCCTGCCAGCGCTGGAATGAAGAGAGAGCCACTCTCCGGACGAAGATCGAAGAATTCTCCGAAGAAGATATAATTAGCAAAATGATCGAATCAGCAGCAACTTGGAACTCTGTCAACACCTTTGTGTGCACTGTTCTCAAAAAGAAGAAAGAGGAGACACTCTAAGCCATCCGACCCAGGGGCAATGACTTCTCATTGCACGGGAGGCCCTATTTTCGCTGGGCTGGCGACCCCGGGTACCCGAGCAAGTGGTTGAACATCTAACTGCGTACAAAGAAGGAAGAGAGAAGGAAGGCTGCTAGTTGGGGAGCAGCTACAGGACGGCGACCCCTCGAAGCAATACCCTCAAGGGTGGTCCCGGGCGGTGTTCCCGCCAGCTAAGGGTGTGTTTTTTAGTGGGTCGGCACATTACATCACCATCCCACTACCAGTCCCTAACATCTGACAGACTACCAATCCCATTGCTACTGGAGTGCGGTCCCTCCAGTGGTTGAGCGAACTCATTTTTCACATCCTACGGAAAAAAAAAAAAAAAAAAAAAAAAAAAAAAAAACTGTTACCACCACTGTTACCACTGCTGTTACCACGACTGTTACCGCCACTGATACCGCCACTGTTACCACCACTGTTATGACTGAATTTACCACCACTGTTACCGCCACTGTTACCACCACTGTTACCACCACTATGTCCACCACTGTTACCACCACTGTTACCACTACTGTTACCACCACCGTTAACACTGCTGTTACCACCACTGTTACCGCCACTGATACCGCCACTGTTACCACCACTGTTGCCACCTCTGTTACCACCACTGTTACCACCACTGTTACCATCACTGTCACCATCACTGTTACCACCACTGTTAGTACTGCTGTTACCACCACTGTTACCGCCACTGTTACCACTGCTGTTACCACCACTGTTACCGCCAATGTTACCACCACTGTTACCACCACTGTTACCACTCTTGTTACCACCACTGTTACCGCCACTGTTACCACCACTGTTACCACCACTGTTACCACCACTGTTACCACTGCTGTTACCACCATTGTTACCGCCACTGATACCAAAACTGTTACCACCACTGTTACCACCACTGTTACCACCACTGTAACCACCACTGTTACCACTGCTGTTACCACTACTGTTACCTCCACTCTTACCACTGCTGTTACCACCACTGTTACCACTGCTGTTACCACCACTGTTACCGCCACTGTTACCACTGCTGTTACCACCACTGTTTCCGCCACTGCCCCCAGGGGCAGCAAACGTTCTGCTGTACGGGAGGCTCCTTCGGGAGCTGGCGACCCCGGGGGACCCGAGCAAGCGACTGGTGGTGACTGGCCGGCCCAAATCAAATTCATAAGGCGTCCCAGCGAGTAGGTCGAAAGACTGAAGATCCAGTCGCGCAACCCCTAGATATGGGTCTGCAGCCCATCTCTCGGTTTTTTTATTGCACCTGATAACAATAGAGAATCCTCGGTTCCATCAGCCTGTGGGGTGGTAGGTGGTTCTGCGACCTCCACAACCGAAGACGCAGATGGTCGAGGAGCGCCTTCGGTTACGGAAAGACGACCAGACGACATCAACCAACACGTGTCGTCTCCAAATAACGGATCATCGGAACCAAAGAAGAACGCAGACAGTCAGGTCCCTTCAACACAGAGGACTGACCAGAGGGCAAATGAACGCCAGATCTTCCAACGAAGCATGAAACTGATGAGGTCCCCAGTTCGGTCGAGCTCGCTAGGGCGAACCCCCCAGCGGCAAACAGTGCTTGGCAACTGGATGGTCCAAAAAGCCTTTACTCAAACGGCAGCCCCCGCAGATGAAAGCCAGCAAAGCCAGATCCCCTCTACGGCAGGTGTAGGACTACCTCCTAAAGCTCTCCCTTTCTCAATAGAAGAAAACACCTCTCGCGCCCAGCAGAAGAAGGTTATAGAGGAGTTTGAATTAGAAGAGGAAACGGACCTGCAACAAATGCAGTCCACTTTGCTTACCATGCAGGAAACACTTGTTAGGAATCGCAACACTGCAAAAGAAATTAAAAATGGAGTGAGCACGCTGTCCATTCTTCTAAGTAAGCTCCTAAACACCAGGAAAAGGAGAAGGGAAGCCATAGCGGTCGTACCCCAAACCCCTCCAGACGGAAAATACCAAAATCTCGCCACACCGCTACCAGTCTTCACTCCAGATACTGTTCGAAAAAGACGCAGAGATGAGCGGAGCTCTGATGACAAGCTGGACAGGGAGAGCAAGAGGATCAACAAAAGACTAACCCCCGTAGATCCTAAAAACACTGAATGCTCCTCTGATGTCAGCACTGTACAGGAGAACGAGCAAGGCTGGTCTAAAGTAGCTCGCAAATCAAAAAAAAGGAAAGAGCCGCTGAACGAGGATAGGCAGCCTGGCAATACAGGCCCCGCAGACTCCAGAGGCATCACAGAAAAACATCGCAAAAAGGCCAGCAACAAGAAAGTAAACAAAAAACAGAAGCCAAGAACCGAAGCCATAGTGGTGAAACTAGCTGGAAAATCTTATGCAGAGGTGCTCGGAAGAATTAAAAAGGAGGTGAAATTGGATGAATTTGGAACCGAGTTCAAGTCCATACGACAAACACGAGCCGGAGATGTCCTCTTTGAGCTGGGAGGCGAAGCGAAGGGAAAAGCAGAGCTCGCCGAGGCCTTGAAAAAAGTGACGGAAATCTCGGGTAACAGTGTGAGGCAACTCATTCCGCAAACATCATTGGAAATAAGAGATCTTGATAGCCTGACTACAGAGGAGGAAATAAGGGGGGCCATTGAGACTATAATAAATGAAGCCGCGAATAATGCTATTATCCGCGTATCCAAACCAAACGCAAGGTCTCAGTGTGAAGCCTTCATCACGCTCGAGGAGAAGAAAGCACTAAAACTCCTAGAATCAAGCAGGATCAAAGTGGGCTACATTAATTGCCGAATCAGGAAAAGCATCACTGTACTCAGATGCTTTAAGTGCCTCTCCTTTGGGCACACTGCAAAGAGCTGCAAAGGACCAGACAGGTCTAAGATCTGTTACAGATGCGGTGTGGCTGAACATCGAGCAAGCACTTGTAAGGAGAAACCAGCCTGTTTCCTCTGCGAAGAGCTAGGAGAGAAACAAGTTGATCACATTGCGGGGAGTAACGCCTGCGAAACATTTAAAAAAGCCGTAAAATCTCACACCTCAACACGGTTAAGGGGGAGGAATCAGGCACAGAAGAGGACCCAAGAGACCAATACCGGTCAGATAAACCCAAATCCAGAAACGGAAGAGGCCGCAGGAAATCGTGAAAGCCACGAAGGAAAGTCACCCCCATACACTCAAAATGGCGAAAATCTTGCAGTTCAACATGGATAGAGGATGGACAGCGGATAACCTGCTTCAGCAAACTGTCCAACAGAAGAAAATAGATCTAGTCCTCATCAACGAACAGTACAAGAACTATGATACCCCTAATTGGTACAGTGACCGGCTAGGCACAGCAGCAATTTGGGTATTGAATCCCGAGAAGTTCAAAGTGGACGGACACGGATCCGGAGAAGGCTTCACTTGGATCAGATGTGGAATCACTACATATGTTAGTGTGTACCTGAGCCCAAACATCGAGGTAGGAGTCTTCCAAAATAGGCTAGACGCACTTGAGGATTTCACTCGAGAGCTGAAAGGAAAGATCCTCATTGCAGGCGATTTCAATGCAAAATCCTCTACATGGGGTTCCCAAGTATCAGACTCCAGAGGTGCGAAAGTGACGGATATGGCTGCCCGACTGAACATGCTGATCCAAAACATCGGGGTAGCCACAACCTTCCGAAGAGGGGACTCAGAATCAATAATCGACATCACTTTAGCATCCGAGAACCTGGCGCCACTAATATCGGGATGGTGTGTTCTTGACTCATACACTGGCAGTTTCCACCAGTATATAGAATTCTGGATCAAGAACAGTGGAACCAAAACCATGCTTCCCCAGCAACAACAAGCGAGGAAATGGAACCTGGCTCGTATGGACGCAGAGATTTTCAAAAACATCATCAGGAAAGGTGCCACCAGATTGCTGCCTGTCCCTCTAGAAAGACAAGAAAACTCTGAGGCCCTAGTGCAAGAGACGATGAACCTGATACAGCAAGCCTGTAAAGCTGCGATCCCCCTGAAAAGACCAATACAAGGGAAACAGCCGGTACCATGGTGGACGGAAGAAATAGCCTCCCTCCGGAAAGAGTGCCTGAGCACTCGTAGAAAAGTCTCCAGAGCCAGAAATTCTGCAGAAACTGCTGCATACACAGAAATCCACAAAGAGTCCAAGAAAAAGCTGAAAAAAGCCATTCGAATCACCAAGAAAAAATCGTGGATCTCTCTCTGCAAAGAGGTGGACTCTGATCCGTGGGGCAAGGCTTACAAGATTGTTACAAAGAAGTTTTCCCTAGGCGGTCCTAGGCTGGGGTTCACGGCACAAGAAGCGGGAAATATCGTCAACACACTGTTCCCGGAACACCCTATCCGACAGCAGGAGCAACCATTAACAACCAAGGATGCTCCCCCGTTTAGCACCGAAGAACTTCTGAAGGCGGTGACAGCAATGAAAAATCGGAAAGCTCCGGGCCCAGATGGAATCCCAGCAGAAGCCATCAAAACAGTAGCTGCCACAAGCCCAGAGCTCCTATTGGCGATGTACAGTCGGGGACAAAAAAAATGTCAGACGCGCCTGCAGTTGGACTCACCGCAATACGGAGTTGGGCCGCTCAGAAAGGTTACGCTGAATATGCGGACGCGCCTCTATTTTTCATCGGTCTGTGCCAGCTCTGTGCCGAATATTTTACCTGCTGCTGATTTGTGATTGTGAGTAGGATGGGTTGTGTGCCGTGCCGCCCGGGCCCGACTCCTTCGACTCGTACTCACTCATTCACGCATTGGAAATCGACCGCATAGCTTTGATAAGAAGTTTACGTTGTCTCGCACGAACACAGGCGGGTGAAGGAAGTTCTCTTTCTCTCCGTTTCTTAATTTGAACGCATGTGCTAGAGAAGGACAGACATTGTGGATTCGGGCTCCTAGTGCATACTTCTCTAACTCTTGCGTTCAAATGTGCAAAGAGAGAGAAAGACATTCGCCGAAGTTTATGAATGAAAAAGCTGGCCGAGGCTCCCCGCTCCCCTTCCCTCCCTTCAACTGAACTACTGACTCCCCTCTAGTTGTTTTGGAGAATGAGTGAGATTAGCTTGAGCTCACAATCAGTGCTTGCTAGTCTTATTTATCTGAAATTGTTTTCGCTAAAAGATTGAAACTTTTTGAAAGCATGGCAGCGGCCGCTGGCGCATAGCGTTAACGCGCGAGACCGCTGCATCCACTTCTTTTTTTTTGACAAGTCATTTTTTTAAAACAATAGTGATGCCGCGAGGATTGGCTCCAGTGGCGTCGCGTGCAATCTGGCAACGCTGAGTTTTGTCCGTTTCAACGCAGATAAAAAGTCGAGATGTTGGAGGTCCACAATGCACTACCTCAAATCGATATTTTGCATGGGTTTAAATGGAGGTAATGCAGCGTTGCTAAATCACACGCGACGCCACTGGTAAGTCCTGAATTAATTCTATGATTGGCGCTATTCGCGACGATCTTGATTCTTGACCTCTTGGATTCTTTTTTTACTTTTATTTTTCACTACATCAATGAAAAATGTGAATTATGTAAACCCCCTTGACCTTAAAAAAAAAAAAAAAAAAAAAAAAAAATCCTGTGCGGCAGATCGTTATGTAGCCGAGAATCAATCCTACGCTCAAAACCGAAGTCGTGGCGCAATGACAGCGTAGTGAACCCCGGATTGCGTGGTCCCGAGTTCGATTCCTGCTGGGGACGCTAATTTTATCTCGACTGTTGTGCTCATCTGTTTTTGCCATGTTTTTATATTTCTTTCTTGTTGCTTGTTTGTAGTTTGGTTTTTTTTTTTTTTTTTTTTTTTTTTTTAAATACTGTTTGAATCAAATTATTCCACATATTTTCGTGCTGTATACGTAGTTATTTCCCTGTGCTTGTAGGTAAAAGTTAAGAAAATATTATAAAATCAAAAAGACAATGGAAATTGATCGACGAAACTTTTTTTTCCCGTCTGTTTTTTCAAGTGCTGTTGTTTTTCTGTTCCAATATTTTCTTAATTTTTATATACAAGCACAGTGTAGTAATACCTGAAGCATGCAGGATGAAAAGAGGTTTAATAATGGAGCTGTTGCAAACTTTTGCTACAGGCTTATTAATAGTCGCTTATGGGGTAATACCCAATAAAAATAACGATTAGTGCACTACAAAATCACGTAATCCACTCCTAAACTCACAAAATGCTTTTAAACGCGAGACCGTAATGGCGGCCGGGGCCGCGGTTTTTATTGGGGTTCCCTATCTTCAATCAGCGCCATCTACACGAGGTAGTCTCGCAACACCACACAAGAAGAAGAAGAAGAAGCACACAATTGCCATAAGAAAACAGCGGCCTCGGCCGCCATTACGGTCCAGCATTTAAAAGCATTTTATTAGTTTAGGAGTGGATTTCGTGAATTTTTAGTGCGCTAATCGTTATTTTTACTGGGTATTACCCCATAAGCGACTATTAATAAGCCTGTAGCAAAAGTTTGCAACAGCTCCATTCGATTCAAATGGTCTTTAAAAAAAAAAACAAAAACAAAAACAAAACTAAAATACAAACAAGCAACAAGGAAGAAATATAAAACATGGCAAAGAAAGATGAGCACAACTGTCGTGAAAAATCTAGCGCTGCTAGCAGGAATCGAACTCGGGACAATGCAATCCGGAGTCCACTACACTGTCATTGCGCCACGACTTTGATTGAAGGTGGCGGATTGATTCTCGGATACATAATAATCCGCCGTCCCTGGGGCTCAATTTAAAATAAAAATTTTGCAAATTCAGGAGCCCATTCACAAAAAGTGCTGTAATTCCCTTCATTAGGACCCCAAGGAATATGTTTTCGCGCAAGTCTCGTTCCATTTGGCGCGGGCCCACCTTTGGTCCTTTGCCTTCGCCTTATTAGTATAAAACTTCGAGTACTGACAATAATGAGTTCACAAGAATGTGATGGAGCCAAAGCAATGACACATGCCAATAGCGACAGGCAGCGGTCAGTGGTGCGGAGGGGAGAGAGGAGACGAGCGCGTGAAGAAGCGCGGCCACATTCTCTTATCAATAGTCGGGCCTGGGCGGGCGCGCGGCGAGTGGCGGTCGGCTCACGACACCGACTCAGGTAAAATATTCGGCACAGCAAAGACCGATGAAAAACAGAGGCGTGTCCGCATATTCAGTGTATCCTTTCTGCCCGGCCCAACTCCGTATTGCGGTGAGTCCAAGTGCAGGCGCGTCTGACATTTTTTTTGTCCCCGACTGTACAACTCTTGCCTGAGGACAGGAACTTTCAGCCGAAGCTGGAAGCGTCAGAAGCTGATCCTCATCGATAAGGGTAAAAGCGGCCCAAAAACTCCAAATTCGTTCAGACCTCTTTGCATGTTAGACACAGCTGGTAAATTACTGGAAAGGATGCTGAAGAAGCGTATAGATGAATCCATTGATGCAGCTGGAGGTCTCGCGATCAGGCAATTTGGATTTAGGAAGCACCGATCAACGATAGACGCAGTCCAAGAAGTTGTATCAGCAGTGCAATCCTCGTGGAAGGGCAACCACCGCGCTAAAAAGGTGTGTGCTCTAGTCACCCTCGACGTTAAAAATGCTTTTAACAGCCTGCGTTGGACCAACGTCCTTAAATCCCTAGAACATAGGTTCAAAATCCCGGCATACCTACTGCAGATGATTCGGAGCTACCTTAGGGACAGGAAACTTCTCTACGATACAAACGAAGGTCCCCGAGAAAAGCAAGTAACATCAGGCGCAGCCCAAGGCTCTATCTTAGGACCAGATTTTTGGAATGTCTCATATGACGGAATCTTTTTACTGGAACTGCCGGAGGGCGCTTTCCTGGTTGGCTATGCTGATGACATTGCAATCATCATCATCGGCCGAGACATTGCACATGTGAAAAAGATATTAACCACCGTCATTCAGATCATACACGGTTGGCTCGATGAAAATGGCTTGGAGTTAGCAACTCCCAAGACAGAAATCTTGCTCCTGACAAGGAAACGAATTGACACGATGGGGCAGTTCCAGGTAGGTGATGCTACCATCACAGCAAGCAAGGCTGTTCGACACCTAGGCATCATCCTGGACACAAAATTAACCTTCCTGGAACATATAAGGAACGTGGCTAAAAAAGCTGACAAACTTGTAAGTGCTCTCTCTAGAATTATGGCAAACACAAATGGGCCAAGACCCAACAAGAGGAGGTTACTAATGTCAGTGACTCACTCGATTCTTCTCTACGGTGCTGAAATATGGGCTGACACTCTGAACATCGAGAGTCACAGGAAGCAGGTAGCATCTATCCAACGCAGAGGTGCGCTAAGGATAATCAGTGCTTATCGCACTGTATCGGAGCCTGCAGCCCTCGTCATCGCAGGCATTACACCGATAGACCTTCTTGCAAAAGAAAAGAAGCGCAAGTATCACAGGAAAGCTGAGCCGGACCGCTCCCGTATCCAAAAAGAGGAGCGAGCTAACACCATGGCTGCCTGGAATGACCGTTGGCAAAATGAAACGAAGGGAGAATGGACCAGAGCACTGATCAAAGATATTGGAGCCTGGGTAAGCCGCCAACACGGAGAGGTAAACTACTACCTTACGCAGTTTTTAACTGGACATGGCCTATTCGCATCATATCTTTACCACATGCAGAAGGTGCCAAGCCCAGAATGCCAGAAATGCGGTGTCAAAGATGATGCCTACCACACATTCTTTGCCTGCCAGCGCTGGAATGAAGAGAGAGCCACTCTCCGGACGAAGATCGAAGAATTCTCCGAAGAAGATATAATTAGCAAAATGATCGAATCAGCAGCAACTTGGAACTCTGTCAACACCTTTGTGTGCACTGTTCTCAAAAGAAGAAAGAGGAGACACTCTAAGCCATCCGACCCAGGGGCAATGACTTCTCATTGCACGGGAGGCCCTATTTTCGCTGGGCTGGCGACCCCGGGTACCCGAGCAAGTGGTTGAACATCTAACTGCGTACAAAGAAGGAAGAGAGAAGGAAGGCTGCTAGTTGGGGAGCAGCTACAGGACGGCGACCCCTCGAAGCAATACCCTCAAGGGTGGTCCCGGGCGGTGTTCCCGCCAGCTAAGGGTGTGTTTTTTAGTGGGTCGGCACATTACATCACCATCCCACTACCAGTCCCTAACATCTGACAGACTGCCAATCCCATTGCTACTGGAGTGCGGTCCCTCCAGTGGTTGAGCGAACTCATTTTTCACATCCTACGGAAAAAAAAAAAAAAAAAAAAAAAAAAAAAAAAAACTGTTACCACCACTGTTACCACTGCTGTTACCACGACTGTTACCGCCACTGATACCGCCACTGTTACCACCACTGTTATGACTGAATTTACCACCACTGTTACCGCCACTGTTACCACCACTGTTACCACCACTATGTCCACCACTGTTACCACCACTGTTACCACTACTGTTACCACCACCGTTAACACTGCTGTTACCACCACTGTTACCGCCACTGATACCGCCACTGTTACCACCACTGTTGCCACCTCGGTTACCACCACTGTTACCACCACTGTTACCATCACTGTCACCATCACTGTTACCACCACTGTTAGTACTGCTGTTACCACCACTTTTACCGCCACTGTTACCACCACTGTTACCACCACTATTAACACCACTGTTACCACCACTGTTACCACCACTGTTACCACTCTTGTTACCACCACTGTTACCGCCACTGTTACCACCACTGTTACCACCACTGTTACCACCACTGTTACCACTGCTGTTACCACCATTGTTACCGCCACTGATACCAAAACTGTTACCACCACTGTTACCACCACTATAGGGAACTGAGATATTTTTATTGATACCACTTAGATTTAAGAATTTCAGTATTCTTTTTTTCAGTTAAATTTCTACGTACGTAGTTACGTAAGCAATTTCTATTTTCCTGCCGTCTATTTTCATGCAGACATTTGATTACTAAGATTTGCCTCTCAATATAAGCAATTAATTTGTTTTTGTATGATTGTTCTTCATTGTTCGATTATTAAGTTTTTTTTTAATACATTATATTTTTTCAACTTTTCATCCTTGACGGAATATGTTTCATTTTTTTTTCTAATTACCAAATTTCTTTCAAATTGAAATTTTTTCTTGCGTGTAAATATTGCACAATCTGGCAATAATGGTCAATGAACGTGATAAAAATCGATTTGTTAATGAAACAATAATTGCACGAAACAACGCGATTGCAGGCGGAAAATATGCGGAAAATACTCAATCAAGGTAAGTACAAACACAAAATCTTGTGTCGTAGTGTCTCATTAAATCTGGCAACACTGTGTTTTTATCATTTAAACCCATGTAAATAGTCGAACAAAAGGTGAACCTGAAGATTGACAGTTTACATGGGTGCAAATTGGTTCAATTTTGTTGCTCGCGTTAGACGCAATGTATCCTATAGGATACATCATAGGGAATTTCTTGAAACTCGAGTTAGACGCAGTGTATCCTATAGGATACATTTCAGGAAAAGCTCATGAAAATAATTTTTCCACAATCTAATCGTGTGAACGTGTTCTAGAGGGCCTAAAGAATGATAATTCATCAAAAAATAATTTTTTATCAGCTGGTTCAATTTGGTGTCAAAGAGGGTTAAAGGAACTGTTAAATGTTCAATTGAATCGCGATTTGAATCGCACCCAATCTACACCACGGAAGCTAAAGTTTTAGATAAAATAACTTCCAATCTACCCAGCATGGATCTACCTAATTCTCTAAAGCATCCCTTCAGAAACCTCAAGTTAGCTGACCAAAATTTCAATAAAGCTTCACCTATCGATTTACTTATTGGAGCAGATCTTTACCCGTACATTTACACTGGACGGAAATTTATCATCTCTGAAGATCGACCAGTAGCACTCGAAAGCATCTACGGTTGGGTACTCACCGGAAAATGCACGCACCCGCAACCTTCACAACAAAATCATGCATCAATCAATTTACTCTCAATTAACTCTACAAATTTTCAAAAGTCAATTTTCAGCGGCAAAAATCATAATTCATCAGCAAACATTAAAACTCAACCAATAAAACCGGCACATTCATCACAAGTCAAGCGCCAAACAACTGGCCAATCAAATCACTACAAATCTAATTCTAATCGCAGCAAAGTGCACATGCATTCTTCAACCATTTCCGAGCGTCACTGGAGACCAGCGGAAAATTCTCAAAACAACCATAAAAGTTATCAACTACATTCTCCGTTTTCATTGAAATTATCTTAATCATTTCAAGCCGGCAGTAATGTTTGGGACTCTAAAATAATAAAACATGATAAAAGTCACCTAAATAATTTGGAATCGACAGCTCGCCAAAACGCGCCAATCAGAGGCCGCGATTGTTGCACGAGCGAAAATCTCGACTGGCGAAAGACACCCGTGAAAACGCGCCAATCAGCGCTCTCCATTCCAGATCACACTGGACTCATTCAATCATCAATTTAATTCTTCTCATAATTCATATTCTAATCAAGCTAAAATTATTCCAATTATATCTACGTATTCACAGAATTTTGTATGATTTTTTGATACATTCATCTTATTTTAATTCTCAAAACTCATTTTTAATGTCAATCACGACAAATTCAAGTCTCAACACTCAAGGTCACGTCTCTTCACTCCGCGCACCAGATTTGGCGCCAAAACCGCAATCTGCACCATTCACTTGTATCTGTTATATTTAATTCCAGCAATCATCTAAAATTCTAACAAAAATATATTCGTGCTCACCGTAATTTTATAAATTTTTCCAAATCAATAGTTTCGACTTATTAATTAATTTCAATTAAATGTTCAAAGAAAATATTCTCATTCTCTGACACACGGCATCCAGTCTGCAACAGCCAATCACAGCGCTTCACTACACTTCTGCAATTTCCCGCGCTTTTCTGCGTTGCCAAATTTCGCCAATTAGTATAAATACCGCGGGTTTCCTAGAATTATTTGTCATTCTTGGCGCACACGCCGACCGAAGCAGCCAATCAACTCTCTGGACCTCTGGACACGGATTCATAATTACCTGGAATTAATTGCAAGTTCTTTTCAGAACTCTTAGTCAGTGCAATTAATTACCAGTATCCAATCATCTCAAACTCAAGGCCGTGGACGAAGTAGGATTCTCCCGCCAATTCAAATCTCGTCGGTTGTGGCGCTATCTAACAGCGTTTTCAAGAACTCTCACGGAACCGAACCAAGTCTATCTCTCTCTCACTCGATCCATTCGAGATCTCTTGTACTGCGCTATCTACCAACAAATCCCGAAACTACGAAGCGAACGGAGCCTCTCTTTTTATTCATCAACGTCAACGGCGTTTGTATTTAAAACAGCCGTTTTCATGGCTTCACGTATCTGAGCGTTTGCCGCTTCTTTGAAGTTGGACCTTTTTCTTCATAAATCTAAATTCCCGTCTTTTTTTATTATTACTTATATTTTTATTCTTTTCGACCACTTCCTGGTTTCCCGCAATATTCGCGGCAGCCGATGCACCTTGGCACTCGGATAGCACTCTTTTTTTAATATTGTTTATTGGCCCTTCTGGTCGCACGCTACAAACGCGTAAGCCGGGTCAACTTTGACACCAGGATCCCTAAAATCTCTAATAATAAATTAAGTAAACTTTTTTGCATAAACTCGCGTCATGTATTAATCATTTTTTTTATATTTATTTAAAACTCTTTCCTTCCTTTTCCTATCAGATTGATCTATACGAGAAATCAGGGGGGATTTGAGTTAACAGTACCAATCTGAATCCTTGAACCTTTGCACTCTTTCCAAAACCTAAATTCGATAATCGATATATTATCATACAACCAAACCCACGTATTTTCAACTTCATTTTTTCTACAGATTCAAATCATTCAAAGTCTTTATTCTGTCACTTTGTGACTGGTCCCTCGGAAAGCAACATTCTTTTTTTCATTTAGATTTTTTTTATTTTTATTTTTTATAATCTTCTATTCAAAGTCCGCACAGTTACCACCACTGTTACCACCACTGTTACCAGCACTGTTACCACTGCTGTTACCACCACTGTTACCGCCGCTAATACCACCACTGTTACCACCACTGTTACCACCACTGTCACCACTGCTGATACCACCACTGTTACCGCCACTGTTACCACAACTGTTACCACCACTGTTACCACCACTGTTACCACCAGTGTTACCACCACTGTTACCACTGCTGTTACCACCACTGTTACCGCCACTGTTACTACTGCTGTTACCACCACTGTTACCGCCATTGTTACCACCACTAATACCACCACTGTTACCACTGCTGTTACCACCACTGTTACCGCCACTGTTACCGCCATTGTTACCACTGCTGTTACCACCACTGTTACCGCCACTGTTACCACTGCTGTTACCACTACTGTTACGTCTGCTGTTACCACTACTGTTACCGCCACTGTTACCACTGCTGTTACCACCACTGTTACCACTGCTGTTACCACCACTGTTACCGCCACTGTTACCACCACTGTTACCACCACTGTTACCACCACTGTTACCACCACTGTTACCACTGCTGTTACCACCACTGTTACCGCCACTGTTACCACTGCTGTTACTACTACTGATATTGCCACTGTTACCACCACTGTTACCGCCCCCAGGGGCAGCAAACGTTCTGCTGTACGGGAGGCTCCTTCGGGAGCTGGCGACCCCGGGGTACCCGAGCAAGCGGCTGGTGGTGACTGGCCGGCCCAAATCAAATTCATCAGGCGTCCCAGCGAGTAGGTCGAAAGACTGAAGATCCAGTCGCGCAACCCCTAGAAATGGGTCTGCAGCCCATCTCTCGGTTTTTTTATTGCACCTGAAAACAATAGAGAAGCCTCGGTTCCATCAGCCTGTGGGGTGGCTGGTGGTTCTGCGACCCCCACAACCGAAGACGCAGATGGTCGAGGAGCGCCTTCGGTTACGGAAAGACGACCAGACGACATCAACCAACACGTGTCGTCTCCAAATAACGGATCATCGGAACCAAAGAAGAACGCAGACAGTCAGGTCCCTTCAACACAGAGGACTGACCAGAGGGAAGATGAACGCCAGATCTTCCAACGAAGCATGAAACTGATGAGGTCCCCAGTTCGGTCGAGCTCGCTAGGGCGAACCCCCCAGCGGCAAACAGTGCTTGGCAACTGGATGGTCCAAAAAGCCTTTACTCAAACGGCAGCAGCCGCAGATGAAAGCCAGCAAAGCCAGATCCCCCCTACGGCAGGAGTAGGACTACCTCCTAAAGCTCTCCCTTTCTCAATAGAAGAAAACACCTCTCGCGCCCAGCAGAAGAAGGTTATAGAGGAGTTTGAATTAGAAGAGGAAACGGACCTGCAACAAATGCAGTCCACTTTGCTTACCATGCAGGAAACACTTGTTAGGAATCGCAACACTGCAAAAGAAATTAAAAATGGAGTGAGCACGCTGTCCATTCTTCTAAGTAAGCTCCTAAACACCAGGAAAAGGAGAAGGGAAGCCATAGCGGTCTTACCCCAAACCCCTCCAGACGGAAAATACCAAAATCTCGCCACACCGCTACCAGTCTTCACTCCAGATACTGTTCGAAAAAGAGGCAGAGATGAGCGGAGCTCTGATGACAAGCTGGACAGGGAGAGCAAGAGGATCAACAAAAGACTAACCCCCGTAGATCCTAAAAACACTGAATGCTCCTCTGATGTCAGCACTGTACAGGAGAACGAGCAAGGCTGGTCTAAAGTAGCTCGCAAATCAAAAAAAAGGAAAGAGCCGCTGAACGAGGATAGGCAGCCTGGCAATACAGGCCCCGCAGACTCCAGAGGCATCACAGAAAAACATCGCAAAAAGGCCAGCAACAAGAAAGTAAACAAAAAACAGAAGCCAAGAACCGAAGCCATAGTGGTGAAACTAGCTGGAAAATCTTATGCAGAGGTGCTCGGAAGAATTAAAAAGGAGGTGAAATTGGATGAATTTGGAACCGAGTTCAAGTCCATACGACAAACACGAGCCGGAGATGTACTCTTTGAGCTGGGAGGCGAAGCGAAGGGAAAAGCAGAGCTCGCCGAGGCCTTGAAAAAAGTGACGGAAATCTCGGGTAACAGTGTGAGGCAACTCATTCCGCAAACATCATTGGAAATAAGAGATCTTGATAGCCTGACTACAGAGGAGGAAATAAGGGGAGCCATTGAGACTATAATAAATGAAGCCGCGAATAATGCTATTATCCGCGTATCCAAACCAAACGCAAGGTCTCAGTGTAAAGCCTTCATCACGCTCGAGGAGAAGAAAGCACTAAAACTCCTAGAATCAAGCAGGATCAAAGTGGGCTACATTAATTGCCGAATCAGGAAAAGCATCACTGTACTCAGATGCTTTCAGTGCCTCTCCTTTGGGCACACTGCAAAGAGCTGCAAAGGACCAGACAGGTCTAAGATCTGTTACAGATGCGGTGTGGCTGAACATCGAGCAAGCACTTGTAAGGAGAAACCAGCCTGCTTCCTCTGCAAAGAGCTAGGAGAGAAACAAGTTGATCACATTGCGGGGAGTAACGCCTGCGAAACATTTAAAAAAACCGTAAAATCTCACACCTCAACACGGTTAAGGGGGAGGAATCAGGCACAGAAGAGGACCCAAGAGACCAATACCGGTCAGATAAACCCAAATCCAGAAACGGAAGAGGCCGCAGGAAATCGTGAAAGCCACGAAGGAAAGTCACCCCCATACACTCAAAATGGCGAAAATCTTGCAGTTCAACATGGATAGAGGATGGACAGCGGATAACCTGCTCCAGCAAACTGTCCAACAGAAGAAAATAGATCTAGTCCTCATCAACGAACAGTACAAGAACTATGATACCCCTAATTGGTACAGTGACCGGCTAGGCACAGCAGCAATTTGGGCATTGAATCCCGCGAAGTTCCAAGTGGACGGACACGGATCCGGAGAAGGCTTCACTTGGATCAGATGTGGAATCACTACATATGTTAGTGTGTACCTGAGCCCAAACATCGAGGTAGGAGTCTTCCAAAATAGGCTAGACGCACTTGAGGATTTCACTCGAGAGCTGAAAGGAAAGATCCTCATTGCAGCCGATTTCAATGCAAAATCCTCTACATGGGGTTCCCAAGTATCAGACTCCAGAGGTGCGAAAGTGACGGATATGGCTGCCCGACTGAACATGCTGATCCAAAACATCGGGGTAGCCACAACCTTCCGAAGAGGGGACTCAGAATCAATAATCGACATCACTTTAGCATCCGAGAACCTGGCGCCACTAATATCGGGATGGTGTGTTCTTGACTCATACACTGGCAGTTTCCACCAGTATATAGAATTCTGGATCAAGAACAGTGGAACCAAAACCATGCTTTCCCAGCAACAACATGCGAGGAAATGGAACCTGGCTCGTATGGACGCAGAGATTTTCAAAAACATCATCAGGAAAGGTGCCACCAGATTGCCACCTGTCCCTCTAGAAAGACAAGAAAACTCTGAGACCCTAGTGCAAGAGACGATGAACCTGATACAGCAAGCCTGTAAAGCTGCGATCCCCCTGAAAAGACCAATACAAGGGAAACAGCCGGTACCATGGTGGACGGAAGAAATAGCCTCCCTCCGGAAAGAGTGCCTGAGCACTCGTAGAAAAGTCTCCAGAGCCAGAAATTCTGTAGAAACTGCTGTATACACAGAAATCCACAAAGAGTCCAAGAAAAAGCTGAAAAAAGCCATTCGAATCACCAAGAAAAAATCGTGGATCTCTCTCTGCAAAGAGGTGGACTCTGATCCGTGGGGCAAGGCTTACAAGATTGTTACAAAGAAGTTTTCCCTAGGCGGTCCTAAGCTGGGGTTCACGGCACAAGAAGCGGGAAATATCGTTAACACACTGTTTCCGGAACACCCTATCCAACAGCAGGAGCAACCATTAACAACCAAGGATGCTCCCCCGTTTAGCACCGAAGAACTTCTGAAGGCGGTGACAGCAATGAAAAATCGGAAAGCTCCGGGCCCAGATGGAATCCCAGCAGAAGCCATCAAAACAGTAGCTGCCACAAGCCCAGAGCTCCTATTGGCGATGTACAACTCTTGCCTGAGGACAGGAACTTTCAGCCGAAGCTGGAAGCGTCAGAAGCTGATCCTCATCGATAAGGGTAAAATCGGCCCAAAAACTCCAAATTCGTTCAGACCTCTTTGCATGTTAGACACAGCTGGTAAATTACTGGAAAGGATGCTGAAGAAGCGTATAGATGAATCCATTGATGCAGCTGGAGGTCTCGCGATCAGGCAATTTGGATTTAGGAAGCACCGATCAACGATAGACGCAGTCCAAGAAGTTGTATCAGCAGTGCAATCCTCGTGGAAGGGCAACCACCGCGCTAAAAAGGTGTGTGCTCTAGTCACCCTCGACGTTAAAAATGCTTTTAACAGCCTGCGTTGGACCAACGTCCTTAAATCCCTAGAACATAGGTTCAAAATCCCGGCATACCTACTGCAGATGATCCGGAGCTACCTTAGGGACAGGAAACTCCTCTACGATACAAACGAAGGTCCCCGAGAAAAGCAAGTAACATCAGGCGCAGCCCAAGGCTCTATCTTAGGACCAGATTTTTGGAATGTCTCATATGACGGAATCTTTTTACTGGAACTGCCGGAGGGCGCTTTCCTGGTTGGCTATGCTGATGACATTGCAATCATCATCATCGGCCGAGACATTGCACATGTGAAAGAGATATTAACCACCGTCATTCAGATCATACACGGTTGGCTCGATGAAAATGGCTTGGAGTTAGCAACTCCCAAGACAGAAATCTTGCTCCTGACAAGGAAACGAATTGACACGATGGGGCAGTTCCAGGTAGGTGATGCTACCATCACAGCAAGCAAGGCTGTTCGACACCTAGGCATCATCCTAGACACAAAATTAACCTTCCTGGAACATATAAGGAACGTGGCTAAAAAAGCTGACAAACTTGTAAGTGCTCTCTCTAGAATTATGGCAAACACAAATGGGCCAAGACCCAACAAGAGGAGGTTACTAATGTCAGTGACTCACTCGATTCTTCTCTACGGTGCTGAAATATGGGCTGACACTCTGAACATCGAGAGTCACAGGAAGCAGCAAGCATCAATCCAACGCAGAGGTGCGCTAAGGATAATCAGTGCTTATCGCACTGTATCGGAGCCTGCAGCCCTCGTCATCGCAGGCATTACACCGATAGACCTTCTTGCAAAAGAAAAGAAGCGCAAGTATCACAGGAAAGCTGAGCCCGACCGCTCCCGTATCCAAAAGGAGGAGCGAGATAACACCATGGCTGCCTGGAATGACCGTTGGCAAAATGAAACGAAGGGAGAATGGACCAGAGCACTGATCAAAGATATTGGAGCCTGGGTAAGCCGCCAACACGGGGAGGTGAACTACTACCTTACGCAGTTTTTAACTGGACATGGCCTATTCGCATCATATCTTTACCACACGCAGAAGGTGCCAAGCCCAGAATGCCAGAAATGCGGTGTCAAAGATGATGCCTACCACACATTCTTTGCCTGCCAGCGCTGGAATGAAGAGAGAGCCACTCTCCGGACGAAGATCGAAGAATTCTCCGAAGAAGATATAATTAGCAAAATGATCGAATCAGCAGCAACTTGGAACTCTGTCAACACCTTTGTGTGCACTGTTCTCAAAAAGAAGAAAGAGGAGACACTCTAAGCCATCCGACCCAGGGGCAATGACTTCTCATTGCACGGGAGGCCCGATTTTCGCTGGGCTGGCGACCCCGGGTACCCGAGCAAGTGGTTGAACATCTAACTACGTACAAAGAAGGAAGAGAGAAGGAAGGCTGCTAGTTGGGGAGCAGCTACAGGACGGCGACTCCTCGAAGCAATACCCTCAAGGGTGGTCCCGGGGGGTGTTCCCGCCAGCTAAGGGTGTGTTTTTTAGTGGGTCGGCACATTGCATCACCATCCCACTACCAGTCCCTAACATCTGACAGACTGCCAATCCCATTGCTACTGGAGTGCGGTCCCTCCAGTGGTTGAGCGAACTCATTTTTCACATCCTACGGAAAAAAAAAAAAAAAAACTGTTACCACCACTGTTACCACTGCTATTACCACCACTGTTACCGTCACTGTTACCACCACTGTTACCACCACTGTTACCACCACTGTTACCACGACTGTTACCACTGCTGTTACAACCACTGTTACCGCCACGGTTACCACTGCTGTTACCACCACTGTTACCGCCACTGTTACCACCACTGTTACCACCACTCTTACCACTGCTGTTACCACCACTGTTACCACTGCTGTTACCGCCACTGTTACCGCCATTGTTACCACTGCTGTTACCTCCACTGATACCGCCACTGTTAAAACCACTGTTACCACCACTGTTACCACGACTGTTACCAAGGCTGTTACCACCACTGTTCCCGCCGCTGTTACCACCACTGTTACCACCACTGTTACCAGCACTGTTACCACTGCTGTTACCATCACTGTTACCGCCGCTGTTACCAACACTGTTACCACCACTATTACCACCACTGTCACCACTGCTGTTACCACCACTGTTACCGCCACTGTTACCACCACTGTTACCACCACTGTTACCACCACTGTTACCACCACTGTTACCACTACTGTTACCACCACTGTTACCGCCACTGTTACCACTGCTGTTACCACCACTGTTACCACCACTGTTACCACCACTGTTACCACCACTTTTACCACCACTGTTACCACCACTGTTACCACCACTGTTACCACCACTGTTACCATACCTGTTACCACTGCTGTTACAACCACTGTTACCACCACAGTTACCACCACTGTTACCACCACTGTTACCACCACTGCTACCACCACTGTTACCACCACTGTTACCACCACTGTTACCACTGCTGTTACCACCACTGCTACTGCCACTGTTACCACTGCTGTTACCACTACTGCACCGAAAAAAAAAGTGTTAAATTTACAATGGGGGTTGATAATTTTACAATCCAATATCGCAAAAAATCGTGACAGCTATATGTATTGTTATTTTTTGAAACACTTGGATTGTAAAATTGTCAAAACGGCTGTATAGGAGAATTAACAGAAAATTCAGCTGACACTTCAATCTGGATTGCAAAGATTTCAAAACGGCAGTTATGAAATAGCAAGTCTAAATGCTGATTGTTCAATCGGGGCTGTAAGTTTTTCTTTCTAAAAATATCTAAATTATATACACAGGTATAAGGAACTTCAATCCAAAATGAAAACTTAACAATTTTGTGGATTGTAAAATTAATGATACAGATCTTCAGAGTGACATTTTGCTTGGATTGTAAAATTACCAATCTAGGATTAACTAATTTTTTTTTTTTTTTTTTTTATTTTTATTTTTTTTTTTTTTTGTTTTGTTTTTTGTTTGTTTTTTTTTATTCTTTTTTTCCCGGATGTCCCGGGATTTGAACCTGGGTAGCCGTGGTGATTGTCCAGCACTTTACCACTAGGCTATCACAGCAGATAATGATTCAGAGCATAAAATACGCATCTTAAGGCACAATTCCTTGCAGAGGAGCGTAAACTGCCGAGTGAGTACAAAACGGAAGAGTACTTCAAACTTTGTCAACCAGAGAGCGCAATCAAATGATTTTGCGTTCTAAAGATAAAATTTTACAATCCAAGAATTGATGATTTTTTATTCTAAATTGCACTTTTTACAATGCCAGATTCGGTTAATTTTACAATCCAAGGAATTGATAATTTTTCATTCTGAATTTCAGTTTTTATAAAGCCAGGTTTTGTTAATTTTACAATCCAAGATTTTGTCAATTTTACAACCCAAGAAATTGATGCTTTATCATTTTTGATAGCAGTTTTTACAATGCCTGGTTTTGTTAATTTTACAATCCAAGATTTTGTAAATTTTACCATTCATGATTTGCAAGATTTTCCATTTGTACAGTTAGAATTGCAAAAATTTAGAATGTGACCATAAAAACGAGTGAAGAATGTAATTTCAGCAGCATTTTTTAACAAAACTAACAATCCAAAATGCGAAAACAACAAAATCTCTAGCCAGCTAATTTAGCGACTAAGTGTTTAGCATTTCTAACAAAATAAAATTGTTCATTTACCTACGTACACGCTAAATTTTCCCAAAAAAGTAAATGCAAATTTTGCAAACAATGTTTTGTTATTCCAGCAATTCCCTTTTTTTCGGTGTGTTACCACCACTGTTAAAACCACTGTTACCACCACTGTTACCACTGCTATTACCACCACTGTTACCACCACTGTTACCACCACTGTTACCACCACTGTTACCACCACTGTTTCCACCACTGTTACCACCACTGTTACCATACCTGTTACCACTGCTGTTACCACCACTGTTACCACCACTGTTACCACCACTGCTACCACCACTGTTACCACCACTGTTACCACCACTGTTACCACCACTGTTACCACTGCTGTTACCACCACTGTTACCGCCCCTGTTACCACCACTGTTACTACCACTGTTACCGCCACTGTTACCACTGTTGTTACCACCAGTGTTACCACCACTGTTACCACCACTGTTACCACCACTGTTACCACTGCTATTACCACCACTGTTACCACCACTGTTACCGCCACTGTTTCCACCACTGGTTTTTTTAGTGGGTCGGTGATACCCAACCCCACTCGGGGTAGGGAGACATCCCCCACTCGCTTTTTAAACACGAACACCATGGGTGACATCCAACCCCATATACTCTCAAATAACAACTTGAACACCAATCCCACATATCCCTAGGCTCGCGCCGCGACAGTCTAGGGAATTTGGTCAGCAAATCTTTTCCACAGCGTCCGAAAAAGAAGAAGAAAAAAAAAACTGTTTCCACCACTGTTACCACCACTGTTACCATACCTGTTACCACTGCTGCACTATGGTTTGAAAACCCGTATTTTTGGCATAAAATCGAAAAAATGAATTTCAGAAAACATCTTCACTGTGAATGTTATCGTAATCTACACTATCTGAGGTACTTAGAACGGCTAGTATCATCTTATCTGATTGCTCTACCGGTCAGCTATCTCATCGCAAACATACGCACCTCGAAGGTAAGTAAACAAACCGTGAACTTGGATGATGTGTCATTTACGTTTAAAGTGTTACTGTGGCGGCATGGAAAACACAATAATAACAAACAAGCATGGATCTGGAAGCCAAAAGAAAGTTCTTTTTACCTATTTTAGCGTCATTAACCTATTATTATTTCTTATCCTTGGTTTTGAGCTTCAAATGTGCTACCTCTGAGGGGGGGGGGAAACTTGACTAAAACTTTAAGTAACGTTTTAAAAAAATTGAAGATACATGAAGAGCTCTGTATAGTCTCAAAATGTTCCTCATACTCTCCTCTATTCAGATCATTAAAGACCTGCTGCAGACTGGTGCAGACTTATAAGATATTTTCACTTTAATATCAGTAAATCGATTTTTTTTTTTTTAAATCAGTTCAAATGTGGCGCCGAAGTGATAGTATATAGAGAATGAGGCAAATTAAAAATGAGAGATATTGACGAGAACTTTGCGCCAAAAGATGCGTATTGGAAAGATCTTTCGATTGATGTGCTATAATGTTTAGTTTAAAAATATTTGAGTCTTATTTTGCCATTTTTTTGATTTTTGAAGTTTTCGGAATTTGTTTTTTGAGTTTGAAAAATATGTGCAATGAAGGAATCTGAAGAAAAAACTTTTGTGAAAAAAGCTGATTCTCTAAGCTTTCAGATGGCGCAAACCGCGATGCCGAGAAACGATTCGTTAAAGAGTTATGACCGCACAAAGTTTCACATCTAGGCCAAAAATAGGGTTTTCCGACTTTCGATTCTACAAAAAATTTTGTTGCTCCGCCAATAATTGATGAAATTCATTGAAACTCGGCGGATGGGGGTTTTTTGGGTCGCTGAATTCATTTTTTATATTAGTTTTTCAAAATTCCTAAATCAAAGATGACCGCTGATAAGTATGACTTCAGAGAGTCACGTCTCGTGAAATTTGGCAACAACGCATTTTTCCATCCAAACCAATGTAAAATAATCGATTTATGGCGAAGAAATCCTCTGTTGCTTCACCAAGAATCGAATTGTGAATAAAATAAATGGCAAAAAACATAGTTACCAGATTTCACGAGCCACCTCTGACTGCCGCCACCTTGGATTTGAAATTTTTGCAAAAAATTCTTTCAAATTCGTGTTCAGCGACCCAAAAAACATAAGTACCCCAAGTTTCAAGAAGATCTGGTCATTCCCTGATTTAAGGCCACAAATTTGGGTTCCCAGACCATAGTGTGCTGTTACCACCACTGTTACCACCACTGTTACCACCACTGTTACCACCACTGTTACCACCACTGCTACCACCACTGTTACCACCACTGTTACCATACCTGTTACCACTGCTGTTACCACCACTGTTACCACCACTGTTACCACCACTGCTACCACCACTGTTACCACCACTGTTACCACCACTGTTACCACCACTGTTACCACTGCTGTTACCACCACTGTTACCGCCCCTGTTACCACCACTGTTACTACCACTGTTACCGCCACTGTTACCACTGTTGTTACCACCAGTGTTACCACCACTGTTACCACCACTGTTACCACCACTGTTACCACTGCTATTACCACCACTGTTACCACCACTGTTACCGCCACTGTTTCCACCACTGGTTTTTTTAGTGGGTCGGTGATACCCAACCCCACTCGGGGTAGGGAGACATCCCCCACTCGCTTTTTAAACACGAACACCATGGGTGACATCCAACCCCATATACTCTCAAATAACAACTTGAACACCAATCCCACATATCCCTAGGCTCGCGCCGCGACAGTCTAGGGAATTTGGTCAGCAAATCTTTTCCACAGCGTCCGAAAAAGAAGAAGAAAAAAAAAACTGTTTCCACCACTGTTACCACCACTGTTACCATACCTGTTACCACTGCTGCACTATGGTTTGAAAACCCGTATTTTTGGCATAAAATCGAAAAAATGAATTTCAGAAAACATCTTCACTGTGAATGTTATCGTAATCTACACTATCTGAGGTACTTAGAACGGCTAGTATCATCTTATCTGATTGCTCTACCGGTCAGCTATCTCATCGCAAACATACGCACCTCGAAGGTAAGTAAACAAACCGTGAACTTGGATGATGTGTCATTTACGTTTAAAGTGTTACTGTGGCGGCATGGAAAACACAATAATAACAAACAAGCATGGATCTGGAAGCCAAAAGAAAGTTCTTTTTACCTATTTTAGCGTCATTAACCTATTATTATTTCTTATCCTTGGTTTTGAGCTTCAAATGTGCTACCTCTGAGGGGGGGGGGAAACTTGACTAAAACTTTAAGTAACGTTTTAAAAAAATTGAAGATACATGAAGAGCTCTGTATAGTCTCAAAATGTTCCTCATACTCTCCTCTATTCAGATCATTAAAGACCTGCTGCAGACTGGTGCAGACTTATAAGATATTTTCACTTTAATATCAGTAAATCGATTTTTTTTTTTATAAATCAGTTCAAATGTGGCGCCGAAGTGATAGTATATAGAGAATGAGGCAAATTAAAAATGAGAGATATTGACGAGAACTTTGCGCCAAAAGATGCGTATTGGAAAGATCTTTCGATTGATGTGCTATAATGTTTAGTTTAAAAATATTTGAGTCTTATTTTGCCATTTTTTTGATTTTTGAAGTTTTCGGAATTTGTTTTTTGAGTTTGAAAAATATGTGCAATGAAGGAATCTGAAGAAAAAACTTTTGTGAAAAAAGCTGATTCTCTAAGCTTTCAGATGGCGCAAACCGCGATGCCGAGAAACGATTCGTTAAAGAGTTATGACCGCACAAAGTTTCACATCTAGGCCAAAAATAGGGTTTTCCGACTTTCGATTCTACAAAAAATTTTGTTGCTCCGCCAATAATTGATGAAATTCATTGAAACTCGGCGGATGGGGGTTTTTTGGGTCGCTGAATTCATTTTTTATATTAGTTTTTCAAAATTCCTAAATCAAAGATGACCGCTGATAAGTATGACTTCAGAGAGTCACGTCTCGTGAAATTTGGCAACAACGCATTTTTCCATCCAAACCAATGTAAAATAATCGATTTATGGCGAAGAAATCCTCTGTTGCTTCACCAAGAATCGAATTGTGAATAAAATAAATGGCAAAAAACATAGTTACCAGATTTCACGAGCCACCTCTGACTGCCGCCACCTTGGATTTGAAATTTTTGCAAAAAATTCTTTCAAATTCGTGTTCAGCGACCCAAAAAACATAAGTACCCCAAGTTTCAAGAAGATCTGGTCATTCCCTGATTTAAGGCCACAAATTTGGGTTCCCAGACCATAGTGTGCTGTTACCACCACTGTTACCACCACTGTTACCACCACTGTTACCACCACTGTTACCACCACTGCTACCACCACTGTTACCACCACTGTTACCACCACTGTTACCACTGCTGTTACCACCACTGTTACTGTTCCCGCCACAGCGTGAGCATTGAGTAGAAAACGTAAGAGTCCCTTCCGATAGCTGTATAGGCAATATCGTATACACAGTTGTATACGCTGTAAACTCTCCTCGCGCTAGGCCGTTAGTCCGATAGATCGCGACACCTGTTCCTTTTTCCCCTCGCCTCGTCTATAGCACGCGAACCCTTTCGGCAAGCCGGCGAGCTCCTTGTTCTCAACGCGCAAGTTCAGTCTCAAGTTAATCTCGTGAGTCGTACCGTGGTTGTCTCATTGCGTTTTCCGTCTTTATAGCGTTTTACACTGGTGAGTTTCCCGAAATGTTCGTTTCCCTGAAGTGAATAAGTGTCCCTGCGAATGATTCCCTAGTTTAGTGCATCTGGCTAGAAAGCCCAACGCAAAGGATATTTTCTACTTCTCTCGAATCCGGTGAGATAAACCCAGTTTCCCCTGTCACGAATAGTCAGTCGCCATTGTTATACGACCAGCCTATAGTTTAGTCCCTTCAGCTTTATCCTTAAATGCTTCTTTAATCCTATCCCCTACTGCACCCCCTTTATCCTTTCTACAATGCTGGTGAATTAATACGACGTAGAAAATGAAGTAGATTAAAGTCCCTTATAGGGGCCCGGTTTCTCGCCCGCTTTGCGCATGCATGCTTTGGATGTCCGTCTAACTTTTAACTCAAGGTAAGGTTCTGTTTCACGATTCGCTTCTGCACTGCTTTTCTCCTGTGTTGTTCCCTTGTGTTGTGTTTTCAGGTCGTTTTCGTCAGTTCTCACGTTATTTAGAACTCCTGTGATTTTCCCTTTGTTTCCCACCCTTACAGTCGAGAGCTGTGTAACTCTCGTGGTCCTTCGGAGAGTGTTCAATACCGGCAATCCCTTGTCGGCCCCAACATTTTGGTCCAGTCCGGGCCGTATCTTGCTCAAAAAAAGGTAATTTGAGGAGTGTTTTGGATTGGTCCTATGGAATAGTATAGTTTCCCACCTGCCCTCCCTCCCTTTCTGGAAAGCAGTGCTTGATTGTAAATTGAAGTCGATTCGTGAACGAACCGAACCTTTGTGTGGTCCATTAGTTATTTTCAGCTGATTTGCGTGTAGAGTGTGGCTGAAACCGGCCCCGCTGTTAATTTGAACCCCATTGATTGTCAATTGATTCTCTCGTGAACTTATTGGTTCTTTGTGCGATTTATTGCGGTATTTTATGCTTGTGCCTATTCTATCGATCTATCGATCTATCGATCTATCGAGCTATCAATCTATCGAACTATCGACCTATCGAACTATCGATCTATCGAGTATCGATATATCGATTAGTCGAACAACAAGTGTTATTGTTGCAACTCCGAGGATTCGTTTTTTTTCCGGTCCATCGTCATAGATAGGCAATATAGTAGTTGTTTTTTCTCTCGCCCCTTTTTTCAACTTGAATTAAAATGGCTGGAGACGATGACGCTGCGGCTTCAGCGGCTAAGAAACAAGCGGAGGCTGCAGCCCGTAAAGCAGCCGAGACTTCAGCCCAACGTAAAATTGAATCGGAGTTGATTAGCACCTCAAAATCCCTGATTACTGCCCGTGAAAGACTTTTTGGCCTGATTCAATCAATCTTTGATAGCTCTCAGAACCTAACCGTCAAAAATGCCCCTAACTTTAAAGCTAAAATGGATAGGTTGTTAAAACTCCAAAATGATTTCGATTCAATCCAAAGAGAAATAATTACCTTTAATAGTAAGTTACCCTCTGAGTCAGAACTAGTGATAACTGTTGACAAAACGCAAGATGCTTGCGATACATTAGTCGAAGGTGCTCAGGTGAGTTATTCGAAAATTGTATCGGAACCCATAGCCTCTGCCAGTGCTGTTAAACAAAGTAATGTGGTTGCAAAGGTAAAGCTCCCGAAATTAAGTTTGCCTCATTTTTCTGGTGATAGCGATGAATGGCCGCGGTTTTATTCAGTATTTAAAGTCGCAGTTCACGAAAACGAGTCCTTGAGCAATATTGAGAAATTGCAGTATCTGTTATCAATTATTTCTGGTAAACCCGCGTCCCTAGTGCAAAATCTACCTATCACAGCTGAGAATTATGACGTTGCTTATCAATTGTTGCTAGATACGTACCACAGCGAGAAACGTCACATTTACTATCATTATAACAGTTTACTAGAGTTGCCCGAAGTGTCTAATATGCAAGGCGTCCCTAATTTGTTACTTAAAATTACCGAAGCCACTCAGGCTTTGACAGCTCTGAAAATCGAAGAAACTTCTTACTCAGGTCTTCTTGTGACAATTATAAGCAAGCGTCTTCCTCCATTTTTGCGGACTAAACTTGATGAGTCCCGTACTGATCCCTCAAAATACCCGACCCTTACAGAAGTTATCACGTTTTTGAAACGAACAAGTTCTCAGTTATCTGATAATTTTTCCCCTTCCAGCAATAAGCCTGACACTTCAACAAGGCATGCTCGCAAGTCTCTTTATACTAGTGCTGTCCCTCATGACCGGCCTTCGAAGGATCGTCAGTTTAATTTTGTTCCGAACGCTGCTGCGGCACGCGATAGTCAAGTTAACGCTAGAAATCACAATAATATGCGGTCCAACTCGAACAACACTGCTCGTTCGTCATTAACGCCGCGCGAAAGTTCTGGTTGTACTTTTTGTGGAAAACCGCACATTATATTTATGTGCCCTGATTTATTGAAACTGTCAGTCCCTGAACGCCGAGACATTTTGTTCCAGAAACGGAAATGCTTCCGTTGCCTGGGTGATCATTTCCGTAACGATTGCCCGAGCGCAAAAGATTGTAAACATTGTCACTCGCTGAATCATAATAGTCTACTCTGTCCTGTTGTGAGTTCCCCCTCCTCAGACCCCTCTCCCGTGCCGAAGAAAACGCTGATCGGCAGAGTGAGACAGACTGTTATCTTACCAACAGCACTCGTGAAGTTTTCTGCGAACGAGCGAACCTTCGTTGCGCGTTGCATTCTAGACTCAGCCAGCGATGCCTCGTATGTGACGACAGCCGTCGCGCAGTCCCTGCGTTTGAAAACATTCAAATGTGACGACGCTGTGACAGGTTTCGGCTCAAACTCTGTAGCCGTGCGCGGCGTTGCCAGATTGAACATCTCAACGCGCGCTGACATATTAATTTCTAACGATCATCACGTTATTGTTGCCGATCGGATAACTTCAGAAACCCCCTCTTTCCCTCTCCCCTCAGACATTCGCGCTCTTTTCCTTCAGTATAATTTAGCCGACCCCGAATTTGATCGACCAGGGTGTGTTCAAGGTTTAATCGGTGCCGATTTATTTTATGATATTTTGAACGGCAATCGCATCGAATTCGGTCATTCCCAGCCAAAAGGTTTAGGCACAGTTTTCGGTATCGCTATTATCGGTCCTTCAACTATAGTTCCTGAGCGTCAAAATAAAATTCGCAACGTTCTTCTAACTCAATCATGTTTGCATGAGCAGTTAGAACGTTTTTGGCAGCTCGAGGAAATTCAGCCCGCGATAAAAATGACCCCTGATGAGGAATACGCAGAAAAATTGTACCGTGATACAACAGTACGTCAAGAAAACAGTCATTATAAAGTTCGTCTTCCTTTTCGCCCCTCTCATCAACCCCTAGGTGATTCAAGATTCCGAGCCGAACAACGCTTTTACTCGTTCGAACGAAAATTTGAAAGTAACCCTGAATTTAAAAAATTGTATTGTGATTACATGGCCGAATACTTGAAAAACGGTCACATGATCCCTTTCCCTGAACCGAAAATTGGCGTTGAGCACAATTACTTTCCTCATCATGGCGTATTCCGAACCTCTAGCTCTACTACGAAGGTCCGTCCTGTTTTTCACGGGAGTGCGAAGACATCTAATGGAGTGTCTCTAAATGATATCGTTCTTCCCGGTCCTAGTTTGCAAGCACGAATTTGTGACGTCATCGTCGCTTATCGTAGCCGGGAAGTAGTTTTCACTAGTGACGTGAAACAGATGTTTTTACAGATCGATCTACATGAAGATGATTTCCCCTATCAGTTAATTCTATGGCGCGAGTCGCCCGATGAGCCCCTACGTACTTACGCCCTTGTAACAGTTACGTTCGGTGTAAACGCTTCTCCTTATTTAGCAGTGAGAACATTACATCAGCTCGCCCAAGACGACGGAAATTTATACCCTGCGGCTGCGAAAATTTTGTTAGAAAACACGTACGTCGATGATATAATCGGGTCTGAACCAACCGTCCCTGCTGCCAAAAATAGTCTCAACGAACTGATCGCCTTACTGTCACGTGGTGGTTTCGAGCTTCGTAAATGGACGAGTAGTCACCCCGAGATTTTATCGGGTTTTGCTGACGAACTACTTGAGTTCCCATCCCTTACTGATGACGACGAAGATCCGAAATTCTCCGTTTTAGGACTAAATTGGTTGCCTGAAAAAGATTGTTTTTCGTATAAAATTTCGACTCCAAGCCCTGCTCCTACTACGAAACGGACAATTTTAGCCGCGATTTCGTCAATTTATGACCCTGCCGGATGGCTCACCCCACCATACTTCTCGCGAAATCGTTCATGCAAGAACTTTGGCGGACGAAGTTGGGTTGGGATGACCACCTCCCCCCTGACCCTATCAAGCGTTGGAACGAGTTTTTAGCGCAGTTGCCATATCTCAAAGAAATTAAAATACCTCGCTTGTTAGTCCCTTCTGGTCCCTCAGTTCAAATTCATGTTTTTGCAGACGCTTCCCAATTAGGGTACGCGAGTGTTCTTTATGTGCGTGCCACTCCTCTCAATATAGAAGAGCTGGCAACTATTTCAATAGTTGCCGCGAAATCTCGCGTCGCACCGATAAAAGTGACAACGCTGCCCCGACTAGAGCTGTGCGCGGCCACTCTGGCAGCGCGGCTGCTCCTTGATTATCTCCCTCGCCTAAGTCAGCTGTATAAAATTGAACGTTTGTTTTGTTGGTCTGATTCATCCATCGTTCTGACCTGGATCAACACTCCTACTTACCGATTAAAAACGTTTGTTGCTAATCGGGTTGCGTTGATTCAGGAGCTACCATCCGATTTAACATGGAAATTTGTCCCTGGCCTTTCGAATCCAGCTGATCTTGGTAGCCGAGGATTAATGCCTGCTGATATGGTCAGCAATGACTTATGGTGGAAGGGACCCCCCTTCCTCGCACTCTCCCCTGAGAATTGGCCCCTCTCCCCCCCTTATGTACCTTCTGATAAGATTCCAGAAACAAAGTTGCCTGTTTGTGCCCTTGTTACTAAGGCCACTGAGCCCATGCCAATTTTCAATCGTTTTTCATCGTGGGATAAAACGGTTCGGTCCTTAGCCTATATTTATCGATTTTTAAAATGGAAAAGTTTGAAAACTATCGGTCCCATTTCAAACGAGGAATTTCAAGCTGCGGAAATTTGGGTGATAAAACACATTCAAAAGGTCGCCTTTTCAGATGAAATTCGTGCCCTTAAGGAAAATCATCTCTGTTCAACTCGCATCAGACATTTATCCCCTTTCTTAGATCAAGATGGTTTGATACGCGTAGGCGGTCGTCTCAGCCACGCAGTACTATCACCAGATCAAAAACATCCCATTTTGTTGCCCCCGGAGGCTCGTCTCGTGACGTGTCTAGTGATGCAATATCATTTAAAGAACTGTCACGCAGGCCCTCAACTTTTACAAGCAACCCTTAGCCAAAGATTCTGGATACTTTCAAGTCGCCGTCTTGTGCGAAATATTGTTTTTCAATGTTCCCGGTGCTATCACACGAACCCACGCAATCACCCCCCTCTGATGGGAGAGCTTCCCTCCCCTAGAGTTCAAGGTAACGCAGCGTTCATGAATACTGGAGTCGATTTGTGTGGTTGGTTCAATGTAAAAGTGCATCGTCTTCGCTCTGCACGCACAGTTCAAATGTACTTATGTATTTTTGTGTGTCTCAGCACGCGTGCAATTCACATTGAAATTGTTCACGACCAATCAACCCCTATGTTTATTGGCGCCCTTCACAGATTTGTTGCGCGCCGTGGTCCCTGCCTGAATTTTTATTGTGATAACGGTCGTAATTTTGTTGGAGCTTCGAACGTTTTCGACGAGCTGTGCAATAACCCCCCCTCTGATTTCTCGCAGTTTGAGCGCGACAACAAATTAAAGTTCCATTTTAATCCCCCTGCAGCTCCTCACATGGGTGGTATTTGGGAGGCAGCGGTTAAAAGTGTAAAAACTCTTCTGATCCGTACAGTTGGCAACACAGTCCTGATTCTTGATGAATTTGAAACCCTCTGTTGCCGCATCGAAGCTATGTTAAATTCTCGTCCCCTCACGCCGATGTCTTCCGACCCCAATGATTTGCAAGCACTCACCCCTGGGCATTTTTTAATTGGAAGGCCTATGAATGCCCTCCCTGATACAAGATTCGAAGATCTCCCTGCGTGCCCCCGTCGTTGGCAGTTAGTTACGGCATTTTTCGAGACGTTATGGAAGCGCTGGCAGCTCGAATATCTTCAAACGCTGCAGCCTCGCAAGAAATGGTTAAAAGACGCCCCTCCCCTAAGTGTAGGTACCTTAGTGTTAATTTCGGAACCGAACGCCCCTCCCTTACGTTGGCCTTTAGCACGAGTGACCGAAGTTTTTCCGGGTGACGACGGCGTCGTTCGAGTTGCCACCGTGAAGACAGCAAAGACAGAACTTCGAAGGCCGGTACACAAACTTTACCCCCTCCCTCTCAGTTGATTAAGTTAGTCAAGTAATATATTTGTCCTTGAGGTTGTTATAGTTGTATTAGTATATCTGTCCCCTTCCCTGACGTCATGTTGTATATCCGCGTGGTGTCACGCTCGCCCCTCCCTCTATGATCAACGGTATCTGTTTTTTTTTCGGTCCTTTTCGTACATTTTCTCGGGTTCCGTCCCTTTCGCTTAAATTTAAGTTGTGTGTCTACCCCTCCCTCAGAATCGTCTGTTCCGTGTTGAAACTCGAATCGTTTCAACGCGGGCCGGGATGTTCCCGCCACAGCGTGAGCATTGAGTAGAAAACGTAAGAGTCCCTTCCGATAGCTGTATAGGCAATATCGTATACACAGTTGTATACGCTGTAAACTCTCCTCGCGCTAGGCCGTTAGTCCGATAGATCGCGACACCTGTTCCTTTTTCCCCTCGCCTCGTCTATAGCACGCGAACCCTTTCGGCAAGCCGGCGAGCTCCTTGTTCTCAACGCGCAAGTTCAGTCTCAAGTTAATCTCGTGAGTCGTACCGTGGTTGTCTCATTGCGTTTTCCGTCTTTATAGCGTTTTACACTGGTGAGTTTCCCGAAATGTTCGTTTCCCTGAAGTGAATAAGTGTCCCTGCGAATGATTCCCTAGTTTAGTGCATCTTTCTACAATGCTGGTGAATTAATACGACGTAGAAAATGAAGTAGATTAAAGTCCCTTATAGGGGCCCGGTTTCTCGCCCGCTTTGCGCATGCATGCTTTGGATGTCCGTCTAACTTTTAACTCAAGGTAAGGTTCTGTTTCACGATTCGCTTCTGCACTGCTTTTCTCCTGTGTTGTTCCCTTGTGTTGTGTTTTCAGGTCGTTTTCGTCAGTTCTCACGTTATTTAGAACTCCTGTGATTTTCCCTTTGTTTCCCACCCTAACAGTCGAGAGCTGTGTAACTCTCGTGGTCCTTCGGAGAGTGTTCAATACCGGCAATCCCTTGTCGGCCCCAACAGTTACCGCCACTGTTACCGCCACTGTTACCACTGCTGTTACCACCACTGTTACCGCCACTGTCACCACCACTGTTACCACCACTGTTACCACTAGTATTACCACCACTGTTACCGCCACTGTTACCACCACTGTTACCACCACCCCAACAGAAGGAAATAGATCTAGTCCTCATCAACGAACAGTACAAGAACTATGATACCCCTAATTGGTACAGTGACCGGCTAGGCACAGCAGCAATTTGGGTATTGAATCCCGAGAAGTTCAAAGTGGACGGACACGGATCCGGAGAAGGCTTCACTTGGATCAGATGTGGAATCACTACATATGTTAGTGTGTACCTGAGCCCAAACATTGAGGTAGGAGTCTTCCAAAATAGGCTAGACGCACTTGAGGATTTCACTCGAGAGCCGAAAGGAATGATCCTCAATGCAGGCGATTTCAATGCAAAATCCTCTACATGGGGTTCCCAGACTCCAGAGGTGCGAAAGTGACGGATATGGCTGCCCGACTGAACATGCTGATCCAAAACATCGGGGTAGCCACAACCTTCCGAAGAGGGGACTCAGAATCAATAATCGACATCACTTTAGCATCCGAGAACCTGGCGCCACTAATATCGTGATGGTGTGTTCTGGACTCATACACTGGCAGCTTCCACCAGTATATAGAATTCTGGATCAAGAACAGTGGAACCAAAACCATGCTTCCCCAGCAACAACAAGCGAGGAAATGGAACCTGGCTCGTATGGACGCAGAGATTTTCAAAAACATCATCAGGAAAGGTGCCACCAGATTGCTGCCTGTCCCTTTAGAAAGACAAGAAAACTCTGAGGCCCTAGTGCAAGAGACGATGAACCTGATACAGCAAGCCTGTAAAGCTGCGATCCCCCTGAAAAGACCAATACAAGGGAAACAGCCAGTACCATGGTGGACGGAAGAAATAGCCTCCCTCCGGAAAGAGTGCCTGAGCACTCGTAGAAAAGTCTCCAGAGCCCGAAATTCTGCAGAAACTGCTGTATACACAGAAATCCACAAAGAGTCCAAGAAAAAGCTGAAAAAAGCCATTCGAATCACCAAGAAAAAATCGTGGATCTCTCTCTGCAAAGAGGTGGACTCTGATCCGTGGGGCAAGGCTTACAAGATTGTTACAAAGAAGTTTTCCCTAGACGGTCCTAAGCTGGGGTTCACGGCACAAGAAGCGGGAAATATCGTTAACACACTGTTCCCGGAACACCCTATCCGACAGCAGGAGCAACCATTAACAACCAAGGATGCTCCCCCGTTTAGCACCGAAGAACTTCTGAAGGCGGTGACAGCAATGAAAAATCGGAAAGCGTCGGGCCCAGACGGAATCCCAGTAGAAGCCATCAAAACAGTAGCTGCCACAAGCCCAGAGCTCTTATTGGCGATGTACAACTCTTGCCTGAGGACAGGAACTTTCAGCCGAAGCTGGAAGCGTCAGAAGCTGATCCTCATCGATAAGGGTAAAAGCGGCCCAAAAACTCCAAATTCGTTCAGACCTCTTTGCATGTTAGACACAGCTGGTAAATTACTAGAAAGGATGCTGAAGAAGCGTATAGATGAATCCATTGATGCAGCTGGAGGTCTCGCGATCAGGCAATTTGGATTTAGGAAGCACCGATCAACGGTAGACGCAGTCCAAGAGGTTGTATCAGCAGTGCAATCCTCGTGGAAGGGCAACCACCGCGCTAAAAAGGTGTGTGCTCTAGTCACCCTCGACGTTAAAAATGCTTTTAACAGCCTGCGTTGGATTAACGTCCTTAAATCCCTAGAACATAGGTACAAAATCCCGGCATACCTACTGCAGATGATCCGGAGCTACCTTAGGGACAGGAAACTTCTCTACACGGAGAAAAATCCATTAAATTGTCCGACAATTTAGGATAGTAAATTTCAGTTCAGTGGAGACAACTAGAGTTCTACTAATAGCAGATATGCTAAAATTAAATGTGGCAATGGTGAAATGTGATGACCACGATATCAAAATAGTTGTTTCTGAGATAGGGTACTAGTTCTGTACGAATACTTGGAAGCGCCACATACTCTATAGTGAGCCACTAGACCCAGTGCGGTTTCAATAACTATACCAAGATTTTTGACCTCGCCACACAGTGAGGCAAACCTAACTTTGCTTCTCGTCGACATAACAATCGAAAATCAGAATGTTAAAAATCCAAGAATATTTCTCAGTGATATGTGCCGTAGCTACATTTAACAGTCATGGGTTGTAGATAATAATATATAATCAGTTGGAATCTCTATGACTCTGCTACTCACAGCTAATGTGTCGGTTAATTTTAACGCTACAGAGATTGTACGCTTGCTGATGACGAATTGTCCCGAGGTCTGATTCCGAGTGCGGTGGTCGGCTCCTCTCCTCGCACAATGCGCATTCCATTCTACCCTTGCTCAGCCCTCAGCCCCAACCCCGTATCGGGTCTCACTGCCCTGGTTGGCGCCATTTCAGAATCAGTATTGATCCTTCTCTTGATCGCTTGGCGTGCAAAGTGTAAGACATGGACTGAAGTGAAGTGCTGTTTGTATTTTTTCTGATTTAAATCAACAAGTTTTATTTAATAATAGGAGTTTCATTTTGGATTTATGTTCAGTGAAATTCTAGTAATCTGTTGTGTATTTTACCGGTTTCATAAGTGAATGAATAGCCATCGGCATTTGTGTTTTCCCTTTTTTTCGTGGCGATTTTGTGTTCTTTCCATCCATAATGTTTGTTTTTCATTTTTGTGCTACAATAAAGTGATGAATAAAAGTGAAGTGGCAGTTGGATACTAACTACTCTTAAGTTTTGAAGGTTTCTTATTTTTTTAAACCTATTGAATAGCCCTTCAAATGCAATGGATCCAGTCAATTTTGAGATTGATTCCATCAAAAGATAGTCCTCTAAAGGAATGTCTTTTGTGAAACCAACTCAAAATAATAGCAACGCCATCTTCATCAATGTTTCATGAATACAACATATTGCGACCTCGTAATAGTGAAAATAATATAAGGTATTTATTGATTACTTTGAATGATTTATCCGGTTTTGTAAACACGACATAGCTCAACTTAGCTCGCAAATACTGCACGTTCGTAAAAAAAAAAAAAAAAAAAAGTGCTATCTGTAATTTAAATTCTGACCGTAAATAAGTTATATCGGTGCACTCGTAGATTTTAAAACTTATATATTTCACGATGAAAATCGAAGTTAATAATTGTCTCTTTTTGTCAAGCAATGATATAACTTCAACAACTTCGTCAAGTATTATTTTATTAACTTAGGACGGAATTATAATTCATTAATCAATTTAACTACAGAGAGCATGATGCTCCATTTAAACGCAACGGAAATATGTACTAGGTTATTTGTATTTTCTAGACTATCGAGCAAAGAGCATAGAACAAGAGCAGACTAGTGGCAGTTACTATACTCGATAGCTGCGTTTGATAGACTGTCGAGTATGACTCAAGGTCAAGCGGGGAATAAGTACAGGGGTTCACTTCACTGCCTTGCGAGCGCAACCTCGGGGTGGAGAAGCTGCAACTCGACTAGATATTGGGAATTACTATACCGAGAACGTAGCAAATAGTTGAGTTATAGTTGTGCCTGTTTTTAGGTTGACAGTATAGTAAATGCCGCTATGTGCCGAGTCTTGCCCACTGATTATTTTTCTCCGTGACGATACAAACGAAGGTCCCCGAGAAAAGCAAGTAACATCAGGCGCAGCCCAAGGCTCTATCTTAGGACCAGAGTTTTGGAATGTCTCATATGACGGAATCTTTTGACTGGATCTACCGGAGGGCGCTTTCCTGGTTGGCTATGCTGATAACATTGCGATCATCATCATCGGCCGAGACACTGCACATGTGAAAGAGATATTAACCACCGTCATTCAGATCATACACGGTTGGCTCGATGAAAATGGCTTGGAGTTAGCAACTCCCAAGACAGAAATCTTGCTCCTGACAAGGAAACGAATTGACACGATGGGGCAGTTCCAGGTAGGTGATGCTACCATCACAGCAAGCAAGGCTTGCTGTGATGGTAGCATCACTCTCAAAAAGAAGAAAGAGTAGACACTCTAAGCCATCCGACCCAGGGGCAATGACTTCTCATTGCACGGGAGGCCCAATTTTCGCTGGGCTGGCGACCCCGGGTAACCGAGCAAGTGGTTGAACATCTAACTGCGTACAAAGAAGGCAGAGAGAAGGAAGGCTGCTAGTTGGGGAGCAGCTACAGGACGGCGACCCCTCGAAGCAATACCCTCAAGGGTGGTCCCGGGGGGTGTTCCCGCCAGCTAAGGGTGTGTTTTTTAGTGGGTCGGCACCTTACATCACCATCCCACTACCAGTCCCTAACATCTGACAGACTGCCAATCACATTGCTACTGGTGTGCGGTCCCTCCAGTGGTTGAGCGAACTCATTTTTCACATCCTACGGAAAAAAAAACTGCTACCGCCACTGTTACCACCTCTGTTACCACCACTGTTACCGCCACTTTTACCACTGCTGTTACCACCACTGTTACCACCACTGTTACCGCCACTGTTACCGACACTGTTACCACCACTGTTACCACCACTATTACCACCACTTTTACCACCACTGTTACCACCACTGTTACAACCACTGTTAAGAATGCTGTTACCACCACTGTTACCGCCACTGTTTCCACCAATGTTACCACTGCTGTTACCACCACTGCTACAACGGCTGTTACCACCACTGTTACCGCCACTATTACCACCACTATTACCACCACCCAAACAGAAGGAAATAGATCTAGTCCTCATCAACGAACAGTACAAGAACTATGATACCCCTAATTGGTACAGTGACCGGCTAGGCACAGCAGCAATTTGGGTATTGAATCCCGAGAAGTTCAAAGTGGACGGACACGGAGCCGGAGAAGGCTTCACTTGGATCAGATGTGGAATCACTACATATGTTAGTGTGTACCTGAGCCCAAACATTGAGGTAGGAGTCTTCCAAAATAGGCTAGACGCACTTGAGGATTTCACTCGAGAGCTGAAAGGAAAGATCCTCATTGCAGGCGATTTCAATGCAAAATCCACTATATGGGGTTCCCAAGTATCAGACTCCAGAGGTGCGACCACCACTGTTACCGCCACTGTTACCACCACTGTTACCACCACTGTTACCACTGATGTTACCACCACTGTAACCGCCACTGTTACCACCACTGTTACCACCACTGTTACCACCACTGCCCCCAGGGGCAGCAAACGTTCTGCTGTACGGGAGGTTCCTTCGGGAGCTTGCGACCCCGGGGTACCCGAGCAAGCGGCTGGTGGTGACTGGCCGGCCCAAATCAAATTCATCAGGCGTCCCAGCGAGTAGGTCGAAAGACTGAAGATCCAGTCGCGGAACCCCTAGAAATGGGTGTGCAGCCCATCTCTCGGTTTTTTTATTGCACCTGAAAACAATCGAGAAGCCTCGGTTCCATCAACCTGTGGGGTGGCTGGTGGTTTTGCGACCCCCACAACCGAAGACGCAGATGGTCGAGGAGCGCCTTCGGTTACGGAAAGACGACCAGACGACATCAACCAACACGTGTCGTCTCCAAATAACGGATCATCGGAACCAAAGAAGAACGCAGACAGTCAGGTCCCTTCAACACAGAGGACTGACCAGAGGGCAGATGAACGCCAGATCTTCCAACGAAGCATGAAACTGATGAGGTCCCCAGTTCGGTCGAGCTCGCTAGGGCGAACCCCCCAGCGGCAAACAGTGCTTGGCAACTGGATGGTCCAAAAAGCCTTTACTCAAACGGCAGCCCCCGCAGATGAAAGCCAGCAAAGCCAGATCCCCTCTTCGGCAGGTGTAGGACTACCTCCTAAAGCTCTCCCTTTCTCAATAGAAGAAAACACCTCTCGCGCCCAGCAGAAGAAGGTTATAGAGGAGTTTGAATTAGAAGAGGAAACGGACCTGCAACAAATGCAGTCCACTTTGCTTACAATGCAGGAAACACTTGCTAGGAATCACAACACTGCAAAAGAAATTAAAAATGGAGTGAGCACGTTGTCCATTCTTCTAAGTAAGCTCCTAAACACCAGGAAAAGGAGAAGGGATGCCATAGCGGTCTTACCCCAAACCCCTCCAGACGGAAAATACCAAAATCTCGCCACACCGCTACCAGTCTCCACTCCAGATACTGTTCGAAAAAGAGGCAGAGATGAGCGGAGCTCTGATGACAAGCTGGACAGGGAGAGCAAGAGGATCAACATAAGACTAACCCCCGTAGATCCTAAAAACACTGAATGCTCCTCTGATGTCAGCACTGTACAGGAGAACGAGCAAGGCTGGTCTAAAGTAGCTCGCAAATCAAAAAAAAGGAAAGAGCCGCTGAACGAGGATAGGCAGCCTGGCAATACAGGCCCCGCAGACTCCAGAGGCATCACAGAAAAACATCGCAAAAAGGCCAGCAACAAGAAAGTAAACAAAAAACAGAAGCCAAGAACCGAAGCCATAGTGGTGAAACTAGCTGGAAAATCTTATGCAGAGGTGCTCGGAAGAATTAAAAAGGAGGTGAAATTTGATGAATTTGGAACCGAGTTCAAGTCCATACGACAAACACGAGCCGGAGATGTACTCTTTGAGCTGGGAGGCGAAGCGAAGGGAAAAGCAGAGCTCGCCGAGGCCTTGAAAAAAGTGACGGAAATCTCGGGTAACAGTGTGAGGCAACTCATTCCGCAAACATCATTGGAAATAAGAGATCTTGATAGCCTGACTACAGAGGAGGAAATAAGGGGAGCCATTGAGACTATAATAAATGAAGCCGCGAATAATGCTATTATCCGCGTATCCAAACCAAACGCAAGGTCTCAGTGTAAAGCCTTCATCACGCTTGAGGAGAAGAAAGCACTAAAACTCCTAGAATCAAGCAGGATCAAAGTGGGCTACATTAATTGCCGAATCAGGAAAAGCATCACTGTACTCAGATGCTTTAAGTGCCTCTCCTTTGGGCACACTGCAAAGAGCTGCAAAGGACCAGACAGGTCTAAGATCTGTTACAGATGCGGTGTGGCTGAACATCGAGCAAGCACTTGTAAGGAGAAACCAGCCTGTTTCCTCTGCGAAGAGCTAGGAGAGAAACAAGTTGATCACATTGCGGGGAGTAACGCCTGCGAAACATTTAAAAAAGCCGTAAAATCTCACACCTCAACACGGTTAAGGGGGAGGAATCAGGCACAGAAGAGGACCCAAGAGACCAATACCGGTCAGATAAACCCAAATCCAGAAACGGAAGAGGCCGCAGGAAATCGTGAAAGCCACGAAGGAAAGTCACCCCCATACACTCAAAATGGCGAAAATCTTGCAGTTTAACATGGATAGAGGATGGACAGCGGATAACCTGCTCCAGCAAACTGTCCAACAGAAGAAAATAGATCTAGTCCTCATCAACGAACAGTACAAGAACTATGATACCCCTAATTGGTACAGTGACCGGCTAGGCACAGCAGGAATTTGGGTATTGAATCCCGAGAAGTTCAAAGTGGACGGACACGGATCCGGAGAAGGCTTCACTTGGATCAGCTGTGGAATCACTACATATGTTAGTGTGTACCTGAGCCCAAACATCGAGGTAGGAGTCTTCCAAAATAGGCTAGACGCACTTGAGGATTTCACTCGAGAGCTGAAAGGAAAGATCCTCATTGCAGGCGATTTCAATGCAAAATCCTCTACATGGGGTTCCCAAGTATCAGACTCCAGAGGTACGAAAGTGACGGATATGGCTGCCCGACTGAACATGCTGATCCAAAACATCGGGGTAGCCACAACCTTCCGAAGAGGGGACTCAGAATCAATAATCGACATCACTTTAGCATCCGAGAACCTGGCGCCACTAATATCGGGATGGTGTGTTCTTGACTCATACACTGGCAGCTTCCACCAGTATATAGAATTCTGGATCAAGAACAGTGGAACCAAAACCATGCTTCCCCAGCAACAACAAGCGAGGAAATGGAACCTGGCTCGCATGGACGCAGAGATTTTCAAAAACATCATCAGGAAAGGTACAACCAGATTGCTGCCTGTCCCTCTAGAAAGACAAGAAAACTCTGAGGCCCTAGTGCAAGAGACGATGAACCTGATACAGCAAGCCTGTAAAGCTGCGATCCCCCTGAAAAGACCAATACAAGGGAAACAGCCGGTACCAAGGTGGACGGAAGAAATAGCCTCCCTCCGGAAAGAGTGCCTGAGCACTCGTAGAAAAGTCTCCAGAGCCCGAAATTCTGCAGAAACTGCTGTATACACAGAAATCCACAAAGAGTCCAAGAAAAAGCTGAAAAAAGCCATTCGAATCACCAAGAAAAAATCGTGGATCTCTCTCTGCAAAGAGGTGGACTCTGATCCGTGGGGCAAGGCTTACAAGATTGTTACAAAGAAGTTTTCCCTAGGCGGTCCTAGGCTGGGGTTCACGGCACAAGAAGCGGGAAATATCGTTAACACACTGTTCCCGGAACACCCTATCCGACAGCAGGAGCAACCATTAACAACCAAGGATGCTCCCCCGTTTAGCACCGAAGAACTTTTGAAGGCGGTGACAGCAATGAAAAATCGGAAAGCTCCGGGCCCAGATGGAATCCCAGCAGAAGCCATCAAAACAGTAGCTGCCACAAGCCCAGAGCTCCTATTGGCGATGTACAACTCTTGCCTGAGGACAGGAACTTTCAGCCGAAGCTGGAAGCGTCAGAAGCTGATCCTCATCGATAAGGGTAAAAGCGGCCCAAAAACTCCAAATTCGTTCAGACCTCTTTGCATGTTAGACACAGCTGGTAAATTACTGGAAAGGACGCTGAAGAAGCGTATAGATGAATCCATTGATGCAGCTGGAGGTCTCGCGATCAGGCAATTTGGATTTAGGAAGCACCGATCAATGGTAGACGCAGTCCAAGAGGTTGTATCAGCAGTGCAATCCTCGTGGAAGGGCAACCACCGCGCTAAAAAGGTGTGTGCTCTAGTCACCCTCGACGTTAAAAATGCTTTTAACAGCCTGCGTTGGACCAACGTCCTTAGATCCCCAGAACATAGGTTCAAAATCCCGGCATACCTACTGCAGATGATCCGGAGCTACCTTAGGGACAGGAAACTCCTCTACGATACAAACGAAGGTCCCCGAGAAAAGCAAGTAACATCAGGCGCAGCCCAAGGCTCTATCTTAGGACCAGAGTTTTGGAATGTCTCATATGACGGAATCTTTTGACTGGATCTACCGGAGGGCGCTTTCCTGGTTGGCTATGCTGATAACATTGCGATCATCATCATCGGCCGAGACACTGCACATGTGAAAGAGATAATAAACCACCGTCATTCAGATCATACACGGTTGGCTCGATGAAAATGGCTTGGAGTTAGCAACTCCCAAGACAGAAATCTTGCTCCTGACAAGGAAACGAATTGACACGATGGGGCAGTTCCAGGTAGGTGATGCTACCATCACAGCAAGCAAGGCTGTTCGACACCTAGGCATCATCCTAGACACAAAATTAACCTTCCTGGAACATATAAGGAACGTGGCTAAAAAAGCTGACAAACTTGTAAGTGCTCTCTCTAGAATTATGGCAAACACAAATGGGCCAAGACCCAACAAGAGGAGGTTACTAATGTCAGTGACTCACTCGATTCTTCTCTACGGTGCTGAAATATGGGCTGACACTCTGAACATCGAGAGTCACAGGAAGCAGCTAGCATCAATCCAACGCAGAGGTGCGCTAAGGATAATCAGTGCTTATCGCACTGTATCGGAGCCTGCAGCCCTCGTCATCGCAGGCATTACACCGATAGACCTTCTTGCAAAAGAAAAGAAGCGCAAGTATCACAGGAAAGCTGAGCCCGACCGCTCCCGTATCCAAAAGGAGGAGCGAGATAACACCATGGCTGCCTGGAATGACCGTTGGCAAAATGAAACGAAGGGAGAATGGACCAGAGCACTGATCAAAGATATTGGAGCCTGGGTAAGCCGCCAACACGGAGAGGTGAACTACTACCTTACGCAGTTTTTTACTGGATATGGCCTATTCGCATCATATCTTTACCACATGCAGAAGGTGCCAAGCCCAGAATGCCAGAAATGCGGTGTCATAGATGATGCCTACCACACATTCTTTGCCTGCCAGCGCTGGAATGAAGAGAGAGCCACTCTCCGGACGAAGATCGAAGAATTCTCCGAAGAAGATATAATTAGCAAAATGATCGAATCAGCAGCAACTTGGAACTCTGTCAACACCTTTGTGTGCACTGTTCTCAAAAAGGAGAAAGAGGAGACACTCTAAGCCATCCGACCCAGGGGCAATGACTTCTCATTGCACGGGAGGCCCAATTTTCGCTGGGCTGGCGACCCCGGGTACCCGAGCAAGTGGTTGAACATCTAACTGCGTACAAAGAAGGAAGAGAGAAGGAAGGCTGCTAGTTGGGGAGCAGCTACAGGACGGCGACCCCTCGAAGCAATACCCTCAAGGGTGGTCCCGGGGGGTGTTCCCGCCAGCTAAGGGTGTGTTTTTTAGTGGGTCGGCACATTACATCACCATCCCACTACCAGTCCCTAACATCTGACAGACTGCCAATCCCATTGCTACTGGAGTGCGGTCCCTCCAGTGGTTGAGCGAACTCATTTTTCACATCCTACGGAAAAAAAAAAAAAAAAAACTGTTACCGCCACTGTTACCACCACTGTTACCACCACTGTTCCCGCCACTGTTACCACCAATGTTACCACCACTCTTACCACTGCTTTTACCACCACTGTCACCGCCACTGTTACCACCACTGTTACCACCACTGTTACCACCACTGTTACCACTGCTGTTATTACCACTGTTACCGCCACTGTTACCACCACTGTTACCACCACTGTTACCACCACTGTTACCACCACTGTTACCACCACTGTTACCACCACTGTTACCACTGCTGTTACCACAACTGTTACTACCACTGTTACCACCACTCTTACCACTGCTTTAATTACCACTGTTACCGCCACTGTTACCACTGCTGTTACCACCACTGTTACCGCCACTGTTACCACCACTGTTACCACCACTGTTCCCGCCACTGTTACCACCACTCTTACCACTGCTTTTACCACCACTGTTACCGCCACTGTTACCACCACTGTTACCACCACTGTTACCACCACTGTTACCACTGCTGTTATTACCACTGTTACCGCCACTGTTACCACCACTGTTACCACCACTGTTACCACCACTGTTACCACCACTGTTACCACTGCTGTTACCACAACTGTTACTGCCACGGTTACCACTGCTGTTACCACCACTGTTACCGCCACTGTTACCACCACTGTTACCGCCATTGTTACCACTGCTGTTACCACCACTGTTACCGCCACTGTTACCACTGCTGTTACCACTACTGTTATTGCCACTGTTACCACCACTGTTACCACCACTGTTACCACCACTGTTACCACCACTTTTACCACCACTGTTACCACCACTCTCACCACCACTGATACCACCACTGTTACCATACCTGTTACCACTGCTGTTACCACCACTGTTACCACCACAGTTACCACCACTGTTACTACCACTGCTACCACCACTGTTACCACCACTGTTACCACTGCTGTTACCACCACTGCTACTGCCACTGTTACCACTGCTGTTACCACTACTGCACCGAAAAAAAAGTGTTAAATTTACAATGGGGGTTGATAATTTTACAATCCAATATCGCAAAAAATCGTGACAGCTATATGTATTGTTATTTTTTGAAACACTTGGATTGTAAAATTGTCAAAACGGCTGTATTGGTGAATTAACAGAAAATTCAGCTGACACTTCAATCTGGATTGCAAAGATTTCAAAACGGCAGTTATGAAATAGCAAGTCCAAATGCTGATTGTTCAATCGGGGCTGTAAGTTTTTCTTTCTAAAAATATCTAAATTATATACACAGGTAGGAGGAACTTCAATCCAAAATGAAAACTTAACAATTTTGTGGATTGTAAAATTTATGATACAGATCTTCAGAGTGACATTTTGCTTTGATTGTATAATTACCAATCTAGGATTATCTAATTTTTTTTTTTTTTATTTATTTTTTTTTTATTTATTTATTTTTTTTTTTTTTTTTTTTTTTGTTTTGTTTTTTGTTTGTTTTTTTTTATTCTTTTTTTCCCGGATGTCCCGGGATTTGAACCTGGGTAGCCGTGGTGATTGTCCAGCACTTTACCACTAGGCTATCACAGCAGATAATGATTCAGAGCATAAAATACGCATCTTAAGGCACAATTCCTTGCAGAGGAGCGTAAACTGCCGAGTGAGTACAAAACGGAAGAGTACTTCAAACTTTGTCAACCAAAGAGCGCAATCAAATGATTTTGCGTTCTAAAGATAAAATTTTACAATCCAAGAATTGATGATTTTTTATTCTAAATTGCACTTTTTACAATGCCAGATTCGGTTAATTTTACAATCCAAGGAATTGATAATTTTTCATTCTGAATTTCAGTTTTTATAAAGCCAGGTTTTGTTAATTTTACAATCCAAGATTTTGTCAATTTTACAATCCAAGAAATTGATGCTTTATCATTATTGATAGCAGTTTTTACAATGCCTGGTTTTCTTAATTTTACAATCCAAGATTTTGTAAATTTTACCATTCATGATTTGCAAGATTTTCCATTTGTACAGTTAGAATTGCAAAAATTTAGAATGTGACCATAACAACGGGTGAAGAATGTAATTTCAGCAACATTTTTTTACAAAACTAACAATCCAAAATGCGAAAACAACAAAATCTCTAGCCAGCTAATTTAGCGACTAAGTGTTTAGCATTTCTAACAAAATAAAATTGTTCATTTACCTACGTACACGCTAAATTTTCCCTAAAAAGTAAATGCAAATTTTGCAAACAATGTTTTGTTATTCCAGCAATTCCCTTTTTTTCGGTGTGTTACCACCACTGTTACCACCACTGTTACCACCACTGTTACCACCACTGTTACCACCACTGTTTCCACCACTGTTACCACCACTGTTACCATACCTGTTACCACTGCTGTTTCCACCACTCTTACCACCACTGTTACCACCACTGCTACCACCACTGTTACCACCACTGTTACCACTGCTGTTACCACCACTCTTACCGCCACTGTTACCACTGCTATTACCACCACTGTTACCGCCACTGTCACCACCACTGTTACCACCACTGTTACCACCACTGTTACCACTGCTGTTACCACCACTGTTACCGCCCCTGTTACCACCACTGTTACTACCACTGTTACCGCCACTGTTACCACTGTTGTTACCACCAGTGTTACCACCACTGTTACCACCACTGTTACCACCGATGTTACCACTGCTATTACCACCACTGTTACCACCACTGTTACCGCCACTGTTTCCACCACTGTTACCACCACTGTTACCACCACTGCTACCACCACTGTTACCACCACTGTTACCACCACTGTTACCACTAGTATTACCACCACTGTTACCACCACCCCAACAGAAGGAAATAGATCTAGTCCTCATCAACGAACAGTACAAGAACTATGATACCCCTAATTGGTACAGTGACCGGCTAGGCACAGCAGCAATTTGGGTATTGAATCCCGAGAAGTGCAAAGTGGACGGACACGGATCCGGAGAAGGCTTCACTTGGATCAGATGTGGAATCACTACATATATTTGTGTGTACCTGAGCCCAAACATTGAGGTAGGAGTCTTCCAAAATAGGCTAGACGCACTTGAGGATTTCACTAGAGAGCCGAAAGGAATGATCCTCATTGCAGGCGATTTCAATGCAAAATCCTCTACATGGGGTTCCCAAGTATCAGACTCCAGAGGTGCGAAAGTGACGGATATGGCTGCCCGACTGAACATGCTGATCCAAAACATCGGGGTAGCCACAACCTTCCGAAGAGGGGACTCAGAATCAATACTCGACATCACTTTAGCATCCGAGAACCTGGCGCCACTAATATCGTGATGGTGTGTTCTGGACTCATACACTGGCAGCTTTCACCAGTATATAGAATTCTGGATCAAGAACAGTGGAACCAAAACCATGCTTCCCCAGCAACAACAAGCGAGGAAATGGAACCTAGCTCGTATGGACGCAGAGATTTTCAAAAACATCATCAGGAAAGGTGCCACCAGATTGCTGCCTGTCCCTTTAGAAAGACAAGAAATCTCTGAGGCCCTAGTGCAAGAGACGATGAACCTGATACAGCAAGCCTGTAAAGCTGCGATCCCCCTGAAAAGACCAATACAAGGGAAACAGCCAGTACCATGGTGGACGGAAGAAATAGCCTCCCTCCGGAAAGAGTGCCTGAGCACTCGTAGAAAAGTCTCCAGAGCCCGAAATTCTGCAGAAACTGCTGTATACACAGAAATCCACAAAGAGGCCAAGAAAAAGCTGAAAAAAGCCATTCGAATCACCAAGAAAAAATCGTGGATCTCTCTCTGCAAAGAGGTGGACTCTGATCCGTGGGGCAAGGCTTACAAGATTGTTACAAAGAAGTTTTCCCTAGGCGGTCCTAGGCTGGGGTTCACGGCACAAGAAGCGGGAAATATCGTTAACACACTGTTCCCGGAACACCCTATCCGACAGCAGGAGCAACCATTAACAACCAAGGATGCTTCCCCGTTTAGCACCGAAGAACTTCTGAAGGCGGTGACAGCAATGAAAAATCGGAAAGCTCCGGGCCCAGACGGAATCCCAGCAGAAGCCATCAAAACAGTAGCTGCCACAAGCCCAGAGCTCCTATTGGCGATGTACAACTCTTGCCTGAGGACAGGAACTTTCAGCCGAAGCTGGAAGCGTCAGAAGCTGATCCTCATCGATAAGGGTAAAAGCGGCACAAAAACTCCAAATTCGTTCAGACCTCTTTGCATGTTAGACACAGCTAGTAAATTACTAGAAAGGATGCTAAAGAAGCGTATAGATGAATCCATTGATGCAGCTGGAGGTCTCGCGATCAGGCAATTTGGATTTAGGAAGCACCGATGAACGGTAGACGCAGTCCATGAGGTTGTATCAGCAGTGCAATCCTCATGGAAGGGCAACCACCGCGCTAAAAAGGTGTGTGCTCTAGTCACCCTCGACGTTAAAAATGCTTTTAACAGCCTTCGTTGGATTAACGTTCTTAAATCCCTAGAACATAGGTTCAAAATCCCGGCATACCTACTGCAGATGATCCGGAGCTACCTTAGGGACAGGAAACTTCTCTACGATACAAACGAAGGTCCCCGAGAAAAGCAAGTAACATCAGGCGCAGCCCAAGGCTCTATCTTAGGACCAGAGTTTTGGAATGTCTCATATGACGGAATCTTTTGACTGGAACTGCCGGAGGGCGCTTTCCTGGTTGGCTATGCTGATGACATTGCGATCATCATCATCGGCCGAGACACTGCACATGTGAAAGAGATATTAACCACCGTCATACAGATCATACACGGTTGGCTCGATGAAAATGGCTTGGAGTTAGCAACTCCCAAGACAGAAATCTTGCTCCTGACAAGGAAACGAATTGACACGATGGGGCAGTTCCAGGAAGGTGATGCTACCATCACAGCAAGCAAGGCTGTTCGACACCTAGGCATCATCCTAGACACAAAATTAACCTTCCTGGAACATATAAGGAACGTGGCTAAAAAAGCGGACAAACTTGTAAGTGCTCTCTCTAGAATTATGGCAAACACAAATGGGCCAAGACCCAACAAGAGGAGGTTACTAATGTCAGTGACTCACTCGATTCTTCTCTACGGTGCTGAAATATGGGCTGACACTCTGAACATCGAGAGTCACAGGAAGCAGCAAGCATCAATCCAACGCAGAGGTGCGCTAAGGATAATCAGTGCTTATCGCACTGTATCGGAGCCTGCAGCCCTCGTCATCGCAGGCATTACACCGATAGACCTTCTTGCAAAAGAAAAGAAGCGCAAGTATCACAGGAAAGCTGAGCCCGACCGCTCCCGTATCCAAAAGGAGGAGCGAGATAACACCATGGCTGCCTGGAATGACCGTTGGCAAAATGAAACGAAGGGAGAATGGACCAGAGCACTGATCAAAGATATTGGAGCCTGGGTAAGCCGCCAACACGGAGAGGTGAACTACTACCTTGCGCAGTTTTTAACTGGACCTGGCCTATTCGCATCATATCTTTACCACATGCAGAAGGTGCCAAGCCCAGAATGCCAGAAATGCGGTGTCAAAGATGATGCTTACCACACATTCTTTGCCTGCCAGCGCTGGAATGAAGAGAGAGCCACTCTCCGGACGAAGATCGAAGAATTCTCCGAAGAAGATATAATTAGCAAATTGATCGAATCAGCAGCAACTTGGAACTCTGTTAACACCTTTGTGTGCACTGTTCTCAAAAAGAAGAAAGAGTAGACACTCTAAGCCATCCGACCCAGGGGCAATGACTTCTCATTGCACGGGAGGCCCAATTTTCGCTGGGCTGGCGACCCCGGGTACCCGAGCAAGTGGTTGAACATCTAACTGCGTACAAAGAAGGCAGAGAGAAGGAAGGCTGCTAGTTGGGGAGCAGCTACAGGACGGCGACCCCTCGAAGCAATACCCTCAAGGGTGGTCCCGGGGGGTGTTCCCGCCAGCTAAGGGTGTGTTTTTTAGTGGGTCGGCACATTACATCACCATCCCACTACCAGTCCCTAACATCTGACAGACTGCCAATCACATTGCTACTGGTGTGCGGTCCCTCCAGTGGTTGAGCGAACTCTTTTTTCACATCCTACGGAAAAAAAAAAAAAAAAAAAAAAAATTGTTACCACCACTGTTACCACCGCTGTTACCACCACTGTTACCACTGCGGTTACCACCACTGTTACCACCACTGTTACCACCACTGTTACCACCACTGTTACCACCACTGTTAGGACCACTGTTACCACCACTGTTACCACCACTGTTACCACTGCAGTTACCACCACTGTTACCGCCACTTTTACCACCACTTTTACCACCACTGTTACCACCACTGTTACCACCACTGTTACCACTGCTGTTACCACCACTGTAATCGCCACTGTTACCACCACTGTTACCACCACTGTTACCACCACTGTTACCACCACTGTTACCACTGCTGTTACCACCACTGTTACCACCACTGTTACCACCACTGTTACCACTTCTGTTACCACCACCGTTACCGCCATTGTTACCACCACTGTTACCACTGCAGTTACCACCACTGTTACCGCCACTGTTACCACCACTTTTACCACCACTGTTACCACCACTGTTACCACCACTGTTACCGCCACTGTTACCACCAGTGTTACCACTGCTGTTACCACCTCTGTTACCACTACTGTTACCACCACTGTTACCACCGCTGTTACCACCACTGTTACCGCCACTGTTACCACCACTGTTACCACCACTGTTACCACCACTGTTACATTCATCAGTTCTAGCTTTGATAACTTACTCGAGCTCACCTCCAATCACCTAATGATAAGAGTTCTTCTTTCAAAAGTTTCTGGACTAGAGGACAACTTTTGTTGGACAGCTGTGGGGCCGTGCGACGCTTGGAAATCTTTGAAAATCAACTGTCGCAATGCCCCACAATCTTTTCGGTTAAAATCCTAATTTTAGTTGTTTTATGGGGCCACGAGACACTTGGTCAGATGGTGGAAAATTTAATAATTTACTTGTCGCACGGCCCCACAAAAATCTTTTAAAGTCTGTGGGGCTCTGCGACACTTTGAAGGCACTTTTTTTAAGACCAAATTCAAGTGTCGCGTAGCCCCACGCACTATGGGGGTGTGCGAAACTTTTTGGAAAGGTTGTTGCGTGGCCCCATGAACTGTGGGGCTCTGCGACGTAATCCTGCCAGGCAGTGCCTGGCAGTGTATGGCAGTGCCTGGCAGTGTATGGCAGTGCCTGGCAGTGTATAGCAGTGCCTAGCAGTGCCTGGCAGTTTATGGCAGTGCCTGGCAGTGTCTGGCAGTGCCTGGCAGTTTAAGGCAGTGAATGGCAGTGCCTGGCAGTGTATGGCAGTGCCCGGCAGTGTATGGCAGTGTATGGCAGTGTCAGGGCACCTCGAGCATCACTCGGAAACGAAGGGGCAACTTGCAGGAAGCCCTCTCTCCGCCCGCAACGAGTCCTTGCACATGTAAAGATCCAGTATTTTTTCTTTTTAGTCCCTAATGTGGGTACTGCGCGTCTTCTGGGTCAATCCCGGCTCGATTAGAGCACTTTTATATCCCCGATTTAACACGCGTTTCTTATGGGACGCTCCGTAGGGGCTCAATCTTTCCGTCAATCGCCTTCGGCGCCAGTAATCGGCCCCGCCCCCCCGCAGGGTTTCGGCCTTTTTCGGTGGCCCGGCTAGCTGTGGAGGTGACTTCCCGGTCTCGCAGCTACTCATACAAGCGAGATCCGGCGTCGGCGATGGGCGCATCGGGAAGAGCGCTAAACGTTGGTCTAGGCACGTCCTTCATCGCCGCCGAACGCGTCCCGGAAGGTGCCGCCCCGCCGCCCTGAAAACGGACACTTTGAGTTTATACGGAAAAGTGAGCAGGGAAGCAGCTACGGACGAAAAAAATTTTTCAAATTTTTTTTATGCTCAAAACGGATAGCCCTCGACAAGAGGACCACAATGAGACGTCGCGGAGCGCCGTAGCCCAAATCGGACGTGAGTTACCTGCCTCCGAAGTTCCCCCCCCCCCCGTTTTTTTTCTTTTTTTTCCATTTTATTATTTCTCCTTTCTATTTTTTAAAATTATTTTTAATTTTTTTTTCTTTTCAAGTAGGAAAAAAAAAATCATTCAAAACCACGTTACTAAAATCAGACCTAACCTAACCTAACCTAACCTAACCTAACCTAACCTCACCTAACTTAACCTTACCTAACCTAACCAAACCTAACCTAACCTAACCTAACCTAACCTAACCTAACCTAACCTAACCTAACCTAACCTAACCTATCCTAACCTAACCTAACCTAACCTAACCTAACCTAACCTAACCTAACCTAACCTAACCTAGGTTAGGTTAGGTTAGGTTAGGTTAGGTTAGGTTAGGTTAGGTTAGGTTAGGTTAGGTTAGGTTAGGTTAGGTTAGGTTAGGTTAGGTTAGGTTAGGTTAGGTTAGGTTAGGTTAGGTTAGGTTAGGTTAGGTTAGGTTAGGTTAGGTTAGGTTAGGTTAGGTTAGGTTAGGTTAGGTTAGGTTAGGTTAGGTTAGGTTAGGTTAGGTTAGGTTAGGTTAGGTTAGGTTAGGTTAGGTTAGGTTAGGTTAGGTTAGGTTAGGTTAGGTTAGGTTAGGTTAGGTTAGGTTAGGTTAGGTTAGGTTAGGTTAGGTTAGGTTAGGTTAGGTTAGGTTAGGTTAGGTTAGGTTAGGTTAGGTTAGGTTGGGACTTCGCGTAGTGGTTTTAAAATAACCTGTTCGAACGATCGAAAATAATTTCTTAGTTAACCCGAAAGAAGGGTCGATAAAGTAAATTGTCCCAGGGGGGTCACAAATAATTTTTTAAGTAACCTGTTCGAAGGGTCAATAAAGTAAATTCACCCAGGGGAGGGGGGTGCACAAATAATTTTTTAAGTAACCTGTTCCAAGGGTCAATAAAGTAAATTGACCCAGGGGAGGGGGGTCCACAAAGAATTTTTTAAGTAACCTCTTCGAAGGGTCAATAAACTAAAGGGACAAGTTTCGTTTCCCCTATCCGACCGTAAACCTTTCGTGCAAGGAGAGGCCGTTCTTCGCTTGTCCAAGGTATTTTTAATAACAATTTATGTTATGGATATTTTGCGACTTACTTGCAACCGAAGAGGAGGTCTGATGTCTGTATGCGATTGAACGGAATTATCATAATAGCACTGAACCTCCTTTCCTCGGGATCGGCGTTTTTCGTGGACGATCGGAAGCGTCAAGTATCTAAGGGCTTAACCCTTGTGAGCCTAAGGGGGGGTACATTTGTACCCCAGGCCAGTTTTTTTGACGCCATTTTGTCAAAACTGCTCAAAATTTTTGGGACTTCATGACATTTTAAGTTAGGATACTTAGAACACGTCCACCAAATTTCATTAATTTTTATGAATTTTTGTCGATATTATAGAAATTTAAAGTGTTGGGGAACAAATATTCCCCCCCTTCGTCCTGCCAGTTTTAAGTTTGAAACCATCTATTACAGTGAATTTTACGGAAATTTTATGTAGATTAAGAATATTAAGTCAGATCATTGAAAAAAAATTGGAAATTTATCAAAAATGGAAAAATAAGATGGTACCTCATTTCATTTTTTCCATTTTTTTTATTTTCAAATTTTTTTTAAAAGTAGGTGTAAATTTGGCAACAGAGCAAAAATTTACTCAAATTTCACATAAATTACTCTCTTAGGGTACTAAGTACATAATCCATCCATTAAAGTTTAAAAATTATTGATACTGACTGTGCTGCATGAAAATATCCTTGGGGTACAAAAATACCCCCCCTTAGTCCTTTGTGTTACCGAAATACCTTAGGCTCAAAAGGGTTAAGCAGTGTAAGGAAGAGCCGCTCGGATGTGTGACACTTTCTTTTTCCGATAGGGTGGAGCCAACTGAAAATGCTTGGAAAAAAAGGACGTCAAAGGAGGGAAGAGAGACAGGGCCGAACCGTTGATTTTATGAGACTCTGTCGGTCATTCGAAATCATTCGCAGTTCTCGCAAAGTATAACAAAGATGTCTGGGAAAGAGGAAATGAACTAGAGTCGAAGTTGCTTTCAATTAATTTCTGACTCGACTTTCATCAAGACTCCTCAAGAGTTTATCATACAATTTCCCCTCCCCTTTTCGCATCTTATCCGCTCTCCTGAGAATTCTTCGGATACACCCTTTTCCTCTTTCCTTACTCTGAAACATAGCTTTCTCAGGAATCTATCGTCGAATTTGCATTTTCCAATCTTCAGGTTTATCTCAGTCACTTTTCTTCTCTGTATCCCAAAGAATTTCTGCAAACGAGGCGACTTACCGGAGGATGTCTTAGAAGGAAGTCACGATATACTCGCGTTTCGATTCATTTCGCTCCTCTTCTCACAGAGAAGCTTCTGGTTTGTTTCCCGGTCCGCATGTCGACCGTTCCGTTCAAGAAAAGAAAATCGGATCCAACTCGAGATCGGATCGACTCGTCAGCTCAGTCGTTTTTCACAGAAACCGGGCTGGCTCTTCGAATAATACCTTCATGCACTGAAAAAGCAATTAAGTTTTATAAAATCAGTAAAATGAAGCACAGGCTAATTTTACTCGTTATTTTTAGTGAATTCTACTAAACTTGTGGTTAATTTCACGATTTGAATTGTAAATTTTTCTTAGGTTTAAGTAACTTTCCTTTGTGGATTGCAAATCTTTCAATCTAAATAGTGCATTCTACAATCCAAATCATTCTGACTTTTGCATATTACATAGCTCTCTTGGCGTGACAGCTATGCGACTTGCAAAAATTACAATGCTTCGGATCGTTAGGATTGTTAAATTTACAATCCGAACGGTCAGATTTATGATTCAAATTGTAAAATCAATAAAACTTGAGCAAAATTTACTATCCAAAATATAAAATTAGCTGTTTCTTACCAAAAATGGATGGTCAAATTAACCTTCGTTTCATTTCACTGATTTCACAGATCTGTTTTTTTCAGTGTGCTCATGAAATACTCAGCAGAGTCATACTTTCTTCCATCGCTTTCCGACTAGATTTCCAAACTCCAAACTCAATGTCACCAGGGTCATCACGCCTCGCGCTCCGCGCTCGCCGCGCTGCGCGCTTGAGCTTACAAGTAAGTGACACCCCTCTATACCACGCCTCGCGCTCCGCGCTCGCCGCGCTGCGCGCTTGAGCTTACAAGTAAGTGACACCCCTCTATACCACGCCTCGCGCTCCGCGCTCGCCGCGCTGCGCGCTTGAGCTTACAAGTAAGTGACACCCCTCTATACCACGCCTCGCGCTCCGCGCTCGCCGCGCGCAGCGCTTGAGCTTACGAGTCAGTGACTCTCCTCTCTGCCACGCCTAAAATCATATCGATCGAGCTTCCTGCTAATATTTCGTTTCGAGAACGTTCGGAAATGTGGCTTGTAATAGTCGCGGAAGGTTCAAGTTGCCAGTTTCTTAACCGTATGGCGTCGAGTCAAAAGTTTTCTAATATTCGACTGCTGATTCTTTCATTTCGCTTTCTTTTCAAGCTTTCGAACCATCGCAAATTCGACAACTTTAAGATGTCGAGTATCCCTTCGATATTCATGCAGTGTTGTTATTATACTAATATCAAGTCTTTCACTGCCGTAACTCGAACATCATCGCTTCGATAGCGAACGTAGCTTCACACAACTACGATGGTTCACAAGAGTCTTGCTCGCATATTTGCCGAATACTTTAGCCTTTCTATATATTACCCGACAACTACGAGAGTGTAGTGGCGATTCCGGGTAAATATAGCGTCCTTACCGGGCGGCATCCCCTGCGACGCCTCGCGCTCCGCGCTCGCCGCGCTGCGCGCTTGAGCTTACAAGTAAGTGACACCCCTCTATACCACGCCTCGCGCTCCGCGCTCGCCGCGCTGCGCGCTTGAGCTCACAAGCGAGTGACATCCCTCCTTACCACATATTTGACCCGACAACTCGGAGAATGTTGAGGCGATTCCTGGTGAATATCACGTCTTTACCGTGCGGCCTCACATACTGGTATTTTCCACAAAAAGCTGGCCAAAACCCTTATTATCGATTAAATTGGACCAAACTTAGTTCGCGGGGGTTTTTCGGGTCGCTGATCACGAATTTGAAGTCAAAAATTTAAAAATCTCACGTTAATTTCCCTGTTTTATGATATTTGTCATAACACTTGAACCTGCAGCAGTGGCAGCTCGTGCAATGCGGCCATAACGTATTCACTCCATTTAAACCTATGTAAAACAATCGATTCAAGATATGACCCCAATACATCGATACTTTTACATAGGTTTAAATGGAGAAAAGCATGGTTGCCAAATTTCACGAGCCGCGTGCCACTGATCTGTAGCCTGATTTAATAGAATTTTAGACGTATTTTCAAATAATCGCCAAAAAAAGAGTTGCAAGTTATAGCAAGATTTTATTGCGTGAGCAGCTTCCAAATAGGTTTGTCTCTTAGGAAATCCTTCGTTTTTTGCCCGACAAGGCTTGACACACACACACTTGTTTTTACTTTTATTTAATGAGTTTGAGAGGAAAATTTTGACATTTTTTATCGTTCAATTAACCTAATATAATTGCCCTTATAATTTAATCGTAAAAATAATTGAATGCATCTAAAATGTACTACATACCTTCTAGTTTATCCTCCATGGTCACAATGTAGCGAAATCTAACGCAGCTTGGAGATTTAAACCATAACAAAGTGCTGAGGTTTGGGTTGCGTTTCAGCCGGAAAATCGGTGTTGGTATCAACAGGCGCATTCCGACCCGCTCCATGGCTCGGTGAAAAAGATAACACTGAAGTTGCTGTGCGAGCCTTATTCGGACGTATATGAAGATTAAAAAAATACCCTTTTTTCCCGCGTTAAAGCCATTCGAATTTTTTGAGTTTTGACCAGCTTTTTGAGGCAAATACCAATATGTGGGCCTCCTCGACGACGCCTCGCACTCCGCTCGCGCTCCGCGCTCGCCGCGCTGCGCGCAGGTTAGGTTAGGTTAGGTTAGGTTAGGTTAGGTTAGGTTAGGTTAGGTTAGGTTAGGTTAGGTTAGGTTAGGTTAGGTTAGGTTAGGTTAGGTTAGGTTAGGTTAGGTTAGGTTAGGTTAGGTTAGGTTAGGTTAGGTTAGGTTAGGTTAGGTTAGGTTAGGTTAGGTTAGGTTAGGTTAGGTTAGGTTAGGTTAGGTTAGGTTAGGTTAGGTTAGGTTAGGTTAGGTTAGGTTAGGTTAGGTTAGGTTAGGTTAGGTTAGGTTAGGTTAGGTTAGGTTAGGTTAGGTTAGGTTAGGTTAGGTTAGGTTAGGTTAGGTTAGGTTAGGTTAGGTTAGGTTAGGTTAGGTTAGGTTAGGTTAGGTTAGGTTAGGTTAGGTTAGGTTAGGTTAGGTTAGGTTAGGTTAGGTTAGGTTAGGTTAGGTTAGGTTAGGTTAGGTTAGGTTAGGTTAGGTTAGGTTAGGTTAGGTTAGGTTCAGTGTCTTTCAAGCAGCGATCAAGTGCAGTCACGTTTGTGGACGCTCTCGATTGATGCAGTGGATGTCTTGCTATAAGTATAAAGTTAAATGTGTGTTTTATACTAAAGTGTTCAGTTTTTTACTCGGATGGTTTTGACGTGCTTCAATCGTGAATCCGACTGATATCAGGGTCCCTATCCCATCCTTTCAGTTAGAAGATTTACACAGTGTTATACAGTGCTACGAGTTTTTGAGCTGGAAAGTTGCTTTTTCCGGTGATTTGTTATCATAAAGCGTCGGCTGCCGAGCACTGTTTACGTAAACATTTCTCGGCATCGTCGCCTGGCGGGCAGTGCGGGGAAGGGGTATTGCGCGTGTGTGTTGGGTGCGGTCACTTCGGTAACGAAAGAAATCGGAAATACCCGAAATCCGCCGATTCGGTCAGTGTTGTGCAAAGAGCTTTAAATAGCCAGTACGCAAAGACTACGGCCGAAGACCCAGTTTTTGGCGGGAAATTCAAATCAGTCGCGCGTAAATTCAAAATAGCGCACTCTGAAATATAGGAGCGAAGGCGATTCACCGAAAAACACTAAGTCCTGAGTTTTTGGGGACTTAGAAAAATTTGGTAAAAGTCGGTTTTTTCGGGATCAATTTTTTAGTGCCAATCGACTTGGACACCTTTCCTGAGGGAATAATAACCCCAAAAAGGCCATTCCCGGGAAGGGATCCCAAGGGATTCACGGAAAAAACGAGCTACGGGCTACTGAAGTGATTTTCATGTGTGGTAAGGTCCCCCAGTGGGCTCATTTACCGATTTAAGGGACTCGCTCCAGAAAGGGATAGTAAGGGATTGCGGTCCCTGTAAGTCCCAGCGGGTTGTGACGACCATTTCTAGGTCCAGGACGACGTCCCAAATCGTCAGAGATCGGCCCGGTGGCCCTACGGCGAAAATTGCGTGTTCAAGGAAGTTATTTGTTTTATGTTAGGACTTAGAAATTTTTTCGGTTTTGTGTAAAAATTTTCTAAGTCCCACTTTTTCTTGGACTTAGAAAAAATTATTTTATGGTGTAATTTTTTTTTTTTGTCGAAATTTCTCTATGTCCCACTTTTGCTTGGACTTAAAAAATTTTTTTATGTTGTTATTTTTTGTGATTTTTCTCTAAGTTCCACTTTTTCGTGGATTTGGGAAAATTTTTTTTTTTTTTTTTTTTTTTTTTTTTTTTTTTTTTTCTTGACTTAGAAAAAATTTGTTGTTGAAATTTCTCTATGTCCCACTTTTTCTTGGACTTAGAAAATTTTTATGTTGTTATTTTTCGTGAAATTTCTCTAAGTTCCACTTTTTCTTGGACTTAGAAAATTTTTTATGGTGTAATTTTTGGTTGAAATTTCTCTAAGTCCCACTTTTTCTTGGACTTAAAAAATTTTTTATGTTGTTATTTTTCGTGAAATTTCTCTAAGTTCCACTTTTTCTTGGACTTAAAAAATTTTTTTATGGTGTAATTTTTGGTTGAAATTTCTCTAAGTCCCACTTTTTCTTGGACTTAGAAAAATATTTTATGGTGTATTTGGTGTAAATTAATTAATTCTTTGAAACTTGTCTTTTGTAAAACGTTGTTTATTTTTCCTGATGTTGTGATTATCTGTGTCTTTATTATCTATGTCTTTTTCGAATCTAAAATCATGTTGAGATTAATCGATGCAGTATAAGGTGAGCTACTAGTAGGATGTCACAATTTATGGAGGGGACTGTCGATCCCCACCAAACCACTTATTACAGCGTCAACAACACCATGCACCGAAGCATAGGCGGAAGTGACAACTCACTCGACTATGACAATTTTGCCAACGGCAACATCATAAACGGAGAAAACGCGCACTCGACGGCGGTTAATGGAAGCGGTCATGGAGTAATGGAAAGCAACGGCAGCAGTTCATACGTAACAGCAGTTGAAGGAGGACTGAGGAGTTTGAATGCAACCGCGCATTCCTTAGAACGACATATCCTGGAAGAGCACGAGAGAGCACGGATTAGGGATCAGGCACGGGCAGGGTACAACGAATCAGCAAGGGGCAGAGTCCACGAGGAGCTGGCCCCCCACAGAGCACTAGCGATCAACCAGACCAACAGAGAGAGATCGAACGAGACCGATGCACTTGTTAACGTGGCAGGATTGGTGTTCGTCGGGAGCAACCGCACCCCCTTCTCAGGCTCGAACAAACAGGGGACATTTAGCTCGTACAACAGGGGTACAGGGCAGGCGTTCCCCCACCCCCATACGACAGTTGTTTACGTACAAAAAGGTGCAAATAAGACGCCAGCGCTGGCAAGAGCTCTTTCGCCAATGATTGGTGAAAAGACGGACAGGCCACCCACGCCAGAAATCTCGTTATACGGACTGAACGCTGACCTCGGGAACATCAGCATGGACATGAGGGTGGATGCCGAAATTGAGGCCAGATCCGCGGGAGAAATCAAACCCAAAGGCCAATATTTTGTAAAAATGAAGTTAAAAAACGGCGGATGCTACATTGAGGACATCAGACGTATGAGACCTTGGCTGAAGGTGATACGGGCAGGTCACTACACCAAGCTCAAGGCAACGGGAAGACTAAACGAAGACAACGAAGAGAATGGACTCTTCGAGATTATTCAAGAAATAACGAAGACGGAGTTCATTCTATACTTTAAGCTACATAGCATCATGCCCAGCAAGCTGACCCCAAGGCTTGCATCCTCAGAAAACGTCGCCAAACTGCTTACCATCAGCAGCGAACAAAAGGCACGTCTAGATGAGTACAACATGACATACGATAGTGCGAAAATACGGAAGGATGGAGGTGAATTTCCTTACGAAAGGCCCCCACCTTACAACGAAGCATGGACCGGAAGCAAATTCAGCGGGGGAAATGTCGAGGGACCACGCATGGTCGTACAAGCGAGTGCAGCAAGCGTAGTGACCACACAACATCCCACGACCATCATAACGGCAGCTACTCCCCTCGTTTCACCAGAGCAGGAGAACAACACGAACTCGATCCAGTATCCAGCGGAGATCGTAAATTTTAGGCTGGAGGGATCGGAGTACAGAAGGACCCTGATAAGGGGAAACGGAGCGACTCTATCACCGTTATGTTTATATCTCATATTTGATCTGATGAGGACACTTACGCGGTTCATCGTACCCCTGGAAACGGCGAGAAAATGGCTGCTGAACAAATGGGGATCTCATTTTCCACATCATATGCCGAACGAAGAAGTTTGGAGGATCGTAAAGGAGCTACCCGACTCGGACATTGAGCAAATTGTCCGCGCTGCTAGTATGCCACCCACTACCATCCCGGAACAGGAGTGGCACACTGGCCTATTAGGCGTACCTCTTCTCAGAATTCACGCTGGTGCCAACGAGGCCGATGACCCGTTACAACAAGGCAGTACACCCAAGGAAAGCGAGGGAGGAGGAAGCGGACATGGAGACGGAAACGAAGGGTTTTTCACCCCGCCTACGAGCACACCCACGGCAAATCAGCAGGCCAGGAGCTTGCTGCCGGGGCATATGGCGGCTAGACTGACGGGCATTGGGAGGCGGACCACGAGTAGTACCGCGGCGCACCCAGCGCGTTTGCGCCTTTTCGAAAACTCCGGCACGCCTTCGAACGATGCACCCCAAGGAACGGAGGCAGCTCCCAGGAGCACTAGAAAAAAGAGAAGGGCTGAAGAAGACGTCGATACAGCCACGGAGGGCTACCCCAGGGATCGGAGAACGATGGGAGAAATGTTACTGTACATTAACAAATACATCTCAGACCTCAGCGAGGAGGCGAAAGCTGAAGGGACGAACAAGGAAGACATGTTGGTAATGATTGAGAGGATTCAAGAATGCTCCGAATCAGCAAGCAGAAAGTGGCAAAGAATGGATCTAACTTTGGACAACGTCGATAAACTGGTCGCCAAATGCAGCAGCATGAGCCGAGAATTGGAGGAAAGGGAGAAAGAGATTGCCGCCCTCAAAGCCACGCTGGATAAGTTTAATAACAGGATGACACCCGAGGAGGTGAAAACAATATTGGACCTGGGTGCCGCTGAGGAAGAATGGGGGAAGCTAGCGGGCATATCGTGGCCCAACGAGGCCTTCAAGTGCACCAAAGTGGATACGGAAGCCCCACCCAACGACGCAAACATCATTATCGTCGCGGCTCCAAAGGATACCGAGGGAACGGCCGAGCTACTCGAACTTGATATACCGAAGGCAGCAAAAACGGCGATAAAAAGTGGTCAAATAAAGGAAGGGGACTTCGCAAAAATCTGTAAGAAGGAGACAATGCTGATCGGAGGGAAACTGATCGACAACGAGCAAATTACATACGTGGTAGCATACGAGTTTGACTCAGCAAGTCACTTGTGTAACGTGAACAATTTGAACGGCGTGTTGCAGAAAGTCAGGAAGGATATGCCAAAGGGAAGCTATGTGTACTGCACGAGGACCAAGAGCATGCAGGCTCCTCTGCGGAAACTCGCTGAAATGCAAGGACGACTGAACGCTACGGAGAATATCATCTGGAACGGCAGAAGGAAACAAAAGGACGTAAGACAACAAAAGGCATCGCAAGCTCCTGCAGCAAGGCCGGCGGAGCCCACCGGGTACGCGGCAGCTGTAAGGGGTACTGCAGATGCGAAGGAATTGTTTCCAGCATTGGGAGATGAAGCAGCCGCACACCCGTCAGTGAAGAAGTCCGTTGCAAGCAACCAATCCAAAAAGATGAAAGCCCCTCAGCGCCCGGCGATATTGATCAGAGCGGAAGGACGAACAGTAGCCGAGATGACCAACGTCGTTAGGGGCTGCGTTGGCGAACTGGGGAAAAAAATCGTCAACGGACAAATGACCAGGGAGGGCAGTTTCAAGCTGGAAGTGAACACCCCAGAGGACGCCAAACTGTTAAAAGAGAAGTTTGACGCGAGCCGGATCCAAGCGGAAAGCCGACAACCCAATCTGAGGATGGTGGTCAAAGGGCTGGATGGAGGATTGTCTGCCGATGATATAGGAGCGGAGTTAGGAGGCAACCAACTCAAGGTTAACCGAGTCAGAGTGACGGTGGCTAACTCATGGGGTAAAAGTGTAGCCTTCTGCGACGTTGCCGACACAAAGGATGCAAGACAGGTGCTCGCTAGGGGAAACGTCCGCATCGGATATGCGAGCTGCCAAGTGCTCCAGTACGTGGAGACCAACATATGCTATAGGTGCCACGCAGAGGGACACCACCAAGCTAAATGCACCAGTCCGGTCGATTACAGTCGCTGTTGCAGAAAATGCAAGAAGGAAGGTCATCTAGCCAGAGATTGTAAGGACACGGAGAAGATGGGAAACATTGGAAGCTCGGAAAATGTAAATAATGTAAATTCTGTAATTAACGGGGTAAATAAGGATAGTGTTAAGGACATCATGGATTCAGCGATGGATGTATCAGCAGGTGTGCAAAGTTCCCAGAGGGAGGGAACAGGATCCACCAATGTCTCGACAAAGTAAGCTCGATCGGTGGGTGGTCCCGGTAAGTCGAGCTACCGACAAACCGGGCTCCACCCTCCGACTGGAGGGAGCAGGGGCTGCAAAATGCCAAAGACAGGGAGAATGCGACAGTGCCGATGCTGTTGACAGTGTAAACTATGTAGATACGTCTGTAAATAGCAATGTAGATACGCCTGTAAATAGTATTGTAGATACGGGTGTAAATGTGTGTAATACCAGCAACATAAATATGGGATGCAGGAGGTCTCAAGGTGAACAAGGGATAAAGGTCTTACAAGTCAATCTGAATAATTGCAAGGCGGCCCATGACCTTCTCATGCAGACGGTCCGCGAGAAGGAGAGTGACATCGTTATGGTGGGAGAGCCATGGTTGAAGAAGGGAGGAGGCCCTTGGGTGATCTCGGACAATGGCAAGACTGGAATCTGGGTGAGGAACCCCACCGGTGCGGAGGTAATTTTGCCTAAGACCGAAGGAACAGCAGGGGTGTCCGTCGGGGGAACCTACTTTTTGAGTGTGTACGCCTCCCCAAACTGTACGACGGCGGAATTCGAAGACTACCTTCATCGACTTGCTGGCGCCGTAAGAGGGAGGAAGAGAGTCATCGTAGCAGGTGACCTGAATACGAAGTCGGTGATGTGGGGCGAGCAAGGAGGAAGATCAAAGGAAGAGAAGGCAAGGGTAATAGCTACCGAGGCATTCATCGCCCAAATGGAACTACAAGTGGGGAACGTAGGTAGCGTCCCAACATGCGTTAGACACAACGGCGAGTCGATAGTGGACATCTCGCTAGCCACCGAGGGAATCGAGTTCAAGGAATGGGAAGTGCTGCTCGATGAAACCCACTCAGATCACCGATACATCTCTTACGGGATCAGCGGGGACCGGGGGGCTGCCTGTCGAAAACAGAAGACCGACAGGGAAGCCCAAGGATGGAAGGTCACGAAGGACTCCGTGCCAGAGCTCGAGAAGGCGCTCAAGACCAATTTTTCATTAAGTCCGGCTGATGATGGAGACACGGCAGAGGAGGCAGCTGCCCGTTATCTCAGCGTTGTCTCGAAGACATGCGATGATGTGCTCCCTGCACGGAAAGCTCCCGCTGTCCGCAGGGAGGTATACTGGTGGAATATGGAAATCCAACGGTGCAGACTCGCATGTGTGGCTGCTCGCAGATCAATGAAGAGGACTAAGAAGAGAACGGGGAGCGAACTCACAGAGGAAGACCGTGCAGCGCTTGAGAAGCTCCGTTCCTGTAAGAAGGAATTGAGGGCTGCGATCGCAGAGAGTAAGAAGAAAAAATGGAGGGAACTGACCGAGGAGCTCAACAGCGACCCGTGGTCGAAAGCGTACAAGATCGTAATGGGGAAGATGGGAAAGAAACCGGAAGTAGGCGCGGTAGACACGGAGCAAGCAGTGAGAGAACTGTTTCCCAGAGACGGAACCGACTGGTACGGACGAAGCGAGAAGACAGAAAGGGGTAAGGAGCTCGAATACAAAGAATCACCACCGCCGCCGCTCTTCACAATGGAGGAACTGGCCGAAGCCATGGGCTCGGTCAAGAAGAAGAAATCCCCCGGCCCAGATAACATCGTCGGGGACATAGCCAAAGCGGCGTACTCGGCGGATCCTGAAAGATTGCTAGGGCTGTACAATACTTGTCTGCAGCAACGGATCTTTCCAAGAGTGTGGAAGACGGGGCGGCTCGTGCTCATTCCCAAGCCTAATTCTAGCAAGTGCCGGCCCATCACCATGCTCTCGGTGTTTGGCAAGATATTCGAGAAACTTATAAACAACCGGATCAAGGAGGAGCTCGAGAGCAACGACGCACTCAGCAACAAGCAGTTCGGGTTCCGTGAAGGGATGTCCACTGGCGGAGCGCTAAAGTGTCTGAAGAAAAGGATGAGCCACGCGAAGAGCAAGAAGAGGTACTGTGTGGTGGTCAGCTTCGACGTTCGAAACGCATTTAACACCATCCGCTGGGGGAGCATTCTGGAGGCTCTTAAAAAAACGGGGTTGCCGGACTACATTCAGGATTTAGTGCGAGAGTACGGGAACGAGAGGATCCTCGTGTTCGTAGGGAACGACGGAACGCACAAGGAGTTTGCGACCAACAGAGGAGTACCACAAGGTTCGGTGCTCGGCCCGACGCTCTGGATCATCGCGTATAATGCCGTGCTGTTATTGGCGGATCCGAAAAACGGCATAGACGTCATCGGGTTCGCAGACGACACTTTGCTGATCGTAACGGCTGAAAACCATTTTATCCTGGAATCAATAGCGAACGAGGTGATCGACCAGATACGGGAGATAGTGGAGACGATCGGGTGCGGGTTCGCCCCGGAAAAGACCCAGGCCATCCTCGTTAGTCCGAAAAGGAAGATCAGCAGCGTGGACATCTGCGTAGCAGGTATAAGGGTGGAAATCCGAAAAAGTTTCAAATACCTCGGGGTGATAGTAGACAGTGGGTTGACATTCGGGGACCACGTTAAGTACGCCACCGACAAAGCAAGGAACACGGTGAAGAAGCTGTCGGGCATAATGAAAAACGACAAGGGGCCAAGGGAAAGAAGGAGAAAGCTATACTCAACGGTGGTGAACCAAGTACTCTTGTATGGCGCACCCATCTGGAGCCCTGGCTTGGCAAAAACGCACAGGACTAAGTTGAACGCGGTGCAAAGGCTGGCGAACCTGAGGCAGATACAAGGTTACTGCACCGTGAGCGAAAACAGCGCAGGGGCTCTGTCCGGAAACCCCCCGGCAGATCTACTAGCGGACGAGTCGGCAAGGATCGAAGAGATCTTGAGGCGCCGACCAAAACCACGCACGCTGGAAGAACGCGCGGCAGCCAGGAGGAGGAGAACAGAGGAGAGAAAGAAAACGGTCGAAATATGGAACGAGAGGTGGAGCAGGATTGCCGACAGCTGGACCAGACGATTATGCGATAATCCCGGTGCCATCGATCGAAGGTGGATTCGCAACACCTTCGCGACAACACAATTGTTAACTGGCAAAGGTGTGTTCAACCGATACCTAAAAGACATCGGAAGGAGCGCATCAGAGAATTGCTGGTACTGCTCGGACGCGGAAGATAACGCAGAGCACACAATGTTCCGGTGCAAGAGATGGACCGAAGAACGGGCGAAGCTGATAGCCGTCATCCCAGGATTCACACCGGACGGAGATCTCCTCGCCCGGTTGGCAAATTCACAGCAGACTTGGAAGGCGTTTGAGGACTTCGCCAGGTCAGTGATGGGAGAGAAAGAGGACGAGGAGCGTCGGCGTGAAGAAAAGGCCCGAGAGAAGAAGAAGAGGGAGCAGGCAAAGCGCTGCTCCACTATGTAGGTGCCGTGATCAAGTTACCTTGGTGGAGATTCCAACCAGGTTTTTTTTTCCCCCCTCGAAGTTGTACATGTATTGCCAGGTTCCGAGGGCGAAGAAACCTGGGTGGTGTCATCTCCTCCTTTCAAATGTTTTGTTGCAATTTTTGTATCATGTGTTTTGTTTAGGCCCCCCGTCAGTAAGGCGGCGCGGGGGCAAAACCTCTTATTGTGTGTGAATGGTAAGTGTGTGGCAGAGACTTCCTATCAATGTGTGTCTCAGGAGGAGTGAATTATGGCTTACCGTTCCGAAAACACGTGGGGGGAACGGGCGGTAAGTCGTCATCCCGGAAAAGTGTGAGTTGTACTCAACTTTTTAAAATTGTGACCTGTAGGCGTATGAATGGTGTACTAAATAATAAAAAATAAGCGCCCCCCGCCAGTACGGCGGCGTGGGGGACAAAAAAAAAAAAAAAAAAAAAAAAAAAAAAAAAAAAAAAAAAAAAAAAAAAAAAAAAAAAAAAAGGGTTTGGTTAGGTTAGGTTAGGTTAGGTTAGGTTAGGTTAGGTTAGGTTAGGTTAGGTTAGGTTTGGGTTTGGTTAGGTTAGGTTAGGTTAGGTTAGGTTAGGTTAGGTTAGGTTAGGTTAGGTTAGGTTAGGTTAGGTTAGGTTAGGTTAGGTTAGGTTAGGTTAGGTTAGGTTAGGTTAGGGTTTGGTTAGGTTAGGTTAGGTTAGGTTAGGTTAGGTTAGGTTAGGTTAGGTTAGGTTAGGTTAGGTTAGGTTTGGTTAGGTTAGGTTGGGACTTCGCGTAGTGGTTTTTAAAAAAACCTGTTCGAACGATCGAAAATAATTTCTTAACTAACCTGTTCGAACGATCGAAAATAATTTCTTAACTAACCTGTTCGAGCGATCGAAAATAATTTCTTAACTAACCTGTTCGAAGGGTCGATAAAGTAAATTGTCCCAGGGGGGTCACAAATAATTTCTTAGCTAACCTGTTCGAAGGGTCGATAAAGTAAATTGTCCCAGGGGGGTCACAAATAATTTTATAAGTAACCTGTTCGAAGGGTCAATAAAGTAAATTGACCCAGGGGAGGGGGGTCCACAAATAATCTTTTAAGTAACCTGTTCGAAGGGTCAATAAACTAAAGGAACAAGTTTCGTTTCCCCTATCCGACCGTCAACCTTTCGTGCAAGGAGAGGCCGTTCTTCGCTTGTCCAAGGTATTTTGAATAACAATTTATGTTCTGGATATTTTGCGACTTACTTGCAACCGAAGAGGAGGTCTGATGTCTGTACGCGAGTGAACGGAATTATCATAATAGCCCTGAACCTCCTTTCCTCTGGATCGGACATTTTCTCAGACGATCGGAAGCGTCAAGTATCTAAGGGCTTAAGCAGTGTAAGGAAGAGCCGCTCGGATGTGTGACACTTTCTTTTTCCGATAGGGTGGAGCCAACTGAAAATGCTTGGAAAAAAAGGACGTCAAAAGAGGGAAGAGAGACAGGGCCGAACCGTTGATTTTATGAGACTCTGTCGGTCATTCGAAATCATTCGCAGTTCTCGCAAAGTAACACAAAGATGTCTGGGAAAGAGGAAATCAACTAGAGAGGAAGTTGCTTTCAATTAATTTCTGACTCGACTTTCATCAAGACTCCTCAAGAGTTTAAAATCATACAATTCCCCCTCCCCTTTCGCATCTTATCCGCTCTCCTGAGAATTCTTCGGATACACCCTTTTCCTCTTTCCTTACTCTGAAACATAGCTTTCTCAGGAATCTATCGTCGAATTTGCATTTTCCAATCTTCAGGTTTATCTCAGTCACTTTTCTTCTCTGTATCCCAAAGAATTTCTGAAAATGAAGCGACTTACCGGAGGATGTCTTAGAAGGAAGTCACGATATACTCGCGTTTCAATTCATTTCGCTCCTCTTCTCAAAGAGAAGCTTCTGCTTTGTTTTCCGGTCCGCATGTCGACCGTTCCGTTCAAGAAAAGAAAAACGGATCCAACTCGAGATCGGATCGACTCGTCAGCTCAGTCGTTTTTCACAAAAACCGGGCTGGCTCTTCGAATAATACCTTCATGCACTGAAAAAGCAATTAAGTTTTATAAAATCAGTAAAACGAAGCACAGGCTAATTTTACTCGTTATTTTTAGTGAATTCTACTAAACTTGTGGTTAATTTCACGATTTGAATTGTAAATTTTGCTTAGGTTTAAGTAACTTTCCTTTGTGGATTGCAAATCTTTCAATCTAAATAGTGCATTCTACAATCCAAATCATTCTGACTTTTGCATATTACATAGCTCTCTTGGCGTGACAGCTATGCGACTTGCAAAAATTACAATGCTTCGGATTGTTAGGATTGTTAAATTTACAATCCGAACGGTCAGATTTATGATTCAAATTGTAAAATCAATAAAACTTGAGCAAAATTTACTATCCAAAATATAAAATTAGCTGTTTCTTACCAAAAATGGACGGTCAAATTAACCTTCGTTTCATTTCACTGATTTCACAGATCTGTTTTTTTCAGTGTGCTCATGAAATACTCAGCAGAGTCATACTTTCTTCCATCGCTTTCCGACTAGATTTCCAAACTCCAAACTCAATGTCACCACGGTCATCACGCCTCGCGCTCCGCGCTCGCCGCGCTGCGCGCTTGAGCTTACAAGTGACACCCCTTTTTACAACGCCTCGCGCTCCGCGCTCGCCGCGCTGCGCGCTTGAGCTTACGAGTCAGTGACTCTCCTCTCTGCCACGCCTAGAATCATATCGATCGAGCTTCCTGCTAATATTTCGATTCGAGAACGTTCGGAAATTGTGGCTTGTAATAGTCGCGGAATGTTCAAGTTGCCAGTTTCTTAACCGTATGGCGTTGAATCAAAAGTTTTCTAATATTCGACTGCTGATTCTTTCATTTCGCTTTCTTTTCGAGCTTTCGAACCATCGCAAATTCGACAACTTTAATATGTCGAGTATCCCTTCGATATTCATGCAGTGTTGTTATTATACTAATATCAAGTCTTTCACTGTCGTAACTCGAACATCATCGCTTCGATAGTGAACGTAGCTTCACACAACTACGATGGTTCACAAGAGTCTTGCTCGCATATTTGCCGAATACTTTAGTCTTTCTATATATTACCCGACAACTACGAGAGTGTAATGGCGATTCCGGGTAAATATAGCGTCTTTACCGTGCGGCCTCACATACTGGTATTTTCCACAAAAAGCAGGCCAAAACCCTTATTATCGATTAAATTGGACCAAACTTAGTTCGGGGGGGTTTTTTCGGGTCGCTGATGACGAATTCGAAGTCAAAAATTTAAAAATCTCACGTTAATTTCCCTGTTTTATGATATTTGTCATAACACTTGAACCTGCAGCAGTGGCAGCTCGTGCAATGCGGCAATAACGTATTCACTCCATTGAAACCTATGTAAAACAATCGATTCAAGATATGACCCCAATACATCGATACTTTTACATAGGTTTAAATGGAGAAAAGCATGGTTGCCAAATTTCACGAGCCGCGTGCCACTGATCTGTAGCCTGATTTAATAGAATTTTAGACGTATTTTCAAATAATCGCCAAAAAAAGAGTTGCAAGTTATAGCAAGATTTTATTGCGTGAGCAGCTTCCAAATAGGTTTGTCTCTTAGGAAATCCTTCGTTTTTTGCCCGACAAGGCTTGACACACACACTTGTTTTTACTTTCATTTAATGAGTTTGAGAGGAAAATTTTGACAATTTTTATCGTTCAATTAACCTAATATAATTGCCCTTTTAATTTAATCGTAAAAATAATTGAATGCATCTAAAATGTACTACATACCTTCTAGTTTATCCTCCATGGTCACAATGTAGCGAAATCTAACGCAGCTTGGAGATTTAAACCATAACAAAGTGCTGAGGTTTGGGTTGCGTTTCAGCCGGAAAATCGGTGTTGGTATCAACAGGCGCATTCCGACCCGCTCCATGGCTCGGTGAAAAAGATAACACTGAAGTTGCTGTGCGAGCCTTATTCGGACGTATATGAAGATTAAAAAAATACCCTTTTTTCCCGCGTTAAAGCCATTCGAATTTTTTGAGTTTTGACCAGCTTTTTGAGGCAAATACCAATATGTGGGCATCCTCGACGACGCCTCGCACTCCGCTCGCGCTCCGCGCTCGCCGCGCTGCGCGCTTGAGGTTACAAGCGACGGTCTGTAAGCGAGCACCGAGCAATGTCGCGTGAGTGAGCACCGAAAGAGAAGTAAAACAAATATGCTCTATCCGACCGCACCGAGAGAGACACACACAGGCGACCCAGTGTATGGTCACAACAGAAGGAGAGTCGAGTCAACTTATCCGTGAGAGTTAGACAAACACACACACACACACACACCACACACACACACACACACACAGGCGACCCAGTGTATGGTCACAACAGAAGGAGAGTCGAGTCAACTTATCCGTGAGAGTTAGACAAACACACACACACACACACACACACACACACACACACACAGGCGACCCAGTGTATGGTCACAACAGAAGGAGAGTCGAGTCAACTTATCCGTGAGAGTTAGACACACACACACACACACACACACACACACACACACACACAGGCGACCCAGTGTATGGTCACGACACACACAGGCGAAGCAGTGTACGGTAACAACGGATCCCCAGTCGGCCACCCGGCGGCCACCCGGCAGCCACATGGCAGCCACCCGGCAGCCACCCGGCAGCCACCCGGCGGCCACATGGCAGCCACCCGGCGGATTATCTCCCACCCTTTCTATACCCACATATCCAATGGCCCTATAACAGATCCTCAGACGGCCACATGGCGGCCACCCGGCGGCCACCCGGCAGCCACCCGGCAGCCACCCGGCGGCCACCCGGCGGCCACCCGGCAGCCACATGGCAGCCACCCGGCGGCCACCCGGCGGCCACCCGGCAGCCACATGGCAGCCACCCGGCGGCCACATGGCAGCCACCCGGCGGATTATCTCCCACCCTATCTTTACCCACATATCCAATGGCCCTATAACAGATCCTCAGACGGCCACATGGCAGCCACCCGGCAGCCACCCGGCGGCCACCAGGCGGCCACATGGCGGCCACATGGCGGCCACATGGCAGCCACCCGGCGGATTATCTCCCACCCTATCTTTACCCACATATCCAATGGCCCTATAACAGATCCTCAGACGGCCACCCGGCGGCCACATGGCAGCCACCCGGCGGCCACATGGCAGCCACATGGCAGCCACCCGGCAGCCACCCGGCAGCCACCCGGCGGCCACATGGCGGATTATCTCCCACCCTATCTATACCCACATATCCAATGGCCCTATAACAGATCCTCAGACGGCCACATGGCGGCCACCCGGCAGCCACATGGCAGCCACCCGGCGGCCACATGGCAGCCACCCGGCGGCCACATGGCAGCCACCAGGCGGCCACATGGCATGCTTTTTTCTTTTTCTTTTAAGTGGTTCGTTTGTTTGTATGTTCTCTGCCGTCGTCTGTTCAGCGTGTGTCCGGTTATTTTTGTTGTTGTTGTTGTATTTTTCCCGTGATGCCTTCAGCGCGAGTATGGTTATTTTTCTTTTTTCCAACATTGTTTCTTTCTTGTCATATCAGCATCGTGAGTCGGGTTATAAAATTTGCTCGACTTGTTGTTTAGGTTAGGTTAGGTTAGGTTAGGTTAGGTTAGGTTAGGTTAGGTTAGGTTAGGTTAGGTTAGGTTAGGTTAGGTTAGGTTAGGTTAGGTTAGGTTAGGTTAGGTTAGGTTAGGTTAGGTTAGGTTAGGTTAGGTTAGGTTAGGTTAGGTTACGTTGGGACTTCGCGTAGTGGTTTTAAAATAACCTGTTCGAGCGATCGAAAATAATTTCTTAACTAACCTGTTCGAAGGGTCGATAAAGTAAATTGTCCCAGGGGGTCACAAATAATTTCTTAACTAACCTGTTCGAAGGGTCGAGAAAGTAAATTGTCCCAGGGGGGTAACAAATAATTTTTTAAGTAACCTGTTCGAAGGTTCAATAAAGTAAATTGACCCAGGTGAGGGGGTCCACAAATAATTTTTTAAGTAACCTGTTCGAAGGGTCAATAAAGTAAATTGACCCAGGGGAGGGGGGTCCACAAATATCTTTTTAAGTAACCTGTTCGAAGGGTCAATAAACTGAAGGAACAATCTTCATTTCCCCTATCCGACCGCAAACCTATCGTGCAAGGAGGGACCTTTCTTCGTTTGTCCAAGGTATTTTGAATAACAATTTATGGGTCTGGATATTTTGCGACTTACCTGCAACCGGAGAGGAGGTCTGATGTCTGTATGCGAGTAAACGGAATTATCATAATAGCCCTGAACCTCCTTTCCTCGGGATCGGAGTTTTCTTAGACGATCGGAAGCGTCAAGAATCTAAGGGCTTAAGCAGTGTAAGGAAGAGCCGCTCGGATGTGTGACACTTTCTTTTCCCGATAGAGTGGAGCCAACTGAAAATGCTTGGAAAAAAAGGACGTCAAAAGAGGGAGAGAGACAGGGCCGAATCGTTGATTTTATGAGACTCTGTCGGTCATGTCGAAATCATTCGCAGTTCTCGCAAAGTATAACAAAGATGTCTGGGAAAGAGGAATGACTAGAGTCGAAGTTGCTTTCAATTAAATTTCTGACTCGACTTTCATTTTTTTCAGAGACTCCTCAAGAGTTTATCATTCAATTTCCCCTCCCCTATCGCATCTTATCCGCTCTCCTGAGAATTCTTCGCATACACCCTTTTCCTCTTTCCTTACTCTGAACCATAGCTTTCTCAGGAATCTATCGTCGAATTTGCATTTTCCAATCTTCAGGTTTATCTCAGTCACTTTTCTTCTCTCTGTATCCCAAAGAATTTCTGCAAATGAGGCGACTTACCGAGGATGTCTTAGAAGGAAGTCACGATATACTCGCGTTTCAATTCATTTCCGCTCCTCTTCTCACAGAGAAAGCTTCTGGTTTGTTTTCCCTCCGCTGTCTACCGTCCGTTCAAGAAAAGAAAATCGGATCCAACTCGAGATCGGATCGCTCGACTCGTCAGCTCAGTCGTTTTTTCACAGAAACCCCGGCTGGCTCTTCGAATAATACCTTCATGCACTGAAAAAGCATTAAGTTTTATAAAATCATAATAAAAGAAGCACAGGCTAATTTACTCGTATTTTTAGTGAATTCTACTAAACTTGTGGTTAATTTCACACGATTTGAATTGTAAATTTTGCTTAGGTTTAAGTACCTTTCCTTTGTGGATTGCAAATTTTTCAATCTAAATAGGCATTCTACAATCCAAATCATTCTGACTTTTGCATATTACATAGCTCTCTTGGCGTGACAGCTATGCGACTTGCAAAATTACAATGCTTCGGATTGTTAGGATTGTTAAATTTACAATCCGAACGGTCATATTTATTGATTCAAATTGTAAAATCAATAAAACTTGAGCAAAATTTACTATCCAAATATAAATTAGCTGTTTCTTTACCAAAAATGGATGGTCAAATTAACCTTTGTTTCATTTCACTGATTTCACAGATCTGTTTTTTTTCAGTGTGCTCATGACTACTCAGAGTCGGTACTTTTTCTCCATCGCTTTCCGACTAGATTTCCAAACTCCAAACTCATGTCACCAGGTGCATCACGCCTCGCGCTCCGCGCTCGCCGCGCTGCGCGCTTGAGCTTACAAGTAAGTGACACCCTCTAATACCACGCCTCGCGCTCCGCGCTCGCCGCGCTGCGCGCTTGAGCTTACAAGTAAGTGACACCCCTCTATACCACGCCTCGCGCTCCGCGCTTCGCCGCGCTGCGCGCTTGATCTTACAAGTGACACCCCTTTTTACCACGCCTCGCGCTCCGCGCCCCGCCGCGCTGCGCGCTTTGAGCTACAAGTAAGCGGCCTCCCTCTTTGCCACGCCTCGCGCTCCGCGCTTGAGCTTACAAGTAAGTTGACATCCCTCTTTGCCACGCCTCGCGCTCCGCGCTTGATTTCTAGGTGGCGACCTCCCTACCTTTAGTTTTTCTTAAATGAAATGCCTGTGTCCATATTTTGTTTCCATTGCAATCCTTCTCCGCACAACCATGCAATAAAGGTTGTATAACTTTGTTTGTCTATTCGAGACAAACATATTAAATCAAAATATAGCTCTCTACAGGCCAAAGAATTGAGTTATTTGTACCGAAAGTTGAAAATTACAACTTTTCCTGAGAACAGTTTAAAGTGAAAATTTTTTCAAAAAACGAAACTGCATCCTATAATGTCCCCGACCAAGAGTCTCTATATCATTTCGTTATATTTGGAAAGACCCTTGAGACATGCAAACATAGTATAATAAAATCGAATCAAAAAATTCTAGGAAAATTTAAATTCCATTATTTAGTTCCTTCCCAACCATCCCTCAAGAGCTTACGAGCGAGTGACGGCCGTCTCGCCCCGCGACTCGCGCTCCGCGCCGCGCTCGCCGCTTAAGCTGCTGATTCAGGATGCCTCTCCCACTGACCCTCGCACTTATAGAGCACAAAACTGAGAAGCGTCTCGTAAGGCGGCACCGAAAAGCTAAGGAAATTTAATCTTTATACAGGATCGCACGAAAAGAGTCGGACACACACACACACACGAAGCGTGTAAGGTATTATAAGAGCACAAAAGCTGAGAAGCGTCTTATAAGTCGTTGCCGAAAGGAAAGGAAATAAATCTTTAGTACATCGCACGAAAGAGACGCACACACACACGCGCAGTGTAAGGTAAACGGTCGCTGCAGTTGGCCTCCCTTTCTCGCTTGAGCGACAAGTAACATTTTCGTTGTGATACGGTACTTACCTTTCCGAAGTCGATGCGATACGTATACTATAGCATACATTTCCTTTAAAGTCTCTCCGTGAATTACAAACACACGTCCCGCTCGGATGCTCACGATGTCGCCATGCCACTAATATTCGTCATGCTACACTAATTGTCCTATAGAGACGCTCCCTCCGAAGCGCATATCTTTCTCCTCTTCGACCTCCTCTCCGTTGCGATTTAGAACGCTGATCCCTCCTCTTGAAGTTTGGTTTCCTTTTTTTTAAATTCACCCTTTCCAAAGGACTCACCAACCCGGCCACCCCGGCCACCTCGGCCACCTCGGCCACCTCGGCCACCCCGGCCACCCCGGCCACCCCTACCGTTGTGTTTTTCATCTCCCCCCATCTTATACCCACATATCCAATGGCCCTATAACAGTCGTTATTTCGGCCACCCCGGCCACTTCGGCCACCACGGCCACCTCGGCCACCCCGGCCACCCCCAACAGTTGTGTTTTCATCTCCCACCCATCTTATACCCACATATCCAATGGCCCTATAACAGTCGGTATTTCGGCCACCCCGGCCACCTCGGCCACCACGGCCACCTCCGCCACCCCGGCCACCCCCCAACAGTTTGTTTTCATCCCCACCCATCTTTATACCCACATATCCATGGCCCTATACACATCGGTATTTCGGCCACCTCGGGCCACCTCGGCCACCTCGGCCACCTCGGCCACCTCGGCCCACCTCACCCCACCCGGCCACCCCGGCCACCTCGGCACCTCGCCACCCCTACCGTGGTGTTTTCATCTCCCACCCTTCTTATACCCACATATCCAATGGCCCTATACATCGGTATTGGGCCACCTCGGCCACCCCGGCCACCTCGCCACCACCCCGGCCACCCTCGGCCACCACGGCCACCTCGGCCACCCCGGCCACCCCGACCACCCTACCGTTTGTGTTTCTCATCTCCACCCATCTTATACCCCACATATCCAATGGCCCTATAAACAGTCGGTATTTCTGCCACCCCGCCACCTCGGCCACCACGGCCACCTCGGCCCCCCGGCCACCCCCACCGTTGTGTTTTCCATCTCCCACCCTTCTTATACCCACATATCCATGGCCCTATAACAGTCGGTATTTGGGCCATCTCGGCCACCCCGGCCACCTCGGCCACCACGGGCCACCTCGGCCACCCCGGCCACCCCGACCACCCCTACCGTTGTGTTTTCATCTCCCCCATCTTATACCCACATATCCAATGGCCCTATAACAGTCGGTATTTCGGCCACCCCGGCCACCTCGGCCACCACGGCCACCTCGGCCACCCCGCCACACCCCTACCGTTGTGTTTTCATCTCCCACCCTTCTTATATCCCACCTTATACCCACATATCCAATGGCCCTATAACGTAAGTCCACCCTATTGGGCCACCTCGGCACCTCGGCCACCTCGGCCACCTCGCCACCCTACCGTTGTGTTTTCATCTCCCACCCTTCTTATACCCACATATCCAATGGCCCTATAATAGTCGGTATTTGGGCCACCTCGGCCACCTCGGCCACCTCGGCCACCCCGACCACCCCTACCGTTGTGTTTTCATCTCCCACCCATCTTATACCCACATATCCAATGGCCCTATTACAGTCGGTATTTGGGCCATCTCGGCCACCCCGGCCACCTCGGCCACCACGGCCACCTCGGCCACCCGTACCGTTGTGTTTTCATCTCCCACCCATCTTATACCCCCATATCCATGGCCCTATAACAGTCGGTATTTCGCCACCCCGGCCACCTCGGCCAACACGGCCACCTCGGCCACCCCGGCCACCCCCACAGTTGTGTTTCATCTCCCACCCATCTTATACCCACTAATCCAATGGCCCTATAACAGTCAGTATTTGGCCACACCTCGGCCACCTCGGCCACCTCGGCCACCTCGGCCACCTCGGCCACCTCGGCACCTCGGCCCCTCGGCCCCCCGGAACCCGGCCACCTCGCCACCTCGGCCACCCCGGCCACCCCGGCCACCTCGGCCACCTCGGCCACCCCTACCGTTGTGTTTTCATCTCCCACCCTTCTTATACGGCTGGTACTGTTTGGAAGGGCGTTGCGAGCATGGGAACTGAAGAACGTTGTTTGCGGGCGTTGTAAGGAGGGTAAAGAAAAAGTGAATTTTATCATGGAGGCGTTTGTGAGCGTGGGAAGTGAAAAACGTTGTCAACGGGGCAAGGATTCGTCGTCGTTTAAAAAAATACCCTTTTTTTTTAAGAAGGGCGTTGCGAACTTGGAATCGAGAAACGTTGTTTTAGATGGGCAGTGAATGGAAGGGCGTTGTTTACGAGGCGTTGTTAAGGCGGTCTAATAAATACGCTCCTTTTTTTGAAGGGCGTTGTGAGCTCGGAAATCGAGAACGTTGTTTGATGGCGTTGAATAGAAGGGCGTTGCTTACGAGGGCGGTGTTTGGACGGTCAAATAAAATTAGCTCGTTTTTTTCCAGAAGGGCGGTTGTTATCATGGAAATCGAGAAACCTTGTTAGAAGGGCGTTGTTTGGGAGGGCATTGTTAACGAGGCTTTGATAGGGAGGCGTTGTTCGAAGGAAATCAAATAGTTGTAACGAGGGCGAGTATCGTCGTTTAAAAAAAAAACACTATTTTTATTAAGAAGGGCGTTGTGAACTAGGAAATCGAAAAACGTTGTTAGGAAGGTCGGTGTCTGGATGGGCAATCTAAACAGACGTTTTTGGAAGGAGGTCGTTGTTCCGACGACAAACGGAGGTACGGCAACGTCGGAGCACGAAGAGTTGCCGTCTACCTCAAATGAAGGCGCTGCAATCATTCTGTAACATTTCTTTACTTCAGAGGTCATCTTTGCTTCAGACACTTGCTTCGATTTTTGCGACTTATAATTTTATAAACGACATAGTGTGTCCGGCCGTCATGAACGAAACACCGAAAAACCAGGTTTTCTCATCATAAGATACCTCATTCTCTCCTCTTCGCGGATGTTCACAAGTAATCTGACCCGCTGATTTCAAATTCGGCCTTAGTTTTTACTTAAAAATCATACTTTTTCCATAATTTCGAATTTTTTGCGAGGAAGATTAAATTGGAATTTACTTAAAATCTAGGCCAATTTAATGAAAACTGATAGCATTTTTGAAATCAACGTCTCAAAATACATGCGCGAGAGCAATGATGAAGTGAAATTGTAGGCGGAGAATTATTTTAAAACACTAAAAATTAGTAAAATTAACGCACTGATGGATGGTGAATGTCGCGGACACATTGTGTCGTTTTTGATGCTAACTTCTTTGCTTCAGACACAGAAAACATCAATTAGAGTATTCTGTGCTTCGGATAAGAGGAAACTTCTGGCTAGGAGAAAGGAAACTTCGGCGGAGGAAATAATTTTATTTTGCGGAGGAATTATTTCCTCAACGTATTTCCCCCTCAGAGAAACGGAAAGTTTTGAGGTTATGATTCCAACAGTGGCAACGGCCAAAGAGTAAACAAGAGTCGCAATTGCATTGAGAGCCAGCGTGGTCAATGCTGATAAGAGTCGGCTTCTGATTGGCTGGGAATGGAGGGAAATCGAGGGTCCAAACTGTTTTCGGCCTTATGGAAATTAACACGGGGTTTTCGTTCCGGGACGTTTATCTCGAAACCTGTGCAAAACAGCCTCCAAACAGTTAATACGAGTCGATTTAGCAGAATTTTCCGAACAAATTGATAGGTCACAAGTACCACTTTATTGAAAATTCGAGAAGACTGTCTCAGTTGAAAAGTACGCACAATAGTGTGTTTACATGCTTGGCGTGTGTTTGAGTAACTCACTATTATGTGTGCTTTTCAACTGAGACAGTCTTCTCGAATTTGCAATATACTGGTACTTGTGACCTATCAATTTGTTCAGAAAATTCTGCTAAATCGACTCGTATTAACTGTTTGGAGGCAGTTTTGCACAGGTTTCGAGATAAACGTCCCGTAACGAAAACCCCGTGTTAATTTCCATAAGGCCGAAAACAGTTTGGACCCTCGATTTCCCTCCATTCCCAGCCAATCAGAAGCCGACTCTTATCAGCATTGACCACGCTGGCTCTCAATGCAATTGCGACTCTTGTTTACTCTTTGGTTGTGTTGTATGCACGTCCGCCATCTTGAGAAGTGAGCTGGCACAGTTGCCAGTTTGTGCTGGTAAATTCCAAATCTTGTTTCCATTGTCTCTTATGGGAGTTTCCGTTCTGATTACAGTATTCTGTGATTATACTATGTAAAGAAATCTGCTTATTTTTTGTTGATCAGTGCTGATTTTTTACAAGTCATCCATCATATTAGTTGAAGAAGAACTAAAATAATTCTAATCGAAATCATCTGAAAGTCTACTATTTATCTACAAAGTACAAATACTATAGGTATTTTATTACCATCCAAAGGTTTGACGATTACCGAATACCTAGAAATCCTGTAATCGATTACACTCCTATTTGCCCAACTCTGGCGTAGACTTGACAACACTGTGCGCGTGATAGTGAATTGAGGCTATGTGCGGAAATAGGGCTCGCTTTTGGGAACCGGGCTAAAATGCATGTTAGGTCCATGGAGAATAACTCAACTAAGTTTCAACTCGATCTGACGTACTAACGTCTCTGTGAGATAATAGAAAAATTTCCGGAAAAAGGGCCCATTGGCATGGGCCCTTTTCCGGTAATTGCGTACTATCCGGAAAGTTACACCATTCTCTGTAATATATATAGGCGTCCGAAATAGAAAATTGTATTTCTATCCATGGGTGCGTATAGATCTTTTTCTCAAACATTTCCCCTTATATCACCAAAAGAAAGCATGTCAGATGGACGTTCTGACAATGCATTGACCGTGTTACCAAATCCAGGGGTTCCAGTTTCCATCTTTGCATACGAGCTGCTCGTAAACTTTGAAATTGGTTTTGGGGGGGGGGGGGGGGGGGGGGGGTTGGTGATTTTTTTTTTCTCTGCAAAAGGAAGGAAAAAAATATTTTTAGGGGAATGAAAGATCATAGTCTATACTCTCTCCCGTACTTTTTATAACTCCCCCCTAAGTGAGGGTCTCCCCCCCTGACTGAGGGTCTCCCCCTTAACTGAGGGTTTCCCCTAAACAGCTTAAAATTGCACCTGTAACATTCGAAAATGACCAAACATATTGACGGGGGAGGGCCCCCGGATCCCCCTCCCACTGGGGGGGGGGGTATTCCATACCCACTAGACGCTCCGCTAAGGTAGGGGAAAATGTCTGAATTGGAGGGTGGGCCAGAGAAGGGGGGTGAAAATTTCTGATTTGGGGGAAGTGCCGGAGGGGGGTGCAAATGTCTGATTTTGGGGAAGGCCGGAGTGGGGAATGTCTGAATAGAGGGGATGGGGGTAACTCGTATAGCGTCTATGGGGGGACTGGCACCTCTGACCAAATCGTGCCATTTTTTTATTTCATTGAACTAAATGAAACATTTACAAATCTTCCTGAACAACTTAAGCATGGCATCGTTACGTGAGTATCGATACGATGATCAGTCGGAGTTATTGCGATATGAACGGACAACGGACGCGCGGGAAACCAAAATAACAGCTGGGCGCACAGTTCCGCGAGGCACGTTTTTTGCGACCATTATTTTAGCTCCTTTTTTCATAGAATCGGTCTCAAAGTAGGAAAAATTATTTTTTCTTCTGATTTGTGATAAAATTACTCGTCCTTTCAATGAAAGGAAAATTACTCTCTTTACTCAACAGCGTAATTCCTTTGGGACAGCATAGTAGCTACAAAATCATTCCTATCAACGTGCGTCGTGAGAAGCACTGTGCGGAGCGTAGCGGTAGGATATCACAATCAGCACCCATCTGTTTGCACGGATCAGTCTTGCGATATGAAATGTATCACCCAGATCATGGTATCACCTACATAGCCTTAAGGTGATTCCTGGCGAAAATTTTCCAGATTTCAATCCGATGGATGGCGCCACTGGTCGCTTTTGGAAAAAGTCGTGTTTTTGGCGTTTTAAATTGAAACCAATGAAAAAACGAAAAATCCAATAACGTCAGCACCTGCGACATTTTTTTATGGATTTTTTGAGTCCAAAATGAGCATAATTGGTTTAGAATTAAAGCCGTGAATTAAGAAATTCGTTTCGCCATAAGCTTAGTGAGTGAGAGTGAGCGCGAGTGATAATACATGTATCTGCCTCACTCGCACTCATTGCGGCTTATGGGAAGTTTCGTATTTCATAATTTCCGGCTTTATTTTTGAATGTTTCAGCCTGAAACTTTCATGGTATCTTCCTGAAGTATGCTCGCAGGTGCTGACGTTCCTCAAATTTCTGTTTTTAGCGTGAATTCGTCTAATGTAGCAAATAACTGTTGACTTATTGAGCAGCGCGACGTGGTGGCCACAGTTGGAAGTAATTGACCCTGGTATCATCTTAACCAGGAGTGGCAGGAGTGTCATTCTTTCTCTCTTCCCCTCTTCTCGTTTGACTGCATGTGTTAGAAAAGGACAGAAACATGGGCTGAAATCACGTGGCGTCCCCTATATGCATAATTTTCTAACACATGAATTTAAATGTGCTAAGAAAGAGAAAGACAATATTTTGGCTCCACGAGAAACCTGAATCTTAGAACAGATCCCAAAGCAGGAGTAGCAGACGCTAAGGAAAGATATGAAAGAGCTCTTCTCCCGCTGAAGCTGCATGGAGACAGCAAGAGGCTTTCTAATTACTTTGAAATTGTCAAAAAAACGTATTTGAAATTTCCATTCAAATAATATTGAAATTTTTGAACCTGTTTTGAATTTCAGGCGTTTATGCCAAAAAAGAAATGAAATGCATACCTATTCATAGATACTGTTTAAAGGTGTCAGGTCTTGAAAAAAAATTCCAATTAACTTTTTTACGACTTGCGGATTTACATATTAGTTTAATTTCCTTACACCTATCTTCATAGATCACCAAATCAGTTGAAATCCAGCATTATATGGTAGAGGTGTTAGTTGCACATAATTCTCTCATATATATCGTGGGGAATGGGAAGTAAGTTTGGTCCCCCTTCTAAACCTACTCACTTCACATTAACTTCTTAAACTGATCGGAAGATGAAACAATCGGAAGATGAAACAATCATTATTAAAAGTATGCACAACCAAAAGCAGCTGCTGTCGAAGTATGAAGAGAGGAATTAGTGCTAGTAGTGGAATTTAAATACTTTCTGTGAAAGTAAAATTGCTACTTCTGAAGTTATGAATTGATCAATTTCTAGGTATGTAAAAACTCATTCTGTAAAAAATTTGATGCTCTTTCTAATTAGCTCTTTGCAGCTTTATCATTTGACGCACCCTTTATGCGCAATTTGCAACAAAAAAAATGAGAAAATGGCAGATATAGGAGGAACATTAGACCTTCCAGTAAAACAACAACGACGCGCTGTAATGATTCAATGTAATCAATATGAAAGTTTGTTAAACTCATTTTGTGGCGAACTTGATGTATTTTCAAATTGGTCAACGCAGTACTGATTTTTTGATCCCCCTGTTGATGGGGAGTTTTTGGTATACCTACTATTGAACGTAGGATGTAAGCAGTCGCACAAGTCCTGTGTTGGCGATTTCACGCAACCCTTGTTACGCATGTACGTGTGCAATGCGGGTTGCGTCAAATCGTTAAAGCAGGACTCTTCGGACTGCTTGTACTAATGGACCACTTTCAATCATCAAAAAGTTCTGCAGCCATTTCCTACAGGTTAGTACCCTTTATTGGCCGCATTTGTCCTAGTTCGGATATTTTCCCCTTGACTAAATTAATCAGCACAATAAAATGGGAACTACAGACAAGAATTATTTCAGTCAACAGTTTTACTATTATAAATAATGCATAATGTACAGTTACTAAAAATATCAATATCAATAAATCACATGTCATGAAAGGATACACAAAAGAATTTTAGATAAATTCCAATTAATCAATTTTGATTGTGATTTTCATCACTTTACATAAATGCTTGATGCACAGAGACAATGACCTCCCTGCATGTGGGGTATAAGACTTGATTTGATGAAATGGGAACTACAGACAAGAATTATTTCAGTCAACAGTTTTACTATATAAATAATGCATAATGCACAGTTACTAAACATATCAATATCAATAAATCACATGTCATGAAAGGCACACAAAAGAATTTTTGATAAATTCCAATTAACCGATTTTGATTGTGATTTTCATCACTTTACATAAATGCTTGATGCACAGTGACAATGACCTCCCTGCATGTGGGGTATAAGACTTGATTTGATGAAATGGGAACTACAGACAAGAATTATTTCAGTCAACAGTTTTACTATATAAATAATGCATAATGCACAGTTACTAAAAATATCAATATCAATAAATCAGATGTCATGAAAGGATACACAAAAGAATTTTTGATAAATTCCAATTAACTGATTTGATTGTGATTTTCATCACTTCACATAAATGCTTGATGCACAGTGACAATGACCTCCCTGCATGTGGGTATAAGACTTGATTTGATGAAATGGGAACTACAGACAAGAATTATTTCAGTCAACAGTTTTACTATATAAATAATGCATAATGCACAGTTACTAAAAATATCAATATCAATAAATCAGATGTCATGAAAGGATACACAAAAGAATTTTTGATAAATTCCAATTAACTGATTTTGATTGTGATTTTCATCACTTCACATAAATGCTTGATGCACAGTGACAATGACCTCCCTGCATGTGGGGTATAAGACTTGATTTGATGAAATGGGAACTACAGACAAGAATTATTTCAGTCAACAGTTTTACTATATAAATAATGCATAATGCACAGTTACTAAAAATATCATTATCAATAAATCACATGTCATGAAAGGATACACAAAAGAATTTTAGATAAATTCCAATTAATCAATTTTGATTGTGATTTTCATCATTTTACATAAATGCTTGATGCACAGAGACAATGACCTCCCTGCATGTGGGGCATAAGACTTGATTTAACTGTTGACTGAAATAATTTTTGTCTGTAGTTCCAATTTTATCTTACTATACAGGGTGTTAAAAGAAAAAGTTTCCACTGGGTTATTTCGAAAACGGCTGTGAATTTCGAAAAACGGCCATACACGTGTCCAATAATATCGAGGGGGACCCCTTTTGGGGGGATCTTTTTTTTCGGCGCCTCCCTATAAGGGGCGGGGAGGGGGTCGCCCCCCGGAAAATCGCACTTTTCTTATGGAAACGCAGTGGAAATTTTTTCTTTTATCACCGTGTATACAAAATGCATAATGCACAGTTACTAAAAATATCAATATCATTAAATCACATGTCATGAAAGGCACACAAATGAATTTTTGATAAATTCCAATTAATCAATTTTGGTTGTGATGTCATCACTTTACATAAATGCTTGATACACAGAGACAATGACCTCCCTGCATGTGGGGCATAAGACTTGATTTGATAAAATTGGAACTACAGACAAAAATTATTTCAGTCAACAGTTTTACTACACAGGGTGTCAATTAAAAAAGGAGCCAGGCCGAATATCTCGAGAACAGCTCCGAATTTCGAAAAACGCTGAAATACGTGTTCAATTATTTTGAGGGGGACATCTTTTTAGGGGGTCACCGATTTGGAGGCCCTCTCTGGGGGGCCCACAGGGGGGGGTGCCACCACCCTAAATCCAATACTTCAAATGGGGACCCCCTTTTTTTATTTAATAATCAGAAAGAGGGTAAAATTCTATGACTTTTGGTACAAACTGAAGGTCGATATCGTTTTTCGTTTTCGATATATCGAAGGTCAAAGTTGGATTTTGGCCCATTTTCAAAGAATCATTCCTCCTCTTTAAAAAGTCGGTATTTAAAAAACAAGGAGTCTAAAATACTCTAAAAAGCAAGCCCTTTTCAGAAAAAATTCAATCATAACAAACATTTAGTCAAAGTTTGGTTTTAAAGCCCCCAAACATTTTAAACGTTTGTGGCCCCCACGGGGGGCTATCTGAAAAATTTCGAGAGACGACCCCTGTTGAGTGATACATTAATCAAAAATGCGTAACAAACTGAACATTTTGGCGCAAACCGGAGGTCGATATCGTTTTTCACATTCGAGATATCGCAATGTGTAAAGTGACATTCGACATTCGATATCTCGAATGTGAAAAACAAAATTGACCTTCAGTTTTCGCCAAAATGCTCAGTTTGTTACGCCTTTTCGATTGATGTATCACTCAGTAGGGGACGTCTCTCAGAATTTTTCAGAACCCCCCCCCCCCCCTGGGGGCCAAAAATGTTAAAAATGTTTGGGGCATTAAAACCAAACTTTGACTAAATGTTTGTGATAATTGAATTTTTTTCTGAAAAGGGCTTGCTTTTTAGAGTATTTTAGACTCCTTGTTTTTTAAATACCGACTTTTTAAAGAGGAGTAATGATTCTTTGAAAATGGGCCATAATCGAACTTTGACCTTCGATATATCGAAATCGAAAAACGATATCGACCTTTGGTTTGTACCCAAAGTCATAGAATTTTACCCTCTTTCTGATTATTAAAAAAAAATGGGGGTCCCCATTTGAAGTATTGGATTTAGGGTGGTGGCACCCCCCTTGGGGGCCCCCCAGAGAGGGCCTCCAAATTGGTGACCTCCTAAAAAGATGTCCCCCTCAAAATAATTGAACACGTGTTTCAGCGGTTTTTGAAATCCGGAGCCGTTCTCGAGATATTTGGCCTGGCTCCTTTTTTAATTGACACCCTGTATAAATAATGCATAATGCACAGTTACTAAAAATATCAATATCAATAAATCACATGTCATGAAAGGATACACAAAAGAATTTTTGATAAATTCCAATTAACCGATTTTGATTGTGATTTTCATCACTTTACATAAATGCTTGATGCACAGAGACAATGACCTCCCTGCATGTGGGGCATAAGACTTGATTTGATAAAATTGGAACTACAGACAAAAATTATTTCAGTCAACAGTTTTACTATATAAATAATGCATAATGCACAGTTACTAAAAATATCAATATCAATAAATCACGTGTCATGAAAGGATGCACAAAAGAATTTTTGATAAATTCCAATGAACCGATTTTGTGTCATCACTTTACATAAATGCTTGATGCACAGTGACAATGACCTCCCTGCATGTAGGGCATAAGACTTGATCTTGATTACGTTGCAGTTCGTTCTGCTGGTATGCAGCCCAGCACTCCACGCACAAAATGAAATGGCCACATGGGAAAAAAAATATCCCCCTCTGACGCTCCTCACAAATAATGCAGGCTGAAAAGAAGAGAAAAAGAAGAGCATTACTAAAGGGTGAATTAAATTTTCATTAATAGGTTTTCCAAAGAAAGGCTGTTAGCTATGTTGAGTCATAAAAGCTGAGTTAATACTGGGAAGCCTTGAGTTCAGCTTTCTTTATAGAGCTCCCAGCATCCAAAACATACCTTAGACCTAACAATTGAAGTATGCTGATTTTGTTAAATCCCAAATAGAAAAATTAATAAGAAATACTGCTATTTAAAATACACTGCCCCGCAAAACAACCGGCGCACCCGGCGCGCTAGATCATTCCGCTGGAAAATGCAAAAAATTACAAAAGGTCAAACCGTCATAACTTTTGAACTAAAAGAGTCAAACATATTCAAAACAAGGTTCTGATTCCTCATACTCTCTAGTTGTTTAAACATAAGCACAAATTTTCTATCAGTCAGTTTTACGCCTTTATGAAGAGTTTTTCTGAACCCTCATGAAAACCGTTTTTTTGCAGCTCATCTCTAAAATTTTACTCCAACTTCTCACATCTCTTCGGTCAAAACTAGCATAGATAGCCTAAATATGAAACATGCATCAGATTCTTCAGAGTCTGTACTTTCAACTTGGTTACCTCAATTTTGTTTTTACGGTCGGAAAATGCACTTTTCTGTGACCATGTAAAGACTGCTTCTGAACACACTGTGTACACATATCGCACAAATGTGAGAAAAGATGTCTAAAGTTCAAATCATCATAACTTTTGAATTAAAAGCGCTAAAAGCAATACAAAACTAGGGTCGGATTTCTCATACTCTAGTTTTTGATGCTAGAGCTTGAATTTCCATTTATTTCTCCCACATACTGAAGAAGTGGAAAATATTATTTTGAAGAGAGGCGGCCAGGAAAAGAAACAATTGCACCTGGGCTAGGTGCAATCACTCATGGGGCTCATGATTGATTCAGTCAAAGTTAAAAAATACGATTGTAGAAAATACTAAAAAGTAGCATCTAATAAATGTACTTATGAGACATGCTTTTGCTGAAATTCAATTCAAATTTTTCCAAGTTATACTTGACAGTTTTTTGGAGCAAGAACATGAAAAAAATTCTGGGTTCTAAAATAATATCGAGTTAGTTAATAATTTCTAACAAGGGGAGGTCACGGTGTGTCTGGCTCTGATTGCAATGAAATTTGCATGAAAATGTAGCTTAGGTACGTCTAATTGAGGACCGAGAATCATTTACGGGAAATGGGCACATGGGGAGGCCAAAAAATTTCAAAGTTTTTCAAAATTCTGCGAAATTTGAAGTTTGCGTAATATGTATCGGATTTTTTAGTCGCCTCCTTATCAGCCCGTGTGGCCATCTGGTAAGGCGCTCGATCAACAGCACTGAGGTCGCGCGTTCGAATCTCGCTCAAGTCGTTCTTTTTGGACTTCCGTTTATAGTTGCTCTGCTCCTTATTGCAATGATTGTGAATCATTGTCATTTACTTGATTGCATTTTAATTTCATCTTTCTGTGAATAAATCAGCTAGACATCTGAACGTTGCATTAAATATTTCTGCAAAGCAGTGAGCGGCCAGCAAAATATGTTCCGTCAAAAGTCCGACATTTTTTCGATTCACTGAAAAAGCTTCTTCTTATTCAAAACTTTCCCTCGGAATGTACTTGTGTATGGTGAAAAAACTCTGTGATGATTGAGACAGTCTCTGACAGACAGTCCCGTAAAATATGTGGTGCGCAGGTACGCTCTTTTCAAGTGATCAGCCTAATGATGACACCAGGATTACTTTGAAAGAACAGACTACAGATTAATAATTAAAGAGAAAGATAAAATTAAAATTCAATCAAGAAAATGACAATGATTCACAATCATAGCAATAAGGAGCAGAGCTTATAAATGGAAGTCCAAAAAAGAACGACTTGAGCGAGATTCGAATGCGCGACCTCAGTGCTGTTGATCGAGCGCCTTACTAGGTGGCCACATGGGCTGATGATGAGGTGACTCAAAAATCCAATAAATATTACGCACACTTCAAATTTCGCTGAATTTTGCAAAACTTTGAAATTTTTTTTTGCCTCCCCATGTGCCCATTTCCTGAAAATGATTCTCGATCCTCAATTAGATGTACCTAAGCTACATTTTCATGCAAATTTCATTGCAATCGGAGCCAGACACATCGTGACCTCCGCTTGTAAGTCGAGCAGTTTAACAGTGGGTCCATTTAAAAATGCTTTACAGTTTTGAGTTCGAATTGATCGTAGGGAAGAATCATTTTCAGAATGCATTAAATTCGATGGATAGTACTTGAATAATAAAGGTTTGCAATTGAAGCTTGTATTTCAAACGTATTTCATATGTGTTAAATACTTGCATTCATAATTCATACGTAAAGCATGCATACTATTTAATATGTATCAAATCGAATATGAATTAAATTTGTATTAAATACCTACTAATTTTTGTTTGATAATACCGTCTTTACTCGTAGATAGTGCGCCCCCGTGTAAAATGCGCAGTGCGATTTAGGAGAGGCAAATATGAAAAAAAAACAATACTAGTGTATAATGCGCACTTCCGGAATTTTTCAAAAATGATAGCGGGATACACAGAAAGGAATGAAACAAAGGAATAAGTAAAAAAAAAAATTAGTATATTTGCTTTGGTAAGGAGAACCCAGCTGAATCGGCAGTTCTTATCTTATCATCTTTCGTTATCTGATCCAGTCTCCTTTGCTTTCCGGCACGAGACACAAGAATACAAGTGGAGGGCGAATGCAGCGATTGCAGCATGCAAGATCTATTAATACCACGTCAGTCCAGTAGACAGACCATTCCATACTTCCCCCGCATTGTGAGTGCAGTAATCGTTGTATTCCGCATACCAGCTGTTGATTCCGCTAAGTGAACCACGCAAGTCGGGGCAGCGATGCCCAGCAACTCGTGGAGACGTTGTGCAACGAAACGCGCTAGCCCCGCCTAGTTGCTACTGGACTGACCTGGTATTAATAGATCTTGGCAGCGTCAGGCCAAGCACCAAGCGTTCGAGCTCGAGCACCGAAGCCACTCGCGCGCGGACTGCCGAGCGGTGCAGTTGTGGAAGGGAGAAGATGGGCCTGAAATTATGCAATGGGTAAAATTCCCCGTGTATAGTGCGCAGTTGGATTTTTGACCTCTCACAGATGAAAAAAAAGTGTGCATTATACTAAAGTAAATACGATACTCACAAAAGAAAGATTTGCCTCTGAAACTTGCATTTAAAAAAGGTTTTAATACAAATTAAATACTTGCATTCATATGTATGAAATACCTACTAAGTACATATTAAATATGTATTAAATATTGTATTTAATATATGTATGTATTTTTGCTACATACTTGGTGGACTGTAAAGATTGGAAAAATTATGTCTGTAAGTATGAAAACTGTGTCTTGACGTAAGTTCTGACCCTCGCTAAAATCAAGATGGCGTCTAAACAATTGATCAACAGTTTGTATAACTTAACATAATCTGAAAGCATAAACCAAGAGCTACATTTCATGCTTATTACATTTTCATTGCATTTTTCAGTCACTCACACGAGAGAAAACACGAGATCAACCTTGATATGACAAATGACAATGCTTATTAGTTATTATTGCGCTACTGAGAATGTTCATGACTCATTCTCAAACACAAAAAAGGAGGTAAAAAACAAGAAAAGCGTTAATTTTAAAGAAAAATATAATAAAGAATCTCTTATAAGAAAAGCGCTTCATTTATTGATCCTTACAGTCATTGAAAGTGATCTCCAAGCTTCACAATGCATTGCCTCAATCTCACCGAGAACTCGTCGATTGCAGCGAGCAAAAACACAGGAACCTATAACGCCCCAATCTTTCACGATTTATCACATCACAAGTTCTTTAAAGGGCTAAATAGAACAGTAAAGAATTTTTCAATAGTATTTAAAGGTTTTAACCCTTTGCGATCGTGCGTCGGGTCGCGCCCAACATCGTTAAAATTCCCGTTCCGGTCGTATGTCGGGGCTCACCTGACATGACATATAAGTGTCGCTCTGCTGAGTCTCGTGTCCGGCCAAGCCCGACAACTTCAGCGCGTTCTGCACTCTATGGGTCTTCTCGGGAACTTCTTGCAGTTTCATTTTCACATACTGTGGAGGTTGTCCACAACGCTAGCGGCGCGGCGTGCCAATAAAGAATAACCTCTCTTTTTTGTTTTTAATTACAATCTGAGGGGAGTTCAAGGAAAAAAAAATTAGACCGCAAAGGGTTAATAAGGTAAAAATCTCCGTAGCACATTGGTTTGCCTTAAAAAGACAGACTATGGTAATGCAATTGTGGAAAGATGACCATTTTCACGTTTGCATCAAAGTGTCACTAAAGTAAACATTTTGATGATTACATTGGTCGTGCCTGGGAGCTGCATACGGAGCAGAGTATGCTGATATGGTCGTACCATGAATTGTCCATCTGAATCTTAAGTTAGTATCGGATGTCAAGCGCAATGATCGCTGCACATATCTACTAAGCATCGTTGTTTGGCATGTAGAGGTTGATCGTGTTTTTACTCTTGTGTGAGCAACTGAGAAATTCAATGAAAATCTAAGAAACTTGACTTTGTAGCTTTTGATTTGTGCTTTGTGAATATATACAGTTATACGCACTTTTTCTCAATCGTTTAGCTGTCATATTGAATTCAGCGAGGGGCCAGAAGCACCTGAACCCTCTTCTTCCCTAAAGTTTATTAACAGGATTTTCTTTCGAATTTCAAGGTACAGTGAAAACCGCTTGTCTCGGATCGATTTGGGACCGGCCGAAAAATCCGAGATAAGCGGTTTTCCGAGAAAAACGGGTTTTTCCTCCTGATGTCCTAAATCGCGATCGATTTTGGTGTTATCTCGCTAAAAGTTTTTCGCCTTCTATTCCCGTGTATTTTTCGTTATCAGAAACGGCTTACCTATTTTATTACTAAGTTTTAAAGCGGTGCCATTAGGGGGAGAAGGCGGCTTCCACCCCCCCCCCTTCTCAATGAAAAAAAAAAAAAGTCATCGCTGTGCCCCTCTCCCTAAAAATCGGGGAAATGGCGCCACTGGAATTGGATTGAAACGTAGATCGTAATTATTCAAAGCGGTGTTACACCAACATCCGCGAAGTAAGTGCGAGACACACACGGTTCGTTACGATGAAGTGCAGTGTAACTATTTGTCGGCATGATTGTTGAATGATCTGAAGATCTGGGACCAAATAAATGTTACAGCTTGACGCCCCCCCCAACAAAAGACGTTGGATAGTGAGTATGAGTGAGAGTAAATACTTCCGTGGGGTTAAACCCCCCGTAAATGCTCACCAGCGGCCAGCCGGCAGCCCGTCAAGCTGCAGCATTATTTAGCCCATGCAATCCGACGCGACGAGAAGGCGCCAGCGCAGCGCTATTGCTATGCCACGAATTGCACTGCCTAAGGGTAAGCACGCGTCTGCCGATGCAGACTGCAGGTCTGGGAATCGCGCTTATCTCGCCAACAGGCAACAACTACCCCGCGCACTCCCGCAACCTGTAAGATCTTAATCTCTGATAGACGATCATGGCGATGTGTGAAACGAGCCGTGACGAAACTTTCTTGCGACTTCGCGGCAGAGGGGTGGCACTCTTCACCGCCGATGAAGCTGATTCAGCTGATTCATGATAACAAAACTGAAGGAGACCAGCTAAACATGTTCGGGAGGTAAAATGGAGGGAGAAATGAAGGAAAAAGAAAAAAGTTTCCTTAAAAATCCGAGACGTACAGGACTTTTTATGCTTTGGGACCGGAGAATTTTCCGAGATAAGCGGTTTTCTGAGAAATGCGGTTTCCGAGTTATGCGGGATTTTTTCCTATTGTTCTTATGGACGAAAATACGGGACCGGCTGAAAAATACAAGATAGGCGGTTTTCCGGCTAACGCGGTGTCCGAGACAAGCGGTTTTCACTGTGTGGTAGTTGTAAGCTTTACGGAATGCTTGAGAGAATACCAATTAAGTATGTCCTCTCATTACTTAGATAAGAGACCAAAACTTAATGCTTTCTATCAGTCTTCATTTGCAAAACATGAAGCAAATAAGTTTTAAATCATACCATTTCCTTCCATTGCAGCTTCCAGACCCCCAACATCTTCTTGTCCGTGTGCTTGATCTGGAACTGGGGGGGGGCGGGGCACCTGCTGGAATCCCTACTTCTGGGTCATCTGGATCAGCGTCTGGAAATGAACAGAAAATTAGTATCATCTGTAACTGAGGTGTCCTCTTTCAAAACTGGCTCATTACAGATCATTCTGTGGAATGGCATATTTATAAGTACATGAGGTAAACACTTTTTTTAAGCCAATAATTGCTGCAACAGTTAAAATGCAGAGGTCGATGGTTTAATCCGTAAGGAAAGTAGCAACATTCAATTTGCGGGCCGATCATTTACTTCATCCGTGAACCGATGGTTAACACTGTCTATGAGTGATTCTATTGGTCGAAATTTGTAAAACTTGGCCGTTGCTATGGTAACCATCGTTATAGTAAAGTAAACATTTTGATGATTACATTGGTCGTGTTTGGGAGCTGCAATTGTCCATCTGAATCTCAAGTTAGTATTGGATGTCAAGCGCAACGATCGCTGCACATATCTACTAAGCATCGTTGTTTGGCATGTCGAGGTTGATCGTGTTTTTACTCTTGTGTGAGCAACTGAGAAATTCAATGAAAATCTATGAAACTTGACTTTGTAGCTTTTGATTTGTGCTTTGTGAATATATATAGTTATACGCACTTTTTCTCAATCGTTTAGCTGTCATATTGAATTGAGCGAGGGGCCAGAATCACCTGAACCCTCTTCTTCCCTAAAGTTTATTAACAGGATTTTCTTTCGAATTTCAAGGTATGGTAGTTGTAAGCTTTACGGAATGCTTGAGAGAATACCAATTAAGTATGTCCTCTCATTACTTAGATAAGAGACCAAAACTTAATGCTTTCTATCAGTCTTCATTTGCAAAACAGGAGGCAAATAAGTTTTAAATCATACCGTTTCCTTCCACTTGCGCTTCCAGACCCCTAACATCTACTTGTCCGTGTGCTTGATCTGGAACTGGGGGGGGCGGTGCACCTGCAGGAATCCCAACTTCTGGGTCATCTGGATTAGCGTCTGGAAATGAACAGAAAATTAATATCATCTGTAACTGAGGTGTCCTCTTTCAAAACTGGCTCATTACAGATCATTCTGTGGAATGGCATATTTATAAGTACATGAGGTAAACCCTTTTTTTAAGCCAATAATTGCTGCAACAGTTAAAATGCAGAGATCGATGGTTTAATCCGTAAGGAAAGTAGCAACATTCAATTTGCGGGCCGATCTTTTACTTCATCCGTGAACCGATGGTTAACACTGTCTATGAGTGATTCTATTGGTCGAAATTTGTAAAACTTGGCCGTTTCTATGGTAACCATCGTTATAGTGCCTGCTATTTAAAGGTTACTCATGAACAACCTTTGAATAATGAGACTTAACAATGGTTACCATAGCAACAGCCAAGTTTTACAAATTTCAACCAATAGAATCACTCAGACAGTCTTAATGATCGGTTTAACGATGAAGTAAATGATCGGCCCGCTGGATTTCATGGCACGTGAGAGCTTTTCAAAGAATTTTCACCCACAAAAAACACGTACTCAGCGTTACGTTCTGACATGAAGCCTCTATAGTATTGGGAATGATCCCATTTTTTGCATGCAGTTCAACTTTGCAGCAATGCATAGCCTTGCAGCTACTGGCAAATCAGGCTTCACACACTTTCTCTCATTCCACTCTTAGGTATTCGTGTTTCATACATAATGTTCAATACAATATACCTTCAGGAATGTTGAGGAGGCCCCTTCCGCGGCCCCTTCCGCGGCCCCTTCCTCGGCCCCTTCCTCGGCCCCTTCCTTGTCCTCTGCCGCGGCCGCGTCCCCGGCCTCTTCCATTGTCTTCACCATTCCTCAGTATATTTGCCTCTGAAATGACAACAGTGACAATGTTGAAAAAATGAGTCGTGCTGTCAATAGATATAGGTAAATAAATGGTTCTCATTTAGGATCATGCAATTTTCAGACTGCTCCAACCAGAATTTGTTTTTCTTCGGCTACGGCGTAATGATCATATAACTTTAGGGGGAAATCTATGTTATATATCCATGTTAGAGTAGAGTCCAATGTTGGTTGTGGCATCAGAATTGCAATAACTTGGTTTTTTAAAAATTAAAAAAAAAATTAAAAAAATTAGAAATTTTGAACCCCTATAATGGCCTTCAAAATACAAAACAAATGTTTTTAGGAGTCTCTTGGTTACTCTGATGTATGCCCTAAAATGTAGACTATCAGTGCAGCCCTTTTAGAGTTATTGATTTTTATCGATTTGTCAAAAAAAACTGCCGGCTCGAAAATGAATTGGGTTTAAGAGCTGTAAAGTTGCAGAAATAAGATTCTCATAGTCCTTTACACATCCCCAAAGTTTCGTTAGAAAAAATGCTACGGCCCAAATTCATATACTTATCCTGCTATATCCTTTATATTAGCTGATCCACCAAGACTTCATCAAACTATTTCTTTTGTAGCACTTACATCTACTCTCAAATCTGACTATTGTCCTTTCTTGTCTCTAATGGTCAAGTAAAGTATCTACTATTATTACTATCTATGTTCTTAACATGTAAAGATAATTACCAATATTTTGTTGCATTATAGGCCCGATCACAATAGGCGGTGGTCCTACCTGAAAGAAGATATCAATCACATAAAAACTGGAAACACAAACCTTTATGAGAATTCCCCCCCCCCCCCTCGGATAATATTCCTCAGTGACCCACAGACTGTTCTTTACCCTCGATCTTTCTCACATTTATGTTTTTCTACTGCTCAGTCTTGCCTTCACGTAACAATTTTTCCCGTAGGTGTGAAGATGAGAGAGTGGGACAGGAAAAGGAATTGTGATTAAAAGCAAAATTTCTACTAGAATATGATCAACCATGTGTAAACTCCGTTTGAATCACATGTGCTTCGGTATGAAAACAAAACATTCTTTTTAACAATATAAAAATTAACATCTCACAAGATAAATTGAATTAAGAAAAAATAATTGTAAAAAATAATTTAAAAAACGGTATGGCCGTGGGTCAAGCTGCACCCAAAATCTGTTAATTTTGGTGTATTTTTTTAAAATGCGATATGAAATGGTGGTCACCCCTTGAAAATGGAAATGGTGAAATTTTTGACATTTTTAATGGGCTATGGCCTGCCTCTCTCTCAACAATATCACAAAAGTTGATTGAACTTGTCAACTTCCTACCTCTGCATCATCTTCGTCCTCTTCGACCACCTCTCCTAACACCACGCGGACAATACTGTCCGTGTGATGCCCCACCCTCATTAGATACTCTATCTCATTCAGTACGCCAGTGGTGTACTGGGCGGTATATCTCCTGAGGACGAGAGTCCTTGCCAGATAAAAATCGAATCTCGCCCTTCGGATGTCCAATCCTTCCTCTAGCGCGACAATATTTGCTGCCAGTGTGTGTTCCACAACTTTTAATCGCTCTGCAACAAGAAAAAAGAGTAATGAACAGAGGGCAGAAAAAAGTAAAGAAAGACTGTTTGGCAGTGACATGTTCAGGAACTTACCGTAGCATGGGTATGGGAGTGTTTCATACAGCTCCCTCTCCGTATTTAAACAGAAATCCAAGAAAGAACTTTAATCCTTTCTTGCTACAGTTGGCCTTCCAGGCATTTGTCAACCTTTTAGAAAGTTCCCATGGTTATTCCACAGGAACAACTGGGTAGTCCCATTGCAGTGTCATTAGAAACTGTGTACTGCCTTGTATCCTAATTAAACAACTGTTGCTTCATATTCAACAATTTTTTTCATCATTCTTCTTTACAAAACTTCATTGAGACTACTGTAACTTAATTGGGGTGTTGCTTGTTTTGTAGACTTCCAGATTTTCAATTAAAAATTGAATGTCCTGAAAGTGCGGTCAACAATGGTGATTCCTGTAGTCTCCTCTGCTGCAAGGTTGTGGAGAAGTTCAAATTTGTCAAGCCGAGAAACGAAATTTTTTAAAGATATGCTGACATCAGTTCTTTCATCGCCCAGACGGAGACCTCTGGGCCGCTTGCCCAGCGGAGCACTGTTGCCTTGCATTCTTCCAAGAGGCGAGAACGGCGGCGGCCAAACCCGTCATGCTTTCTACACATTTTCCTTGATGTCTTTATTATCATTTTTAAATTGAGTTAGAAGAACAAAATTAATTATAACTTCTACAATATAAGAGGAAGGTTGACATTTTTACAAGTTTGTAGGGATATTTGACTGTGAAATTCAGTTTCGAGTTAGAAGTCTTAAATTCAATATTTCTAGAATGTACTAATAACTAATAATAATAACTAATAATAAACTAACTTTTTCCGAGAGAAATCAACGCCAGCATTCGAAGGGAAATTAAGTGTTCTTTCATTTTGGTTGGTAACATTTTTGGTGCAGGATGCACCATAATTGACATTCTTAAATGAAAATAACCATGCCACATGTTGAGAGAATATTTTTCATGTCTGTAATTGCCAAATTGCTTGCAGTCATGTTCTTGTACCTCCATTGTGGCACATCCCACAACCAAAAAAGTGGGTTACTTACTAAAACGAAAGAACATGCAATTTCCTTCACAATGGATTGCTATGATTTTTCTCTGAAATTTTCAATTTGTTTGAAATCAAGTCAATCTTAGAAATCTTGGATTTCACACTATCGCTTGAATAATGAATATTATTCAGAGGTGTTCAAGTACCCGAAAAATACCAGAGTTTAGAGTTTTCAGATACTCAAAAGTGCTACTCAAAAGAGAAAAGAATTCGTGTCATAATTAAGTTTTTCTTTCTTTTATAAGAATTTCCTTGAAGAAAAAAAAAAAAAAACAAAAAAAATGTTGAGTCTTAGAAAATCATATTTATGCTCATAAAATCTGAGTTGGTGAAATTTGAATTATCCAGTCTGAATTTTCTCGTCTCTTAACGGTTATTTCACGAAGATTCGACAGTCTGTGAACCAAAAAAACAAATAATCTAAAACTCTGTTTCCAAAATAGAGGTTAGAGGACACAGTTTGAAAAACTTCAAAGAATTCTTGAAAAAGTGGTTTTAAATTGGAAGCAAAGAACCTCAGAGTTAACTAATTTCTTCCAATCAAAGCAGCATCAAACTTTGACTAAAAGTAATAAAAAAAACCCTGATCGAAAAGTAGAACTTATTCCTTCCCTTTTTCTCCCATGCTTTTTGAATACTGAATGACAGTATAATGACCAGCGGGGAGCCGATCCTTGAGATTCCTGACTTTTGGATAGACTTGATAAGAATGGAAAGCGGTGATTGGTGGAGACGAGTCACGTGGTTGCCAAGTCTAATCAAAATACGGAATTTATCTAATTGTTTATCGGGCAGTCTTTGAGCATCAGATATCCACTTAGATTAATTCCACATTTCATTTAGAATTGGCAACGATGTGACTCGTATCCACCAATCACAGTTTTCCATTCTTATCCAGTCTACCCAAAATTCGGGAATGTCAAGGATCGGCCCACTGAACTGGTGTTTTCAGCTCTTTATTGCCATTCAGCTCTAGAAAACTTTTCTTGCTGTTTCGCAATATTGTGATGACTGGAACTAGGACTCGAAACTCAAAGAAATGGGCAAAACTCGACCCGACCCATAATTTCAATACTCGAACACCTCTTATAGTACTGTCAAATATCTCTATTCAACTTTTAAATCTTCATCTGATGAAGGAACTGTTACAAGCGAAGTTAAATTTATAATCAGATTGATTGCAGAAATTAAAATGATTATTTTGTTGTTGCAAGTCATTTAAAAAACAATTTCCAAATGGCAAGCGTGTCATTCAAAAGCCTGGTAGTTCCCGGGGCTTTGAACCAAATGGGCTGAACTGGGTTTGAACCGGTTCGACAATTAGCCAAATGCGGTTCAAGTTACAATTACCATAGACTCTTGATAAGACTATTGTCATAAATTCAGAAATCAATAATCTCAAAAAAAAATAAGCGGCATAAAAAAAATAATACAACGAAGGTGATGTTCTGCTCCTGAAAGCGAAAATAATTTTCAGTAAGAAGATAACCTAAATAATTAAAAAGCGACAAATATGAAATCATTTTTGTAAAGAATATTATTTCAGTTAAATTTGCTTTCCAAGTTGAACTGGTCCGAACCGAAACCATTGTCCCGGTGAACCCAAACCAAACCTCGAGCCAACTTTATTTCCAAATTCTGAACCGAGAACCGAACCGAACCGAAATTTTTGCCGGATCAAAGCCCTGGTAGTTCCTACAATATTTTCCAGTTTTTTCCAGTTTTGGTTTCTCCGCAGGAAAGTATAGTCATAAATAAGCACAGAACAGTAGCTGCTATTTCATTAAGGGTAATTTAGAGGGGCAGCTGCAAGGGTCTGAAATGTTACGTTTTTAATTACGAAAATTATAGTACTCGATGAGCTGAGAACAATGGTGCCTTTGGTTTTTTCATAAATCTCCTGGTTCTGGAGATACTAATGTGTAAAGTTGTAAAAAATCGTGTGTGTAGTGACGTCTCTACGCGGAGTTCCCATTTAAAACAATGTATTTTGGGCCAAAATCTCATGTCTGGAACAATGGGACTTAATTAGAAACCAAGGGCATCTTTGTTCTCAGCTCATCAAGTACTTTCATTTTCCTTATAAAAAACACAAAATTTCAGACCCTTACAAATGCCCCGTTCTAACAAGGGGAGTGCACGAACCCGGACCCTCCAAATTTGACCAAATTTTCAGGGTCGATAGTTCATAAGAAACTATTTGACCCATGTTTCACCGTTTTTGTGAATAGGCCTTAGAAACAGAGAAAAAAAAGTGAGTGCGCGCGTGACCTTAAATAGCTGCTAGTAGGTGCTCTTATCATCAACCGGCAGCGTGGCCGAGTGGACAACGTGTGCGCCCATGGAGCGAGAGGTCGGCAGTTCGATCCCAACCTCGGCGCTGACTTTTTGCACTGTATGTTTGTATTTGACATATTTTTTCTCTGCGTTTTGACAGCTTTGCCATGCGCACAGTTTCACTATTGATGTTACAAACAATAATTATACAAGCATTTAAACGACATACTTTTTTTAAAGGGGAGGGAAGGGGGAGAGGTGTCTTTTCCAATGTTAGGAAAGATAGAAAAAAGGATAAGAATCGCTAAAAAAAAACAATAATAAACATGATTTTTCTGACTCACCAAACGCTATGGAGCATCGGTAATCTCTTTACGACATTCTTGGTGACTTCGACAGGTGTGAATGATTTTGAGTTTTGATGCACGCGGGTTCACGAATATACGAATTAACGAGTTTAAAAAAATAACAAAAAACAAAACAAAAAAGCGAATGTGAATTAATGTGAATGGAAAAACGAACGGATGATAGAAAGGATAAATAAAATGAAAAATAATTAGAAATAAAATTAAAAAATCAAATCAATTGAAAAAATTAAAAAAGTAAAAAAAATTGAAATAAAGTAAAAAATCAATGGGAGAAAATGAACTTAAGGGCAAACTTTGGGGTGGTACACGTCATAAAAGCAGGTAAAGCACACAACGCCGACACCGCGCACATCGGATAAATGACCTTTTTTCACACTTATGACAATCATTCGTCGCAATTTCTGGAGGAAAATAAGCTTCTCTCACATTTTTAAATGTTTCCCTTTCTTCAATAAGGTTCAAACCATGCGTATTTAATCATTCCTTTAAAAATATCAGAGGAAAGCTGGTGGTGGCAAATTGCGTGAATTTTTATGGCGTCCTCACGAGATGTTAAAAACCGCTGGGCGTCCAGAACAGTGACACAATTTTGAAGTTCTTATATCATGATTTTCAGCTGCCTAAAAAAATACACATCTAAAGGCTGACACTTTGAGGTACAATGTGGAGGGATGATTTCGACGGAGCTTGATCTTTTGCCCTCATCGTCAGTGAAGAAATCGTGGACCAAAGACGCGTCTTTTTGACCACTCCACGCGAGTCTTGCAATAGTAAAAAATCATTATTACCAACATAAGGCACCAAGATATCTTTTGTAAGTGACGATACGTGCTTCCTCGTCATTTTTCCGGAGCTCGAGCTTTTTCCGACCTAACCATGGACAATGAGTGCGGTCAATCAACTATATCCCTATCAGTAGAGACTCGTGCGATGCTGTGAATGAATTGATCTTCCATTCATTAAAACTCATGAAAAAAATCGATTAGAATAAGAGGGCCTCCGCTTCTAAACTTTTTTGACTTTCTTTGTAGGGTTAAACAGGAGATATAAGAGTAGATATTTCACAAGTCGCCACTGATTCATTTTCGGAAATACAGCCTCCTGCACCGTATGCAAAGACAGTATTGGAATAAATTAACAAAACAAAAAACAAACAAAAATATATATATAAAAAAAAAAAAAAATTAACAAAAATAGAAAAGCATGAACAGATGTACTTCTCAAGAAAGGAAGGAAATAGCGCAGAGTTACATGGCGCAACACGTCATAACTACGTCGGATATTGTATTGCCAAAAGTGTCTTTGCCTTCACGAACCCCAAACAAAAGATGTTTTCGGACCCCGTGTAAGCGCCACGGTGGAACAACTACAGCAGGAATTTGGAAACGTTCAAGTCACGGCCTCGAGCTCCAAAAAATGACGAGGAAGCACGTGTCGTCACTTTTAAAAGATGTTCTGTGCATTATGTTGGTAATAATGATTTTTTTTCATTGCAAGACTCGTGGAGTGGTCAAAAAGACGCGTTGTTGGTCCACGGCTTCTTCACAGACGATGAAGGCAAAATATGCAACCTCTCCCCCCCCCCCTTCCCATTAAAAAAAGTAAGTCGTTTAAATGCTTGATTATTGTTTGTAACATCAATAGTGAAACTGTGCGCATGGCAAACCTGTCCAAACGCAGAGAAAAAATATGTCAAATACAAACATACAGTGCGAAAAGTCAGCGCAGAGGTTGGGATCGAACTGCCGACCTCTCGCTCCATGGGCGCACACGTTGTCCACTCGGCCACGCTGCCGGTTGATGATGAGAGCACCCACTAGCAGCTATTTAAGGTCACGCGCGCACTCACTTTTTTTTCTCTGTTTCTAAGGCCTATTCACAAAAACGGCGAAAAATGGGTTAAATAGTTTCTTATGAACTATCGATCCTGAAAATTTGGTCAAATTTGGAGGGTCCGGGTTCGTGCACTCCCCTTGTAAGTCTGATTTAAATTCGTTGAGGAAATGGCGTGGAAAGGGTGCGCCTTACACTAATCAGAAAGTACGGCTGCAGCGCACTGCTGGGCAAGCAACCCTAAACCTCTTCAGGAAACTTCTTATCAATGCATTCCCTTTGCTTTAAAAAACGAAAAATCGTCAATATTTCGCGTTATCAAAGTGGAGCGTCTCGAAATTACGAAAAAATGGTTGTGCTGCGTTATTTAAGGGGGTAAAAAAAGGACGTGGAGCTAGAAGAATGTCGAATTGGAAAATTTAAAGTGATTGACGCGTACACTTTCGAAAAATTTAAAGAAGTTTCATCGATATTAAAATCACTGTCAGATGATTCCTGGAGAGAAGCACTGTCATCATCACTTTGGAGAATTTTCACACGACTGAATGTCACTATCACATTGATCCGCGGTTAATTGTAAATATTGTTCATCACAAAACTCATAATTTTTCAAAATCTTTATGAAATTTTCGGCTAATTTTTCACCTATGAGCTCGCTTTTATTGTTAAATCTTCCACTTTTAACGACCACCAACACATTAATTTCACGCAAAATTTTTTCACGCAAAAAAAAAAAATAAATAATTTGTCACGGATATCCTGCCTAGCATCCTGCCTATCGCACACATCAAGAAAACAGCAAATTTCACGGTGGCGACTAGAGGAGGTACTCGGTTCCATGACACGCTATACTAGAGGTGACAATGAAGCTCCGAAGTTGATAGCGGACTGTCAGGGTGAGCTATTTCTCCCCAAATATAGATGTTGTAAATAAACCCTGTTACCTAATAATGATTTGTCATCTTGCAACAATTGTCGGGAGATAAAGATGCTCAAGAGACTATCAAAAAATTCAGGTGCAATGACCTCCATAAGTCTCATAACGGCGGAACAAGTCGCGAAAAAGCGACGAGAGAAGATAGATAGGCATTAAACAGACTCAAAACACCGAAGCAACTTTAGGAAGGTACCTAGGAAAGTTTAAAAGGCATTCGCAAAAAATTAGACGCCCAGCGTGGGATTCGATGCGTGTACCTCATAATCAGAAGGGTGGTACCATAGGCGACTGCGCTACGCAGCTCCGGTGATTGTCGACCGGAAAATTCTAAACTTAAGCGCGCATGCCATTTTTGCTTGAAAATTCCGAATTTAAAAAAAGTGTTAGGGGGCATTTGCAGGGCCGGGGGGCGAGGTTTGACGATGAATCGTGTATCAGCATCACATAAGCTACATTTTCGCATAAATTTCATCAAAATCGGCAGCGGACAATACTGACACTCCCTTTGTCAGAAAAAGTTCGTGCCACACCCCCGTTCTTGCCTAACTTTCTTGGGTCTCAAGTTCAAAGAAAGAAGCCAAATTTCTCTACAAAATTGTCATGGTAATTATAGAGCTTCCCTCAATTTGACGAATGGTTAAAAAATGATGTTACAGCGGTGGCCTGCTTCTTTGAAATTTTAAACATTTATCTTAACCTATAATTCTGTGTTGCGGAAACGTTTAACTTGAGCTGAATATTTTCAAGGATTCATCAAGGTGACTGACAATGTGTTTGGATACCATAAAAAATACTACCTGATACCTTTGAAATCTCTTAGAAAATAATCCCCGATATATCTTGTTCCTAGTGGATGAGAAGGTAAAAGCAATCTTTAATGGAGGGTTTTATCTTCAAAAGTTTACTTACGAAAGAAGGACCAGAAGTCGGGCTGAACCCCGACTCTCGTCCTCAAGAGATTGTGGTAAGATTCACATAGGTTGTTGGTCCTATGGGCCTGTTTGTGAACTGTTAGGATATCCACGCCAATTCCTGAAAATACAAACAGTTTAATAGAGAATCTGGAAAAAATTGTGTCGAAAACAGAACCGTCCAAAGATATTTTCATGTCATTTTCTACACTTCCTTTATGATATTGATAATCCAAAATTCCGAAGAAATCAAGAACTTCCGAGGGGATAAATGCTTGCTTAGCTTTTTCAATATACAGTCCATGAGTGATTGTGAGCCAGAAAATAACATCATTCGATATAGAGAAAGGTTGGAATCAGAATAGCTGTGTTGCTGCAACAATGGACTTAAGAAAATGGAGGTCACGTTTGCAAAAGTTGCAATTAGGTCAAAGATTCGGTTCGCCTGTCTTTCAAATATTCCTAAGAGCTGTGGCTCCCTAAAATGTTTCAAGGACACCTTGTCAACATACAAAGAGTAATCAACTGCGAACACACAGGCAAACAATTTTGGTGAGTGAGTCAAAACAGTGAAACGCTCACTGTGACAGCTATGCTCGCAGGATGAACTCCCTCATTGCTGCACCATTCCCGTAGCATTCGTTAATAATAGTTGAGGATTATTCCAACTTCAATCTGAGAACGCAAAATCTGCAAAAAATACAGCAAAGCAGGGTTCGTCAACTTTTCTTGTTTTTCTCCAATGAATGTTAACCATCCATATAAGTACTGACGTGATTTGTAGGGGGTGTTGGTTACAGGAGGTGGTTGCGGGTGATTGTCGGATGTCTTAGATGCATCTTTTACCTGTGCATCCAACGTGTCTATGCACTACACTTTGGAATACTTTTCCATAAACAATATTTTCTCTTTCTTCTCATAATTACCAAAAATTGAAGTAATGCCATCGACTTTTTCCTGTTGGTATAATCAGCGATAATACCAATTCAGCCGCTGATTTCACCTTTAGGTTTTTAATGATATTAAGGATATACATATGAGTTCCAAAAGTTCTCTCAGCCATTCCAATAGTTCGCTTAGCCTGTGGCAACTCTGATTCAATGGATAATCTTTTCATATTTTTGATCTTTTGGTTTTTAAAAAGAAATGTTTAAAGCTTGCTTGAACTAGGAATCCTGTATGAAAAGTTAGCAGTCAGACGGAGCGTTGAAGAAGTGAATTTGGGAACAGTAGAATATGAGTAAGTGAAAGGAATGTTAGGTTTACCTTCAATCCACGTTCTTTCCACATAACTATGCAGCTCAAATAACAGTGCATTGACATTCAAGTCAATGGCCTGCTGCCAAATGGCCTGAAACCCCCTGACTATCCGGTTGGACGGCAAAAACGGCAGAGCCAGGTAACATCTGAACAGGAGGCGCAGATGAGGGTTGATCCGGAATTCTACCGCTAATCCCATAGACCTGGCCATTCTGATGACAGCCTGAAAGAGAGACATGACGCAATGATCAAGAGTTTCACAATTATTGCTGAATATTGTGGATGAAGTTGATTGATGTCAAGGAACAAGTTGTTCATTAGTGACTGTCATAGGTAAAAACCGTACAACCCAGTAAGAAATCAAATAAATTAACGGTTCCGGGTCACAACGCTTGGGTCTGTTTAAGTGAATTACTTTCAAACGTAAGGAAGTTCCGTAAGATCATGTGCTCAGGTTCTTCCAAAAACCATTCTTTTTCACCGGTCAATCTATAATCTACATCATCCATATTTCAAACATGGTCCAGTTGTAAACACATCTTCAGCTGATATTACACAAGGAGGAAAACTCCCTCTTTGAAAAACTCAAGTCACTCAGTCACTCACTTGCAGGAAAGGAATAAATGAATATTTGACGATAAATGGTCTTTACATGGACCGCTACTGCCACTAATGAAGAGATAAAAGCCCTTTGGAAAACAGCAATCTGCAAAATTTTGCAGAGGATATCATTAAAGATAACTATAGGCTGTACCAAGAATGATTGGACCTAACCGTAGGTTTGAATCAAAACATCAGCTTCTTTACTGCTCCTAGCCAATCAGGTTTGAAGCTGATGTTTTCATGAAAACCGTAGAATTGGCAAATGCAATCTTTTGTGGGACAAGCTATAGCCTCACTCAAGCTGATTCCAGGGTTGATTACTTGTAACCGTTGACACCACGTCGCTCTGCTCAAATGGTTAACAGTTTTCGTCTAAAATTGATGAATTTACACAGAAAGCACAAGCACTCGGAACATCGCCACCTGCAAGCATACTGCATGAAGATACCCTCAAAGTTCAAGCTGAAGCACTCATAAGTAAAGCCGGGATTTATCATGAGCCTCACTTATTGCCAGTGAGGAAGATGGATAACTTATCAGTCTCACTCACTTGCACTCTGTAAGCTAGACATACTATCACTCTCTTGCACTCAGTAATCTTAAAATCAAACGTATTTCATAAATTCGGCTTTACTAATTGATGTATGCTGATTTATTAAATCGCTGCTATGTAGTGTGAAAAATGAAGGTTGAAAAATACAGCTCTTACGTTGCAGAAGTGGAACCAACAGCCTTGAATCATGCTTGTTGGCCACTCGGCGTGGACAGCATTCAGAATGGCCCGCTCGAAGTCTCCAATAACCAACCCTGGGGCGAAGTTATTATTGTTGGCCGCATTTTGATTCCCGAGGCGGGATGTTAACTCGAGGATGGCCCCGTAAGAAGCCTGCAACTGGCGCGTCATAAGCGCTTGAACGACTGGAATTGCCTGCGAGAAAGATTGAGAAAATCCAAGGCACTTGCTTTAGTAAACCATTAAAAGATTCGGTTCTCATAGTAAATGTAGTTGAAATATTTAAATATTTTCTGTGCTACAGCAAAAATGAGCAAGAATAAAGAATTAGCAGTATTCTGTACCGCAGTGGCTCACGAGAAATCCATACCTTTCACTACCAGGATTTTTCACAATTAACAAGGTTTGTAAAACTCCCGTTAACATGAATGGTGTCTTACAGGTTGACTGCTGGGCTCATGAGCCTGCCGCTGAGGGATTCCATTGGTACCGAGTCGGGCTAATGAGGACAACACTTGTTAACTTCATAAGTGAAGAAGCGTAAGCACAGTGCCATCACGTACAGGACCCATGCATGTTGATACGACTGTGAGATCAGCGTTGTGTTTTGAATGTAACATACCACAGAACTGATTTTGGAGAATTTTATCTCTCGTTTTTTAAAAATTTTAAATTAATGAAAAAATGAAAAAAAAAAAAAAAAAAATTTGGTGCCATAGCACAAAAGAGATGAACCTAAAGGCAGTAAACATGTCAAAGGTACTCGTTTTCTGATATTTTCTTAGGGGGTTTCAATACATCTTCATTATAAAAACCTATTAAAACATGACTGAATAGTTGGATTTAAAAAAGGAAGGAACTTTTTTCTTTCCTTTTTTTTATTAGTATAGGTCACTGAGGGTCAATGAATTATAAATAGGAAAATTACATGAAATGTGTATTAAAAAATTTCATGTCGTAAAACTGCACACTGCACAGAGATCACTAGAGGCACAAAGTTTGTCCACATTCATTATGCTATTCAGAAGAAAAGGGGTTTTTTCACTTCACCCTGAGAACCCATTGTTGTGCCACAGCTTGCATCAAGCTGACAACGCTGCGTGCCGCAAACAACAACAAACCAGATAACATCTAATCATGCCTTCTGCGCGCCCTTTTTTGTTTGTTTTCTCTCTCTTTCGAATATCAATCATGTATCATTCCGCGTGTCTTTAATTAGGATACAGACACGAACTCCTTTCTTTTTGGTTATTCTCTCTCAATCTCTCGCTAGGGACACTTAGTCACTGCTGCTCCCAATAAAATTATGATATGATTTAAACGATATGCTCAATATTAATGCTCTATTATTAATGCTACTTGGAAACGTTAGGTACTATTCATTTTCCTCTCTTTTCCTGTGATATTATTATAATTGATTTTGTTATTGCCCTATCTGTTAATGCCCTTTGATGTTGTCCTATCGATAAATCGATCCGTGCAGACATCCGTTGCTGATCCTCACGCAACGCGCTGACATGTTGCTTGGTGGAAAGATTGATAGTTTGTACATGCTAACATGTTGCTGGATCAATATATTGAAAGTTTGTAAGTGCTAAGACATGTCGCTGAACTCACATACAGTTGTTACGCGCTGACAGATCTTCAGCGCTGACGTACGCGTTTTTTTTATGAAAAGTAAATCTGTTCAAATATCCATATAAAATAAGATATGCGTGCCATTTCCTTTGAGCTAGGTTGGTTCCATCGATAGTTCTTTGATCTACCGAAGTATGGTCACACTCTCTTTTCACCATCAGATTGCGGCATGTCACCCCCACCCTCTCTATCGGAATTTTACAAAGGCATTTGTTATGCTTCTGCTCGCCCTGTTTCCGTAAAAATAGTTCATGCAAGAGGAAAGGGAACCTAGCGATTTTTCCCCTAATTAAATAATAACTTCTACAGCAACCCCACTTACATGTCCTTGAAGAATTACCATAATTGTGAGCAGTTGGCGGAATCCAAGGATTCGCGGCACTACCTTGAACGTCGCATCTATTTGAAGGGTGCAGCCTGTTCGCAGAAGGTGGGCGGCATTTCCCGATGCAAAGACACAACTGGTTCCATTAACATCATCAAGGGTCTGTAATTTGAAAGGAAATCACAGTAAGAAATGGGTGTGGTAAATTGAACGTGTTTGATACTGGAGGTGGTGCTGGAGTTGAAGTAAGTATAACCATCAGGAAAACGTTACATGGAACTGTAATGAGCTATGCTTGTATGTGTTTACGATGAATCACTGTTAAATAAATCAATGTAAATGGATGTTTAAATCAGAAGGTAAAAAATTTTACCAAGCTTATTGTTTTGATAACACATATCATAGACACCATGGTCGTTTCAATGTGCCATTTATAAAAAGAAAAAAAAAACAACTATGAAAATGTTTCTCATAGCGACTAGATTTTGATAGAGAATCTTGAATCTTTGCCACGAATGCCGAACGACGCAGCTGAGGTGAGAACTGTTGACCTCCCAGAGACATTGGCAGCTGAGAGCTCGCATCAGATCACTGTGTTGCCATTGTGCCGGTTCCAGCAATACGTGCCCATCTCTTTTATCGTGCCCCTTTTGAAATCCTGCATACTGATTGGTTCACCCTTGCGCTCACAGGAAACAGTTTTTAGTCTCCCTGCTTAGCCAGTCAAAACCAGAGCAACGCAATGCTAGCGCATGGAAGGCCTTAAATCTTATTGGAAACCAGGCTTTAGATGGAAAGACTTGAGTGAACCATATTAGGAGTAGGCGGGAAAGCAGCGAAAAACTTGATTGCATGTAGAAGGATTCAAAACTCAAATTTTTGTTTGAACTTTTAGAAGCAATTTGTAAATAAAAAAAAGGAGACGACCCACCAATGGACTGAATGACTAATATAACCTTCTCAGAAAGGTTCCTAATCTAAAATCAGGGACACCTACGGATTTTTACCTTGCTACGTATATTTTAAAAGAGTTATAACTACCTCACGGTAAAAAGGTTGATTGTTTACAGTGCTCCCCCGCTCGATGAGGGCCCGGTCTAATTCGTCGACGCTTTGTGGGGCTTGTGGACGGTTGGCTCTCATTCGGTCCCGGATACTCCACTCCAACGCCCCGAATGGAAGTGCTGCCATCACTTCTGGTGTATACCTGGGTGAAAGTGTCAAAGAATACATTAGAAATTGTAACGAAGTCAATTAAAAATTTGTCTCTCTTTTACCCACTCAATTCTTTGTCTCTCGGAAAATCTATGGTTACTTACATTTAAGTTTTACCACTTCTTCTGTTCAGCCTCACATATTTTTCTTCGCACTTGAAGCCACTAACCTGCGAAACTTGCGTGACTAAACCTACGCACTTTAAATGTTTCAATGAGCGTATACTTTGATAGGAAAAGCATAGATGAGCCTCACTACTTTCCTCCACCCTTTATTTCACAGAGCCGGCTTCTTCTGTTAGAAAAGTCATGGCGATAGATAGTGCAGCATAAATTCATTCATGCAAGCGAATGACTATGAATGTATTTTGGTAATCTTACCTGACGGCCACTGTGTTGTAAACATCCCGTGCAGTTGGACCCCCTACATGGTCTTGTCGAGAGGCTAAAGTCAAAATGTCTTGCCTTGCCTGCCGTCTTTGGGGCAAAAATGGATCCGGTGTGCAAAAATCGTGGTTTCGGGAGATCTCCATGTCACCCATCACTCCATTTAAATTTGGCGCCCTAGCTCTGCCTAAAAGATGAGAAAGTAGCAACACATCAACATTTCTTCATAGCACTTCCATATTTTTAAAAAACAAGTTATCATATCAGAAGAATTTCTTTTTCCTATGCACTGTTCTCCTCAAATTGACATTATCAAGGTATCAGAGTGGTAATCCACTCTCCCATCCTTTGGTAAGAGTGTTCCTCACTGCATAGACCCTGGCATCGTAAGTTCGGTACCCCTATGATCTGAAAACACATCCTCAAAATTAATTTGATCCAATATTTGTCATCTTTCAACTATATCCGTAACGATTTATTATCAAATGTTACATACCTACCTCCAGACTAATTTTCCCACTATTTCAGTATATTCTCTCTTACTCAAGGACTATTTGAGAAATTCCCAAAATGAGGATAAATTGCTATTAAAAAAGATTAATCAGAAATTTTTTTATCATACCATACAACAACTGATCACGTTACTGTTATTATTGCTATTATTGTTACTATTTTTGCTACTATTATACTTCTATTTTCACCGTAAGTAATAAATATTAGTATCATTGTTATGATGTTTACGTTGCACGTCTTTAGCGAGGTGAGAGTTAGTAGTCACATGACAGGACTAAAAGACAGTTCTAAGCTGTGGGGCTTCGATCAGCAAAGATGATTTCTGCCTTTTCATTGCTTAAAAGTATTAGGTTTTATACATAGGTACAGAATATCCATGCGTTTTAGGTTCGGGTTTGTAGATAGCCCTTTGGAGGGAGAATGGAAGTAACGTTTGGATGCACTGTCTCAAAGAAAGAGCCCTCAAAAATAAAAATAAAGATGCATACAAATCACTTAAAGTTGAGCTAATGATTGAGCTTATGCCTGTTCACTTTACACTGATAGCTACCTCAGTAGCGTAGCGGTACCAAGGACTTATTGTTTTATCAGATCTCCCAGCCGATTACTTACGGTGGACATACGCACTAAAAAACTTGGGTTTTCAGTGCTAGAGCAAAGAGGTGCATACCTACTGGGAAAGAAAAAAAACCGAGTAGGTATTCTTTCGGAAATAAAATGAAAAGTTTACAAAATTATTTTGCATGGAATTTTACACCTCGTAACACTTAGGGTCATTGAAACTCTTCCTCATTTTAAAGGAACTAATCCATGTGACTTAGTTAATGCAATAGATAAAATGACACAACATTGTAAGGTAAACCCCCATCGCATTGGGGATGGAGTTGTTAACACATGTTTTTATTATAATAATTTAAATAACTATTATAAAAAGCGCCCCCGATTGGAAGAGGTGGATATCCCCCTAGATGGATCAGGATCAGAGAACGGGAGTCTTCTTAGAACTGCAGTCTTGAGTCAAACCAGGGCCCCTTCAACCTCCTTCAGTGATGATTCTAAATCATTCTACAGCTTCCCTTCATCTTATCACCGAGTTTTTCCACACAAGTGAATAAATGAAAGAAATTCTGCAGAATTACTTTCATCACACTAGACTTCTTCCAGCAGAAGATCAAATGATGCCATTTTGGTACTTAAAGAAACACACTACTTAATGAAATATTAATAACTAATAAAAGGGAACCACATCAACGGGAAGACAAGCGCACTAAAGGTCCACAGTCACAGGATGTAAGTATTGTAAGTACTTGGTAAGTACTTGGTAAGTAAGTACTTGTTAAAAAAGTAAACATTGTTTTGTTAGAAAATCGAAAATACCCCCCAGCCAATCTCCAGAGCCCGGCTGCTGGTGGTGTCTAAAGGTAGGGACTCCATCTAAAGGCAGGGTCTCAATTCGGTTGTACTCTGTTGTCTCTGTTGAACAAACTGAATAATAATAAACAAGAAACATCTTCCGATCGATTTACATTGGACGCGACTACGACGCGACGGTGGCGCACCCTAGAAGTCCGAAGGTTACAACTCAATTTTCCCATTCGATTTATACATATAATAGAGTTTCCACGTTATGGTTTCGCTGTGTAGATATCAGCTGATGGGTATACTATACTGTGCCAAGGTCCTTGGACCAAATAATGTTAGGTCCCGAGCATTGAATTGCGTGCATCTTGCGTGCGGTTTCGACCAATCAGCGAGCTTACGCACGGTCATGTGACCGTGCGTAAGTTACGCTCGGGACCGAACACTATTTGGTCCCTTATCACTATCACTGACCACTCTATCTATAGTCTGATGACCCACTGCCGAGTGCCGCGCCGCGGCCGTGCGTCCTGCTGGCACAGAATAATACAATCAGAACGGAAACTCCCATAAGAGCCAATGGAAGCAAGTTTGGAATTTAACGGCACCAATGGGGCTATTGCACACTTTTGCTATAAGCGATTTAATAGTCGATTATGGCGTAAAAACCTCAAAAAATAACGATGGCGGCACTAAAAACTTCCAAAATCCACCCCTAAACTCAATGAAAGCAGTTATTTGCGCGAGCGTAATGGTGGCCGAAGGCAATAACAATGGGAGATTCCTATCTTAATTTCGTCACTCTTTCTATGCTGACAAGGATGATTCACAGAGTAATTAGTCATTAGAGTGATGATCCACATCCGATGAATGGTACCGCAACACCAAGTGACACCGGTGTCAAATGAAAGTAGTCTCTTATTGGTCACTTCTTGATGGAGTTTCAGAATTGTTAGATGGGAATCTCCCATTGTTAGTGCCTTCGGCCACCATTACGCTCGCGCAAATAACTGCGTTTATTGAGTTTAGGAGTGGATTTTGGAAGTTTTTAGTGCCGCCATCGTTATTTTTTGAGGTTTTTACGCCATAATCGACTATTAAATCGCATATAGCAAAAGTGTGCAATAGCCCCATAGGCAACGCTGTGATCCTATATCCCAACATGGCGGACGTGGTTAATTTGTGTTGAAAATCATTTATTTCTGTAAATTCTGTAAAGAAATCTTAGGGGTTCCGGCCTCACTTTTACTCTACTGGCATTTCAGAATGAAAATTTCGCGGATAATGTCCTATATTTTTTTTTTCGCGTGCGAATCCAGATGTAAACATCCTATATCCCAACATGGCGGACGCGGAATGAATTTGCTTCAAAATCCGACAGAGTTTCCGTTCTGGTTGTATTATTCTGTGCTGCTGGCATCATCATCTAACAGTGTTGCCAGGTCCGAGGGGTCCGAGCAGAGACAATATACAGGGTATTAATTAAAATAGGTTCCACTCAAGTTATCTCGAAAACTGTTGCGAATTTCGAAAATCGCTAAAACACTTGTTCAATTATTTCGAGGGGAACACCTTTTAAGGGGGCCGCCGATTTTAAGGCCCCCTCTGGGGAGCCTCCAGGGGGGGCACCACCCCCCTAAGTCCAATTCTCCAAATGGGGACCCCCATTTTTTATTAAATAATTAGGGGAAAAATTTTAAGACTTTTAGCACAAAGCGGAAGTCAATTTCGTTTATAGTTTTCGATATATCGAAGTTCAAAGTTCGATATGGACCCATTTTCAAAAATTCACAACTTCCTTTTAAATGATCCAAATTTAAGAAACTTTGGGTCCAAAATGCTTTACAGAGCAAGAACTATTCAGAAAAAAAATACAAACTCTTCGGAAAATTTACCTAAGGGGGGTTTTTGAGCCCCTAATTTTTTTTTAAAATTTTATAATTTTCAGAGGCTGTAAATATCAAACGACTTCAAAATTCGAAAAACGCTGAAACACGGGCTCGCTTATTTTTAGGGGTACATCCTTTCAGGGGGTCAAAAATTCGTAGGCCCCCCTGGGGGGGGGCGGGGTCACTGCCACCCAAATTTGACAATTTCAAATGATGATGTCATAAAACCCTACTGTGTGATACGTCGTTAGAAAGCACGTTTCAAGCCGAACATTTTGGCGTAAACCGGAAGTCGATATCGTTTTTCGTTCTCGAGATGTCGAAGGTCAAAGATCGATGTTGATAAAATTTCAATTATTCACAGCTCCCATTCAAGGGATAGATAGTAATTGAAATAAATAAATGAAGCTTACTTAAACAAGGCAGCATCTCAATGCTCTGTTGAAGATTTTAAGCTTACTTTATTAATTTAAATTACTTACTATATATCTATCCCTTGAATGGGAGCTGCGAATAATTGAAATTTTATCAACATCGATCTTTGATCTTCGACATCTCGAGAACGAAAAACGATATCGACTTCCGGTTTACGCCAAAATGTTCGGCTTGAAACGTGCTTTCTAACGACGTATCACACAGTAGGGTTTTATGACATCATCATTTGAAATTGTCAAATTTGGGGGGCAGTGACCCCGCCCCCACCCCCCCCCCCCAGGGGGGCCTACGAATTTTTGACCCCCTGAAAGGATGTACCCCTAAAAATAAGCGAGCCCGTGTTTCAGCGTTTTTCGAATTTCGAAGTCGTTTGATTTTTACAGCCTCTGAAAATTATAAAATTTTAAAAAAAATTAGGGGCTCAAAAACCCCCCTTAGGTAAATTTTCCGAAGAGTTTGTATTTTTTTTCTGAATAGTACTTGCTCTGTAAAGCATTTTGGACCCAAAGTTTCTTAAATTTGGATCATTTAAAAGGAAGTTGTGAATTTTTGAAAATGGGTCCATATCGAACTTTGAACTTCGATATATCGAAAACTATAAACGAAATTGACTTCCGCTTTGTGCTAAAAGTCTTAAAATTTTGTCCTCTCTCCAATTATTTAATAAAAAATAGGGGTCCCCATTTGGAGTATTGGACTTCGGGGGGTGCTTCCCCCCCTGGGAGCCCCCCAGAGGGCGCCCTAAAATCGGCGACCCCCTTAAAAATAATTGAACACGTGTTTTAGCGATGTTCGAAATTCTCAACCGTTTTTGAGATAACTGGAGTAGAACCTATTTTAATTAACACCCTGTATAATAGATATCATTCACTATCGATCTTGCCCATGTTTGCGCGCGGTGGCAACTTTTTCTACCGGGGTCTCAACAGAACACCGCAAACATGGTCCTTACGTTGACTGATGAGCAAAGTTGTTGAGATTTTTGTAGAAGAGAAACGAAAGCACCGAAATTGCATAAGTCAACGTAAGGACCATGTTGGATGGTGCTCCCTCATGCTCCCTGTGTTAATTCCTGTTGAGTCCCGAAAAATAAGTCAGCCACCGCGCGCACGGCTAGTGCGTCGTCTCTTTTATTATACAGGGTGTGTAACAAAAAAGGATCAGGGGCGAATATTTCGGAAACAGCTTTGATTTTCGAAAAACGCTGAAATACATGTTCACTTATTTAGAGGGGGGCATCTGCTTGTGGGGGGTTTTCACCTTCGGCGCCCCCAGGGGGGCCGGGATGGGGACAGCACCCCCTAAATTGCATATTTCAAATGGGGACCCCACATTTTTAGTACAGATTCGGAAAGAATACTAAATTCCAAGACTTTTGGCGCAAACCGCATGTCAATACCGATTTTCGTCTTCGATATATCGAACCTCAAAGTTCGATATCGACCAATTATCAAAAAAGCAGAACTTCTCCAAAAAAGGACGGATTTAAGGAAACTACGTGCCTAAAGTACTCTCCGGAACAAGTACTTTTCAAGTAAAAATACTTTTCGAATAAACTTTACACTGTTGCCATTTTGGGGCCCCTAAATTTTTGTCAAAATTATCAAACATTTTTATTACGCTTTTTTCTTGAAAAACGATCCAAATTCACAATATTGGCTCCAAAGTTGTCCGATGAAGGTAAATATGAGGTGAAATGCCCTCATAAATCGTCAAAAGTCTCTTAAAAGCCTAAAAAAATGATATCATATTCTGAAATTTAATGTTTTTTTAGCCAAAATTTGTGGTTTTAATGAATGATGCGCGACTATCATAGCTTTTGAGCAGATTTTAGCACACATTTACCCTCATCGGACAACTTTGGAGCCAATATGGTGAATTTGGATCGTTCTTCAAGAAAAAAGCGTAATAAAAATGTTCGATAATTTTGACAAAAATTTAGGGGCCCCAAAATGGCAACAGTGTAAATTTTATTCGAAAAGTGTATTTGTATTTGAAAAGTACTTGTTCCGGAGAGTACTTTAGGCACTTAGTTTCCTAAAATCCGACCTTTTTTGGAGATGTTCACCTTTTTTGAAGATTGGTCGATATCGAACTTTGAGGGTCGATATATCGAAGACGAAAATCGATATTCACATGCGGTTTCCGCCAAAAGTCTTAGAATTTTGTATTCTTTCCGAATCTGTCATAATAATTTGGGGTCCCCATTTGAAATATGCAATTTAGGGGGTGCTGCCCCCCACCCCCGGCCCCCATGGAGGGCACCGAAGGTGAAAACCCCCCACGGAACTTTTACGGAGGGTATTCCTGCAGCTAAACGGAACTTTTTCGGTAAAGCCGCAAAGGAACAAAAAAAACTTCGGGATAACTATAAGTTTACATCAATTACTCTCATTTTCTTAAAAAAATAAGAATGCTGATGTATATGAAAGGTTATTTCAAATGTTTTTTCATTTTTTTTCGGCTTTACCGAAAAAGTTCCGTTTAACCGCAGGAATACCTTCCGTAAAAGTTCCGTTTACGTCAAAAAGATGATTCCAATTTGACCGTTTTACGCAAGTTTTTCCTCCAGGAAAACCTGCGTAAAACCTTACGTTTTCTGTCCATTATTGCTACTTGGGATAATGAAAGAACGCAAAATTTACTATCAGCTCCTTACATATTTTCTCGTCACTGCCTCATGTTGAATCGACCAGGATACCATGTATGAAAGAAAAACACCGGTGCGCGATACAAAAATTAGCTATTTTTTTGGATCTTTTACTGTAATTCCGTTCATAGCTTATCGCGATAAAATTTCAATCCAACGTTCAGCTCGGAGAGTTAACGTTCTTCAAATTCGACTCTCTTCAATTTTTCCGTCAAACGGACCGTTTCGGAGGAAAATGCGTGAAAAGAGGGATACGGGATTGGCCGCTGCAAGGATCCCGTATGAATACACGGGGCCGCCCGCAACTCCACGCGGCTCGCTAGGGAGGCGATCCAAACCCCGATGTCACAGCTCCGCTCATGCTCGGGTCCCGCCAAAATGCTCAGTTTCAAACGGGGCAAAATTTTAGAGCTTTATAACTTCGCAACGGAGCAACTTAGAAGAAAAAGGAAGAAACACATATTCTAGATTTTCAAGTTAAAACGCAGAAATTCCAACCCCTGCAACATTCCCATTGTATGCCTCTGTTAAAATACCCATATACAGGGTGGCCAGAAAGTGACTACACACCCATCTACTGTTTTTCAATCGCAGATAAAAACATGCGGTTTTCATGAGGGGCTGACTTTACAGGGGGATCGCAACTCCCCCTCCCCTCCAGGAGGCCCAGGGGTGGAGCCCCTCACTCTCGCAACTCAATAATTTCAAATAGCAACCCTTAGTCTGTCCTACATCGTTTTGAAAAACCATAAAATTCCAAGACTTTTGACGGAAACCTAAGGTCAGTATAGTTTCTTGTTTTCGATGTATCGACGATGTATGGAAGATCAAAGTTCGATTTTGACCACTTTTCTTAAAATCAGTACTCCTCTTTGAACAGTCAGAATTTAAGTAACCAAGAGTCTATAATACTCAAAAAAGTAAGTGCTTTTCCGAAAGAAATATATTTCTCGTAAAAGTGGAGTCAGACCTTGGTTTTAGAGCCCTCAAACACTAGTACTGACTTTGCCCCGCACAGGGGGCTATCTGAAAACTTCCGTGCGACGAACCCTATCGAGTAATACATCTATTGAAAGGGCATAAACAATTTGAGCATTTTATCGCGTAGCGGAGGTCAATATCGTTTGTCTCCTTCGAGATATCAAATTTTTTAATTCAATCTTAGACATTTGATATCTCAAACGAGAAAAACGATATCGACCTCTGGTATGCGCCAAAATGCTCAAATTGTTTACGCCCTTTCAATAGATGTAGCACTCGAAAGAATTCGTCTCACGGAATTTTTCAGATAGCCCCCCCTGTGCGGGGAAAAATCGGTATTAATGATTGAGGGCTCTAAAACCAAGTTCTGACTATTTTTATGAAATATATATTTCTTTCTGAAAAGTACTTATTTTTTGGAGTATTTTAGACTCTTGGTTACTTAAATTCTGACTGTTCAAAGAGGAGTACTGATTTGAAGTAAAAGGGTCGAAATCAAACTTTGATCTTCGATACATTGAAAAAAAAAAAACATATTGGCCTTCGGTTTCTGTCAAGTCTTGAAATTTCATGATTTTTCAAAGGTATGAATCACAAAATAGGGGTTGCTATATGAAAGTATTGAGTTGTGAGAGTGGAGGGGGAGTTGCGATCCCGCTGTAAAGTCAGCCCCTGATGAAAACCGCATGATTTCATCTGCAACAGACAAAAAGTTGGGAGGGGTGTGTAGTCACTTTCTAGCCCCCCCGTAAATGCTCATTGCTCATCCCTATTCACAATTGTTTAATTTTTCAAGGTTACAAAAATAAAATTTATGCTTTAAAAAAATAAAAATAAAACCAAAGATAAAAGTTTACAGTTGAAAATCGAACGGAGATAGGCTACGGGACCATTAATGTTAATGGGGAGTGTGCGGGGGGGGGGGGGGGTACATGGACTGCTTTGGGCGGGAATGGGTATGTAAGGGAGGCCTGGTAGGCCAGGTGATCTGACTTGTTGTGGGGCCTGAAAATCCTTTGCACGGCCCTGGATTCAACATCTCTCAGTATCTCTCAAGTAAACTTGTAGTCTGTGAACACCTAGGGTATACATAAGTAAAAGTATGGCAAAAGTGTTGCAGTCGACTTCTTACCTGGACATATCTGGCGATGGTGAATGGTTTGGTTGCAAACAAAATAAGCAAATGGTACACCTTGCCGCTGTGTTTCCTTCCTGTAGATATGCCCCTCTGTGTCCGCATAGAGCCAAGAGTTTGGACGCAGTCCTGGAAACCTCACAGGGGGAGGCATTTCTTTCTTTCTGTCAAGTCGACCTGTCATAAAATGAACCAAAGGTTGAATGAATTAATCATGAGACAATGATGTTCTGGCTCGTAAGGGGTGCACAATCTTCACAATACCTAGTTAAAGTCTTCCCGAGCTTTACCTGCACAATGTTTTTCAATACTATATAGGTTACAACTTTCCTCACCAACTTTCGGCCAAAAGAAAATTTTTTAAATTTCCGAAAGGATTTCATTCCAGGTGGGGGGGATTATGTAAGTTCCTTTGAAACCTCAGCTATTGGACTGCTTATCGTGTCTTGAAATGGTGTCAGGGGGGGGGACGACTTATGATTACAATTTAAATGCAGTTTGGTGTATGCTAAACAAACGTAATTCCGGAAAGCATAACTATGGTGTTGCCTGGACAGTACGTGAAAAACAGAATTCAACTTCCTACAAGAAATAACAGTAGTACCTAAGTAATCAATTCGCACTAGTTGGGAGCAGTTTTTTTTAGCTTGTTTCGCCCCAAATTAAAAGAAAAGTCATGAAATCTCTCAAAAGAAAGTGAGGGAGAGTAAAGGAAAAGTCTGGGATTTTTGAAAATTACGTTTGCCAAACACCCTGAAAGTAGACCAGGTTCCCCTGTAAACTTTAAGAATTTATTACTATCTAACCCTTTACATATTTTAAAAATGTTTCTGGTTTAACTCCCAAGGGGAGGGAAGTCGCGGACTTGTCATCCTTGATTTTGCTTAAATTTTGCGGAGAGGCAGTTCATTGGAAACTAATCGACCCTGGTTTTGACGTTTCTTCCAATGCGCCTTTTGAAGCCCGGAAATTTCAAGTCTAAAATTCAACTTTTTTTGCTGATTTTCCGTCCTTTAGTCAGTCCTCGCCCTTAAATGCCGCTCTTTCCGACTCATACTATCAGCAGTGAGCGTTAATTGCCTCACGGGAGAGCACTTATACTTCCACGCGGAGAACCCAGGTTCAAACCCGCGGCTGGTGCCACTAACTTTTTACTCTCCGTCCTCTTCTTCACAAAATAGGGATGGTACAATTGCACAACTACTCACTGACTATGGGATCGAAATAATCATAAATGAATAGAAAGGAAGGGGAAAATGTAAAAATTCAGTTTAATTTATTTCATATATAACACTATTATTTCTTTCTTATTGCAAGTCAATATTTGGAGTATTATTGGGAAAAAATGATGTAAAATTCTTTGAAGGAGGAAAACACGAAGGTACCGATTTTCTGAATGAACGGTGTAAACAGATCGTAGACGAACTTGTCCATCAACAAGTATTTTTCTATTGCAGTTAGGTCTTCATCGACGGTTTCTTTCCAGTACTTTAGGTCGGCCACGTTAGTTTTCCAAACAAACTGTCGAAGATCTAACTGCGACAGAGAAGAACTTATTTATTGACAAGTTCGTCCACGATCTGTTTATACCGATCATTCAGAAAGTCTGTCTCTTCGTTTTTTCCTCCTCCAAAGAATTTTACATAATTTTGGCCTAAGTACTCCTAATAATGACTTGCAATAAGAAAGAAATAAGTTTTAAACATGAAAGAAATTAAACTGACTTTTAAATTTTCCCCTTCCTTTCCACTCATTTCTTATTATTGCAATCCCATAGTCGGTGAGTAGTTGTGCAATGGTTCCATCCCTATTTTGTGAAGAAGAGGACGGAGAGTAAAAAGTCGGTGGCACCAGCAGGGTTGGAACCTGGGTTCTGCATAGAAGTCAAGCGCTCTACCATGAGGCAACGCTCACTGCTGATAGTACGAGTCAGGGAGGTAGCACTAATGGGCGACGACTGACTAAGGGACGGAAAATCAGCCAAAAAAGTTTAATTTTCAACTTTAAAGTAAGGGGCTTTTAAGGGCCCATGGGAAAAAACGCTGAAACGCGGGTCTAGTAGTTTCGGATGAACTACCTCTCTGCAAAATTTGAGCAAATCGAGGGCGACAAGTCTGCGACCTCCCCTTATCAGTGCATAGATTGGATGTTTTCCACCGAAATGAATGTAAACATCAGGGCTTCAAGGACAGTCACTTCAGCATGAAACTACTTCAGTTTCTCAAGTACCCATCAGATACTTGGTTCCCTCAACAATTTACTACGAAATATCTACAAATTGGTCATATCTCCCAATCCCTCAAGTCCCAAAGTGAAATCAAAAGCTAACTGGATGAGAGCGTACCTGTCCTGTTCATTTGCTTGAAATTATAATAGTCCCTTCAGAGAAATTTTGATTAAAAATATTCAGCTGAAAAACTTCATTGCTATTAGGTGGGAAAAATTAAGTTCAATTTTGAGGATGCATATTTTCGCCATTCCAAAGATCCTAATGAATATATGAGGAAGTGGCCACTCTTAGTATTCCTAGGCTAACAATGAAAGGAGGTATGCTACATTAATAATGATTGCATCTGCCAAAATTTAGCAATTTTCAGCAATTTGGAATTTTTTAGAAATAATTGGAGGTACTCGGAAAAGCTAGAAAAACAGGTCTATCTCTTACATCTATGAACATGAATCAATACTATTTGCCTGTGAATATTACGTACTTCATAGGAATCAAAAGAAGACAATTGACTCCTTGTGATTACACATCGCGCTAGGGTCAATCCACGTCAGAGGATCCAATTGTGGAGGGGGGACGGGGGGTGGGGGTATTCAAGAAACAAAAATTTTCAAGCTAATTTTGCAATCCGCTAGCATTTTGCTGCATATGTTAACAGTTTCCAGACATCGACTTGATTTATTTATTTATCTATCTCTATAACTATTTATTGATCTATCTGCTTTTATATTAAAATTTGGAACCTACTTAACATGTAAACTAAAATGAACCCAAAAATTATTTAACTCAAGAAGAATTGCACGTAAAAAATTTAAAAATAAACTGTCTAAACCCAAGGTTTTACCCTTGACCCCTCATGAATATACGTGTGTGTTAATAAAAGATTTGTCTTTTATTATAAGACTGAAATAAGGATCAAAAATAATAAATTAACAGCACCATGTTTGCTGTGCGAGATCTGACTTTATTCTCCCTTTTCCGTGACCTGACAGGTGCCAACCTTTACAGAGAATTACTAGCGCGCATGTTAATAAAAGATTTGTCTTTTAATATATGACTGAAATAAGGATCAAAAATAATAAATTAACAGCGCCATGTTTGCTGTGCGGAATCTGACTTTATTCTCCCTTTTCCGTGATTTTTTGGGTCACTCATTGCAGTTTCATTCAACTTTGAAAATTTCAAAATTTTGCCAATCTCGGTTCCAGTAATATTCAAGTGGCCACTACTTGAGAGACATGTATAATTTTCCGAAACATATATATCATCTGCAAGCTCTCTTATTACGCTCTTTTTAATTTCATTAAGTTAAAAAATTTGGCCCTCATTGAATGGGATTTTTTTTTTTTAAATTTCAACATCCAAAAAATTTAGTGTTTTCAAAAAAAGACAATTTAAAATTCAGAAAAAACATGAAATGAAGGTTGGTACTTACTATACACAGTTGGTTAAGAAAACTTGGTATTAATAATTGGTATGATTTGACATGGACCCGGTAAAAATTCGTTACAGATGAAAACTGGAAGCACTGTGGAAACAAATGATTTAACCTACCTCGTTCTCTCTTTAAACGAACGCGCGTAAGGGGCGCTAATTTATTTTTTTTTCCTCTCTCTTTTCGAAAAGACCGCACAACAATTCAACAAAGATACTACACAATTTTCGGATTGATAGATGACCGCATCAATGACGTGACGACTGTGGAAAATGTGACCATGCTGGGCATTTGATTTCGGTCTCCGATATTCGTCTCAACCGCGGGAGCGGATCTGCACTTTTTGATTGGCTACTACCGCAGCCTAGCGAGCCAATCAGAACGAAGAGCTCTGCCGAGCGATGCCGAGAAGAGCCGAACCGTGCCGCCGAATCTCAAACAGGACTCTTCGCGGGGTTTTTCAACAATCAAAGGGGGGGGGGGGTCCATCCCCCCTGCCACACCCACAAGTCCCCCTCCCACATTCGACGAATAGTCCAGGAAAAGGTGCATATTTGCGGAACAAATTCCCATCACAGGTTTATTTGGGCTTAATCGCTTTAGTAATTATTCTTCAAATTTTTAATCCGTAACATTAAATGTGTGCCGTTGAAGGTACATACAAGATTGCCTGAAAAGTACAGTCAGACCTAATTTCTGAATATATTGGGGGTCACTAACGAATTCTACACATAGTCCAGGCAATAGAGACTTGATAGAGGCTTATGAAGGAAAGTTTCTACGTAGTTCTGTTTTTTCACGAACTTTGTTTTTTGGGTCGCTGATTCCGAATTTGACGTTGTCCAAAATTTTGGTCGTCCGCAAAGTGCCCAAATTTCCAAAAAAGGGCCCCAAAATTGGATTTTTTGGGAAAAAATCCATTTTCCGGCGGGTTTTTCCCAAAAACACCTCAGTACAAAATGAAAGAAGTCGAAATTCTCGACAAATTAGGTTCCCACATTTTTTTTCTAGACTCAAAACTTACGCCGCTAGAGCGCGTCGAAAAGTAACACTATGCCGCTCGCCGAACGTGCGACGCGGCTGGCGCGAAACGATCCCCGCGAATGAACGAAAACCTTCTCCCCCTCCGCCTATCCTCGCTATTTTCATCCCTCCAGCCATTCTCCTTTCACCTCTCCCTCTCCCTCTCCCTATCTTCTCTGCCCTTCCTATGTTCTTTCAATTCGTGAAAATGACTGAAAAGCAAGTGGTAATGAAATGATTTAGAAAAAATCATACGTACAGTCGGGGACAAAAAAAATGTCAGACGCGCCTGCAGGTGGACTCACCGCATTACGGAGTTGGGCCGCTCAGAAAGGTTACACTGAATATGCGGACCCGCCTCTATTTTTCATCGGTCTGTGCCGAATATTTTACCTTTACCTGAGTCGGTGTTGCGTGCCGGCCGATTGATAAGAGAATGTGGCAGCGCTTCTTCACCCGCTCGTCTCCTCTCCCCTCTGCACCACTGACCACTGCACTGTCGCTATCGGTGTTCGTCATTGCTTTGGCCCCATCACATTCTTGTGAACTTTTTATTGTCAGTACTCGAAGTTTTATACTAAATTATTCTTGCTTGCTGATCTTAAGGTGATTCTATGGCAAACTCCCGAAAATTTTAATCCGATAGATGGCGTCACTTGTCGCTGGCTCCGAAAAGAGCCGTTTTTTGACGGTTTTCGGCTGTTTTCTCTGAACACACGAATAAGAGACGAAAAATCGGAATGTCAGCACCTGCTTAATTTTTTGCTTGATTTTTTGAGCCATAAACGGGCCAAATTGGTTCTAAAATAAAGGCGAAAGTATGCAAAGAAAAAATCACGTGTAATTTGGAGTTGTATCAGTAAAGATTACAGGTTTCTGTTTCACCTGTAATCTTTACTGATACAACTCCAAATTACACAGGCTTTTTTCTTTGCATACTTTCACCTTTATTTTAGAACCAATTTGGTCCATTTATGGCTCAAAAAATCAAGCAAAAAATTAAGCAGGTGCTGACATTCCGATTTTTCGTCTCTTATTCGTGTGTTCAGAGAAAACAGCCGAAAACCGTCAAAAAACCGGCTCTTTTCGGAGCCAGCGACAAGTGACGCCATCTATCGGATTAAAATTTTCGGGAGTTTGCCATAGAATCACCTTAACTGTTTCAATTTAATTCATTGTGACGGTCCAACGCTTCTCTGAGGCTTTCAACTAGCTTCCTTTTTTAATACGTCACTTTTCGGCTTTCAACGCAATTATGAAGTCGCGTGTGTTATTTATATATATAAAAAAAAATAGGAATGATATTTCGATCCGCGGTCGCTTTATTGTTTGGAAGAGAAAAAGAGTCTTCTGAGAGGAGGGGACCTTGGCATTGCGCTATTGCTCTTCAATCACTAAAAAAAGAATCACTGATTGTGAGTGACGATCAGATAATGAGAACAGTCAAATATGCATGCACTTTCTTTTCACCATACTCATACCCACCGTAGATGTAGCGTGTACTATCAGTCAATTAAAGATTGGGACTAAACTATTTATGCTCGGACACTCGGCGCTTGAGGAATTAGAGATAAGGGGAGAAACTCTCGGAAATTCGCAGCAGTGTTGCCAGCTTGTGCTAACAGTGAGCGATAGGGGCGGGGTAGCGTGGGGAGGTAAAGATCAACCGCAGGGCCTTCACTCGTAACGAATATGAGCAAGCAGATAAGAAGCGTGCCTTGTCGAGAGCGAGCGGCTATCCGTCTCCGATCTGCATCCTCTTTTCCGACCACTGCAGTTTCACCTAAAAGCTGGCCATCGTGTCCGAACGACACTGTCGTCAACCCCTCCTCCTCCTCCCCTACTTCTTCGACACTGCTTCAACTCTCATTGTCAGTTCAACTCATTATTTCTTCTTTTCATTCAATAGACTTTCAGTGACTCGTTAGTATAAAATTGGTTTTCAGCGATGAGGGCCCCCCCTCCTCCACAACACAATATCATTGAGTCTCAGTGCCGAAAATTTTTTGGGACAAATCCTCCCTAAAAACTAGAAAGACTTTTTGGGTTGCGCTTCCGTTGATGATGATATTGGGTGGATCCAGGAGGCATGAGGGCATGTGCTACCCCCTTCCCCATTCTCAAAAGCGTTGAAAATTGCCCTTTTTCATCGTATAATGATCTTGAAATGCTTTAATGTGGACGCTAAAAATTTTCAATCTCTGAAACGTGCCCCCTCCCCCTTCAGAAAATTATGTGGATCTTCCATTAGGCTGATGACTTTGACACACTATGATCTGTTCCCGGGAAACTTTTTTAATTATCAGAGACGATCAAAGTATCATTCAAAATTTTAAATTTTGGAGCAGCAATTGTGGCAAATCCAGAAGTTTTCCTCGGGGGGGGGGGAGAGCACCCTGCCCCCCTCTGAATTTAAAATTTTGTAGTATGCTTTGAAAGAATTTTTTAGCAATTTTCTATTAAGTAAGGACGATTTTTAAAGGGTTTCTGGGGGAGACACGCTCGCCGCCACCCCTCTCCCCTCTCGTTGATTCCCTCTTCAGTGTCCCCGACATCACACGGAAAAAAATACTACCTTAGCGAAAAATACTGGACTTTGATCATCTTTTTGGGACTCGTTAAAAAACACCAGGTCAAAAAACCCCAAGATTACAGCGAAATTTACGGGTTTAAAGTTATATCTCAGTAGAACGCAAATAACTGCGCTTGATCGGTGGATAGACTCGTTGGCGTGTGGTTAGTGTTCCGTTCCGTTTTGATGGAACACTCGAGCCGCATTTGCTAACCGCCCGCACTAAAAAGACGGGAGTGTTCCGTTGTTCCGAAAAAAAATTCCAGTATGTTCCGATTAAAAATTAGCCTCGCCAGTACTCCCAAAATGTAATTTTTTACCCGAGGGGTTTTTAGTTTTTGATATCTTCTTTTCAGGCAGTTGATCATCGGGACCGAAGGAAATTTAACAATGAAATAGGATTTCTGAAAAGGGACAGCAAAAAGTTGTCACGTTTTGAAGCATGGAAGGGAAAAGTGATTTCAGGGGAAAAAGGGAAATTTTTATCCTTTTTTTTGCGTTTGTTCTGATCTATGGGTTTCAAAGCAGCTCTTTTGAGTTTTTAAGAAAGTCAAGAGCTTACATTAAATATCAAAACTCCTCTAAACATGTCACGAAGGACTTTTAGGGTCATAATGTTTAAAAACAAACGTAATTAACAGGCAGGTGGACTATGGAATAGGATTTATCATTGCCTTTCGTAAAACTTTGACTCAAATTTTCATGGAGAATATTTTTTTTTTTAAGGTTGCAGTTTTATCAGGACAAAATTTTTTTCCCGTCTCAAATTCATGACCCAGTTTAGTTTTCCCCTTTGATTTTAACTGTCAATTGGGGACAGGAAAGTCTCGCCTTTACCTTACTAAATCGTATTCGCCCCTCTAACAAAGCATTTCTTTCTCCAATTTGCATAAATATTCACCAGAACCCTTTAAATCAACTTAGGGAGGGGGGGGGGGTTTAAAGCAGAGGGGGGCAAGGTAAAATGGTAATAGCTTCCTCACTGGGGTCGATTTTCAAACCTCTTAGTTTTGGGGTTTGGGGGGGGGGTTAGGGGTGCCAGTGGCGGATCCAGAAAATTTTTCGGGGGGGGGGGCACGCCTGTGAAATTTTGAAATTTTAAGCTTTGGGTGGAAGCAATTTCGGGATTTTTCTATAGAAAAAAGGCAAAATTTGAGGCTTCGGGGGGGGGGGGAGGCCCCCGTGCCCCCCCCTGGATCCGCCACTGAGGGGTGCCGAATTGAATGGAACTAATCGTGTTTTAATGAATTACATTGATTGTTATATTGAATTACATCATAAGTTCAATGAAATCGGAACACCTGATTAAGGCTGAAACCCACCTCGATTACTTTTGAAAAGTGATCGATGAAAAAATCGAGAAACCCAGTTTGTAAAAGATTAGATCATACCATATGCCACCCGGGGCAAGACCCCCCCCCCCTCACAAGCTGCTTCTGAAAGTATAAGTTTTATTATTAGTCTCAAATGAGTTAAAACATTTAAAAGAGAAAAAGTTTCGGCGCTTACGACGACAATCATTGGCGAATACCGGGGGAAAGGGGGGCGACACCCCCCCCCCCCCCCGTTCAGCCAAAAAGGGGAAAGAGGGAGCAGGAAGTGAAAGGGAAAAGAGAGAGAAAGGTAAAGGGGATCGTACCGGGGGCGAAATTCCCCAGATCGCCCCCCCCCGCTCGATAGGGCTGGATCCGCCAATGACGAAAAATTTTTACTTTACAATAATTAATTGCAATCTATATTCCACCCCTCTTTCATTACCTTTTGAAGAAATGAGAATCTGCATTATTCACGATCATGGAAGTCCAAAGAGAGTCCGAGAAACACAAACCCCCCACCCCTCTTTTGCATATAAAAAATTGAGAGTAAATCGAATTAAGAGAAAATTAGAGTCCCTGTAAATGAAGCAGATCTGCCGTTCGCGTATAATAATGACATTTTTTAATTCACCGATGATTCCACCTGTTTAGAAAAGATTACACAGTTCAGTTCAGTGTATGACTGCACTGCACAAAAAAACTTGGATCTGTAATATTTTTTCAATCGATGGGAAAAGACGTAAATTAAATTTAAAAAATCCGCAAGTTTTTAAAGTCATCGACGACTCCACCCGGGCGAGGAAAGATTACAGATGCGAGTATATTCGTGCATTACCGTCTCATTCCCCAAACTGAACTGTGTAATCTTTTTTTGACCGGGGGAATCATAGGTGAATTGAAAAAACAAAAAATTATACGCAAAACGGCAGCTCTGATATGAGGGGCTCTAGAGAAAAACAGGGGGAAAATGTATTTAAATCCCCCCCTCCGCCAGAGGGAAAATTTTTTCTGCAGACGGCCAGACGCCTAAATCAAAGATTTTTACAATATGCTCCTATTCGGGGAAACTACATTCATTCTTGGCAATGGTGAAGGAAACATGGTCCGGGGGAAAACGTTTAAAATGTCGAGTGTCGAACGAAGAGTGGCATGAGCGATCGAGTGTGATAGGGCCCAAAGGGGAGGGGGGGAAAAAGGGAACTGAGAGCGACCACCGAATCTCGATCAATCATTGTGAGAGAGTAAGATTTTAGTGAATTGACGCGGCTGTGGGCGGCGCGGCGGCGAGCGGCGGAGAATTGGCTCCTCATGAGAGAAGGTTTGCGGTGTGTTGTTATCTCCCCCTGTAACTGTTCAGTTAGAGCCCACCTCAATTGATTCGGCTTTTTCGCACATTTATTTGGGAATGGCAACACCGCTCTAGATTCTGAGCAAATCGAGTCAGATAAGCGGGCGCGCTCATTTTGAGCCGCATATTTTAGTCCCAATCTTTAATTGACTGATAGTACGGGATTGGGGAGACGCTCCCCCCTTCCCATTTTTGAATGAAAAACAGTTCCTTAATTCGAATAAGCAAAAAAATGAAATAAAATAAGTAAATAAAAACGTTCCGCTTATGATAACCACAGTGCTCGGTCATTTTGTAACGGTGGGGGGGGGGGGGATATTGTGTATTTACTTATTAAATAAATAGATAAATACACTGTTCCGCAAAAAACGGCGCACCTGGCGCGCTGGATTATTCCGCTCGAAAATGCGAAAAAATGATAAAAGTTAAAATAGCCGTAACTTTTGAACTATAAGCGTTAAAAATATTTCAAACAAATTGTCAGATTTGCCATACTTTCTAGATTTTTTTCGCTCAAGATCAAATTTTCTTTTTGTCATTTTTACGAACGTCGTAAGAGTTTTTCCAAACCCTCTCGAAAACTATTTTTTTGCAGCACATCTCAAAAAAATTCTCTAAGAACCAGTAAAAAAAGTTACTCTATCTTCTCGCATCTCTTTGGTCAAAACTAGCGTAGACAGATAAAATCTGAAACATGCATCAGATTCCTGAGAGTCCCTACTTTCGAAATGGTTACCTCAATTTTGCCTACAAAATGTGTTCATGTCGGAAAACGCACTTTTCCGTGACCATGTAAAGACCGAATCTGAACACGCATTTTACACAGCCCGCTCAAAAATGTGAAAAGATTTTAAAAGCTCAAATCGTCATACAGGGGTGTCATTTCGAGTTCGGCTTGAGGGGGGGGGGGGGGGGGCGGCAAAAATGTGATGACCCTTTTTTTTATTTTTTTTTCTCATCAATATTACTTAAGACACTCTACAGCCCTACACATCCTATATTTACGGCCCTGAATTCCAACAAAATTCGTTAATCACCTCCAAATTTTAGTTCAAAATTTTTTTCTTCAAAAAAAAAAAAAAAAAAAGAAGGTCATAACTTTTTTACTTTCGGCCGATCCTTGGGGGGGGGGGGGCTCCTCCCCGCAAATGACGCTACTGTCGTCATAACTTTTGAATTAAAAGCACTAAAGACATTAAAAAAAGGGTCAGATTCTTCATACTCTCTAGGTTTTGTTGGTAAAGCTTAAATTTTCTTTCCGTCTTTTTTACGCCCGTGGTAAGAGTTTTCCCAAACCCTCCCGAAAACTGTTCTTTTTGCAGCACATCTCTAAAAAGTTAGGGGAGGTGTGGGACAGGTGGGACACTTTTTACATTTTTACCCCTCGAACCCACTACTGTTTGAAAATTTCAAATCTGAAAAAACATAGTCATTTTGCAACTCATTGTGCATCATTTGATGATTTTTCACAATTTTTTCTGGCAAAAATAAACTTGTAAATAAATGTTAGAAAAAAAAAAAAAAATTGTCCCACCTCTCCCTGGCATAGGGAGAGGTGGGACAGCAGGGTGGGAGAGGTGGGACAGTATTCATGAGTCACAGTTGAAAAGGAACAAATACTGTATTATTATAAAAAATGAACATGGAATACATTAAAGTGATGTCTTAGGTAGCGAGAAATTGGATTTAAATATCTTTCAGACCTAGCACCATTTCTAAAATTGTTAATAGCTTTTAAGATTCCAGCGATGGGGGACGTTCCGCATTTGCACCTTTGCCACCTTTACGCCTGTAATTGTTAGGCATCTTTGGTCGTTCAACCTTAAAATTCAAATTAGAGTGGATATGGGTGCCAGTCCCGCCCTAGACGCTATACGAGTTACCCCCCCCCTAAATCAGACATTTTTACCCCCCTCCGGCCCTCCCCCTAAATCAGACATTTGCACCCCCCTCTGGCCCTTCCCCCAAATTAGACATTTTCATCCCCCCTCTCCGCCCCCAAAATCAGACATCTTCCCCTACCCTACTGGAGAGTCTAGGGGGAAAGGGTATGGAATCCCCCCCCCCGCAGTGGGAGGGGGTCCAGGGGTCCTCCCTCGTTAAACTTTTTGGTTATATGCGAACGTTACAGGTGCAATTTTAAGCTGTTTAGGGGGAAACCCTCAGTTAGGGAGAAACAGTCAGGGGGGAGACCCTCAGTTGGGGAGAAATCCTCAGTCGGGGGGGGGAAGACCCCAGTTAGGGGGAAACACTCATTAGGGGGGAAACTCTCAATTAGGGGGGGGGAAACCCTCAGTAAGGAGGAGACCCTCGGTTAAGGGGGAAATCCTCAGTCGGGGGGGGAAGCCCTCATTTAGGGGGTGGGGAGTTATACAAAATACGGGAGAGAGAATAAGATTATGATCTTTCTTTCCCCAAAAAATATTTTTTCCTTCCTTTTGCTGAGGGGGGGGAGGGGGGGAATCAACAACCCCCCCCCCCCCCCCCCCCCCCAAAATTTTAAAGTATACGGCACCGTATGCAAAAGATGGGAACTGGCACCCCTGAGAGTGGATAAATACACTAAAATCATTCAATTTCCAGTCAAAAAAGATCAACATAAAACTTTGAGGGAGACATGGGACGTCCCAGGTCTCCCTCATTTTAATGTCCCACCTCTCCCTTGCATGACTTTTGTCAACAAAACAGCCGGCTCACTTTTGAGGTTAGAAATTTCAATGAAACTATAGTTGTGACTTCAAGTCTATGATTATATCTTCTAACCAAGATATTTATCTCTTTCAAAACATAAGAAATTTAAATTCTGTGAAGAAAACAAAAGAAATTAAAAAAATCACTTTTGACACCAAAAAAGAACGAATCTTTCCTGTAAGTGGCAGCTTCGATGGGATTCTCATTTATTGTTGTTTTGTTGATGTCCCACATCTCCCCTACTCTAATTTCTCGCATCTCTTTAGTCAAAAGTAGCATACATACACAAAATCTGAAATCAGAATCAGATTTCTCATTGTCTGTACTTTTGACCTGGATCTTTGTTGACGGTTCGAGCTTAAAAGCGCGACGTTGGAAAACGCTTTCGTTTGGATTGTTCTTAGAGGCTTTTCGACATTTTTGCTCCTCTTTCTCGCTATGCATGGGCGGATCCAGCCATCTGGCAACTGTGTATTATTCCCATTTGAATGCGCGAGAAACAATCGATTAGTAAAAGGGCCATGGCACCGTCAAGAATCGATTGTTTATCATACATTAAATTGAGATGAATTCATGGTTGCCTAATCGCTGGACTGCTGGACCCACCCATGCATAGCGAGAAAGAGGAGCAAACATTTCGAAAATCCAAAAGAAATCGTTTTCCAACGTCGAGCTTTGAAGCTCGTACTGGCGTCAGCAAAGAACCACTGGAAAGGAATAATATGCCTATTTATTGTTCTCATTATCTTACTGTTGTTCAGCGATTCATTTTTTTAGTGATTTGAAAAGCAACAGCGACACGCCCCCTCCTCTTAGAATTCTCCTATCTCTTCTACAAAGCAACCGTTTACCTCCTAGCGTAGCCATAAGGCATCAGTGGAGGGTAGCTTCCATTTATCGAGTGATTGTTACGCGGCAAAAAATTCAATGTCCGAACCGAATAAAGTCCCAAGAAAGTCCTCATAATGTCCCTATTATAACCGTTTTTAAACGCAATTTGGCAAAACATTGAACGTCCCATGGACGTTCAAAGCAGAGTGAATGCAATCGCTGTACCCATGTAATTCATGGGACGGTATGGGGACTTTTAAAATGAAAGCATCGAAGAATTTTATAGGGTTGATGGAATTGGTGAATGTCCGAAGAATGTCCCCAAATAATTCTAGAATTCTTTACAATTATTTGGGGACATTCTTCGGACATTCACCAATTCCAACAACCCCTTAACATTCTTCGAGGCTTTAATTTTAAAAGCCACCATAACGTCCCATGACTAAGAAGGGTATGGAGACTGCATTCACTCTGTTTTGGACGTCCATGGGACGTTCAATGTTTTGCCAAATGGCGTTTTAAAACGATTATAATAGGGACATTATGAGGACATTCTTGGGAATTTTTTCGAACATTGAATTTTTCGCCGGGGAATTAAATAAGCAAGTTCGATTGATCCCATAACACCCCAGCGATGCCGTTCGGCATCAGCCTCTTCTTACAAGAGCAGGATTTTTTTTTTTTTTTTAAGGTCAAGGAGAGGTTACTTTATTCAGATTTTTCATTGATGTAGTGAAATATAAAAGTAAAAAAGGAATTCAGGAGGTCAAGAATCAAGATCGTCGCGAATGGCGCGAATCATAGAATTAATTCAGGACTAACTAGTGGCGTCGCGTGTGATTTAGCAACGCTGCATTTCCTCCATTTAAACCCATGCAAAACATCGATTTGAGGTAGTGCATTATGCACCTCCAACATCTCGACTTTTTGTCTGCGTTTTAATGCACAAAACTCAGCGTTGCCAGATTGCACGCGACGCCACTGGAACCAATCCTCGCGACATCACTATTGTTTTAAAATATGACTCGTGAAAAAAAAAGGAAGTGAGTTTCGCGGTCTCGCGCATTAACGCTATGCGTCAGCGCAGCGGCCGCTGCCATGATTTCAAAAAGTTTCAATCTTTTAGCGAAAATAATTTCAGATAAATAAGACTGTAGTAGTAAACACCGATTGTGAGCTCAAGCGAATCTCACTCTCATTCTCTAAAACAACTAGAGGGAAGTCAGTAGTGCAGTGGAAGAGAGGGAAGGGGAGCCTCGGCCGGCTTTTTCATTCATAAACTTGGGCGAATTTCTTTCTCTCTCTGTGCACATTTGAACGCAAGAATTAGAGAAGTATGCGCTAGAAACCCGAAGCCACAATGACTGTCCTTTTCTAACACATGCGTTCACATTAAGAGACGGAGAGAAAGATAAATTCCTTCACCCGCCTGTGTTCGTGCGAGACAACGTAAACTTCTTATCTAAGATATGCGGTCGATTCCCAATGCGTGAATGAGCGAGTATGAGTCGAAGTAGTCGGGCCCGGGCGGCACCAGAGACAATCTATATCAGAGACCTCGCCGATTCATCAGGCGAATATGGTCCGGATGATGCGGCCGACAACCTCTAGTCCTCAACCGGTGAGTAATTTGTTTCATTGTTGTCAAATGGTGCAGGCATTATTCGGGAATAAAAATAAAGTACGCGGAAATAATAATTTGCATACAGTGCGCGGAAATGATAAAAGCAGGCAGAATGCGCGGAAATGATACGCGGCGAGTACCGTACCCCACAACGTAATAACTACAAACAGCAATAATTATTCTTTGCACAGGGTGATTTTTAGACCCCCCCCCGTTTTTTTACTAGTCGAGATAGAGCATAACGACTCACTTAGTCACTTCAGTCTCAATTTTCACATATTGCGCTTTTTTAAAGATCATCTCCCCCTCAACCGCCGAGAGTTTGTAGGCGTTGTCGAAAAAATGTCTCTCAATCTCGTTAAGTCGTTACCTTCGTTACCTCGAAAATTCTAACAGCTCCTTTCTCGTGATCATCGTATGAGCGAGCAAGGAGCCAACAATTCCAAGACTTATGGCGCCAGCTGGAAGTTGATATTGCGTTTTGTCTTCGATTTATTGAAAGTGAAAGTTCAATTTGGACCCATTTAAAAAAAAAAAACCAAAAAAAAAAAAAAAAAAAAAAAAACCAATTGTAAGTATTTAAAAAGTCATAATTAAAAAAAAAAACAAAACAAAACAAAAACAAAAAAAAGAAACAGATAAAATACTTTACATAGCAAGTACATAGGTACATTTCAGATACAAAAAGGCATTGGCATAAATGTAGTCTATCCTTGAATTAAGACCCCCCCCCCTCCCAGTGGCGTAACTTACGCGGCCGCAGGGACCGCGGTGCGGTGAGGCCCGGAACGATTGGGGGGCCCTGAACGCAGCCGGGTAAAAAAAAGGGGGAGGGCGAAACGAAAAAAAAGAGAAAAAAGAAAAACAGAAAGAATTAAAAAAGGAGGGGAGAAGGCCTTCTCTTCTTTTCTGTTCTTAAGTTAAGTAAGTATATCGATCTTTCTATCATTATTTTGAAAGCTCAGGGCCCCAAAAATGTTGGCGCTCATGCTGGCAGTTGTTATGAGTTAGGTGAGGGGGGGGGGATTTGAGGTCAATGAGTTGTTTTAGAGTATGTAGATTCTGTTGTAGGAAGGTAGGGGGCTCTCCAGTTCAATCTGCGGAGTTCTAAGTTACGCCACTGCGGCCCCTCCCCCACAATTTTTTGGTACTTGACCTATATCGGGTGATACATCGATGAAAGTAGTCCCAAAAAAAAGGTCTTCAATGATAGACTATGTGGTGAAAATAGCATCTATCTATCTTAGTGAGTAAAAAAAAAACCTGGAGGAGGAGAAGGGATTGAAAAAAAAGAGAGAAAAAAGGTGGGGGGGGGGGAACTTGTGTAGAATGGAAACTTCGGCTGTTTCCTGTGCGTCGATTGGTGACCCCCAAATCAGCTGCGACCACAGTTTTCGTATACATACAGTTGCGAAACTCATCAATGTTCGTAAAAATGGTGAGTGGCAACGGTGGTGGTGGCGATTTTAGCGACCGGAAGAAGGTTCAACTCACTCTATTTTATTCGTTGTAAGCCGTTTAAAGATATTTTTACAATCAATGATGATTCAATGATGATCAGATGATTAAGTTTTCGCACTTTTGCCACTTTCGGAGGCTTTAATTAGAGGTTTCAGTGAAAAAATTCAATTCAAATTTGAGTTATTGTTTTCCGGCCGCTAGAGTTCCCACCATCGCATCGCCGCTCGCTGTTAAGCCGTGTTTTCCTCCACCGGGCGCAAACGCCGGCGACCGCGCCTGTAACGCCAAAATTTCGGTCGTGGCGCCGAACATCGACGAAATGGCGCGCTAGTGTTTTCCTCGGATTTCTTGAATCTGCTTTAGACAATCGGCTTTAACACATGAAAATACAGTATTAAACACAGGGGTGCCAGTCCCCCCCCCCTGGACGCTATACGAGTATACCCCCCCCCCCCAAATCAGACTTTTTCACACACACCCCCTCCAACCCTCCCCCAAAATCAGACATTTTGCGCCCCCCGGCCCTTCCCCCAAATCAGACATTTTCAACCCCTCCCCTCTCCAGCCCTCCCCCCAAATCAGACATTTTCCCCTACCCTACTGGAAATTATAGGGGGTATGGAATACTCCCATCCCCCAGTGGGTGGGGGGTCCGGGGGCCCTCCCCCGTTAAAATTGTTGGTTATTTTCGAACGAAGTTAGGGGGGAGACACTCAGTTAGGGGGAGACCCTCTGTTAGGGGGGAAATCCTCTGTCAGGGGGAGACCCTCACTTAGGGGGGGGGGGGGGGGGAGTTATACAAAGTACGGGAGAGAGAATAGATTATGATCTTTCTTTCCCCAAAAAATATTTTTTTCCTTCCTTTCGCAGAGAAAAAAAAAATAATAATAAAACAAATAATCTCAACCCCCCCCCCCCAATTTCAAAATATACGAGCAGCTCGTATGCACAGATGGGATCTGGCACCCCTGATTAAAGAACAGAGTTGGACAAATGGGGGTCGTAAACGTAATCGAGATTAATTGTAATTAACTCACCCTCCTGTCCAAACTCAAAAAAATTAAAAATCCTCTCGTTTTATGCTTCATAAATCTGCGTGATTACAGTTTTACAATGATTTTCAATTAAGGCTGTTACGATTAATGAGTGATAGAATAATCGATTACAACCCCATTTATTTGCCCAACCCTGATCTAAAGTGGAAAATCTAAACAAAACCCACGAGATTTCTTCAATTTGGCAGCAATTGCTCCCCAAATTTTTTCTCGCTTGAGAATGTTCTTGTGATCTCTTTCTTTTTGCATCCTAGAGTAGGCGGTTTTTTGCGATCTCCACCAGCAAAACCTTGTTCTCCTGGGCGCTGAAAAACTCTCCATCGGTGGCCATGATGATGACGAAGAAAAAATTATCCCCCTTCACTTTCAAAATGTCAAAGGAACACTGGCAGGGGTCCTGATTTGTTTTTTCTGGCGCACCGCGCTAGAGGCGTCAATCGTCGACACCGCTCCTCTAGCAGTGTCGACGATTGACGTCAATATCGTTGGTGCACCGTCGCTCGACGCCGACTGGCGCGGCGCGCCACTATGGTTCAAAAGCGCGATCCAGCCGGCCGAAAATCGAAAATTCGAGGTCTAAATTCGATGTTTGTGATATCGGGAACTCATTTTTAAGGCTTTTTTACCGAGGGAATCAAACCTCAAATGTGTATTAATGCCACACAATTTGTGTGGAAACGACTTGAAGTTTGAACTTTAAGCGCTACGATTTTTCTCAGCTATGCGCGCTAGATTTTTGCTGCGTAAAAAGCCTTTTTACTGAGTTTTCACTCATCGTTATGAAAAAACTAATGAAAGCACCTGAAAGTACGTAAAAAACTGAGTAATTTATGTACTATTAAGTTTTTTATAACAATTTTTTGATGGTCGAACTTCGACCCAAAGAGAGCACATCAAAGTACTACTTTTTTATGAAAAACTGCAACTTTGATGGAGTATATAAAAAAACGCAAACTTACGCAGGCATTCAAACCACCCTGGATAGATAGCTTATATCCTATAGATTCGGCTCATGCCCAGTTTTTACCCAACATAGGTGCACCTTTTTGAGTTATGAATTTTTTTAATAACTAAGGTCGCGCGATTCTGACGCACTTTCTTGATGATGTAAGTCTATCTGTGCAGTATGGTCCGGATGCTCCAGTCGGCTGTAATTACTATGAGCCTTAAATTTGACATTAGAGACATGCTTTCCTCATGATTTTTGGTCGCTGAATTCGATTTTGACCTCCAAATTCCAAAAAATTCATTCATTTTCCGTTAAATGTAAGATTTCTTAAAGTTTACTGTAAACTATGATAAAAGAGAGAACAATGATAGAGTGTTCACTCTGACAATGTTGCATTCACTCAACTCAAACCCATTTTCGTAAAAACAAGACTCCTAAAGTGCTCACCAAGGCAATTTTTCCCCATTTTTAAAATCGATCAAATACAACGTTGCCAAATCGCACAAAAAAGCAAAACATAATTATGATGATTTTGAGCTACTCTATAAAGGAATACAGAATTTCCGTAATCCATGAAAGAGGATTATCGACCTCACTTCGACTGAAGATAGCTTTTGTTTAGTAAAATTAACTAACAAATAGCACCGACACACCAGATTGGAAGAAAAACATTGCTGTATATCTTTGATTAAATGCCCCAATGACTAATGCTGAAAAAGTAAGACTCAAGTAAGATACGAAATTCGCAAATGGTGTGAGATTTTTACACCATGGTGAAATATATTTTATGGAGGATAATGTTAACTCTAAAGATGTTTTTCTAGTTAGTTTGATGACACCGGGTGTCCATAAAGTAGCTTGCATGTATTCGTTAAAAGCTACGAAACTTAGAAACTTTGTAGACAAATTTTATCATTTAGACGACAAGATGGATAAAATTTACTCACTTCATCAGCATATCGTGTTAAATTTAGCGAGGCTCCCATTTTTTTGGCTGCAAGGTGGTCTTTGAAAAGCACATGCAAGGTACCTTATGAACACCTTGCACCCAAGAGCCATTGTGATTTAATACATCGTTTGATAATATTCTGTGATGTGAGTTACTAGCATATTATTTTCCGAATAATTAGCTCTAAGATATGACTTTGTGCCTTACCATTATTGTACTTTTCTTTTCTTTTTCTGTGATATTTATCACTATGATATGAAAACCTCACACTATTTGCGAATTTTGTATCTTACTTGAGTCTTACTTTTTCAGCATTAGTCATTATTGGGGCATTTAATCAAAGATATACAGCAATGTTTTTCCCCCAATCTGGTGTGTCGGTGCTATTTGTTAGTTAATTTTACTGAACAAAAGCTATCTTCAGTCGAAGTGAGGTCGATAATCCTCTTTCATGGATTACGGAAATTCTGTATTCCTTTATAGAGTAACTCAAAATCATCATAATTATGTTTTGCTTTTTTGTGCGATTTGGCAACGTTGTATTTGATCCATTTTAAAAATGGGGAAAAATTTCCTCGGGGAGCACTTTAGGAGTCTAGTTTTTTTGAAAATGGGTTTGAATTGAGTGAATGCAACATTGTCAGAGTGAACACTCTGTAATTGTTCTCTCTTTTATCATATTTTACAGTATACGTGAAGAAATCTTACATTTGACGGAAAATGAATGAATTTTTGTGAATTTGGAGGTCAAAAACGGATTCAGCGACCAAAAAGCATGGGGAAAGCATGCCTCAAACATCAATTTTTGGGCTTTTAGTATTTACGGCCGGCTGGATTGCGCATTTGAACCATAGTGCGCGCGTTGGAGGAAAACAGACGCACTTGATAACATGTCTAGCAGTGTGATCGCCACGGACGAAGATTCGACCGCAGTGGCGCGCGCCACCGCGACGGGTGGAGGAAAACGCGGCTTTATTAGAGTCCCTAAATGTAGAGAGTCCACAAGAGGATAGTCAACCTCTGAATCACTGTCTAATCTCCGAAGGAAAACTCCCATAAGAGCCAATGGAAACAAAATTTGGAATGGGGCTGTTGCACATTTTTGCTATAAACGATGTAATAGTCCATTCTGTTGTAAAAACCTTCAAAAATAACGATGGCAGCACTAAAAACTTCCGAAATCCACTCCTTAACTCAAGAAGCGCTTTTGTTTGCGAGGGCGTAGTGATGGCTGAGGGTAGTAAGAATTAGAGTCCCTATATGTAGAGAGTTAAGACAAGAGGGTAGTCAACCTCTGATTGGTTAATGAGTTTTAGGCTCTACGGACGCCGCCATTGGATGCGATTTGCACATTTGTTTACATACTCTTGCTTACAAACGAAGGGGTCCAACGGTATTTTACGGATAAAAGAGTTAATCGTGGAGGAAGTTGTTAAATGTAATTATGATGCACCTCAATAATTACCATAATTCTCCAAAACACCTTTTAAAGCGTAAATAAATGTCGATCAACAAAAGCAGTGAAAGATTATACTGTTGGAAACTCCGCGGCTCTGTAATCTTTGCGCAGTGGACCAAAACACAATAACGGGCATAACGGCCTTCAGAATGTAAACAAATGTGCAAAATCGCATCCAATGGCGGCGCCCATGGTTTCAATTGTCTTAACTCTCTACATATGTATTGGGACTCTAGTAATAATGGGAGATTCCCATCTAACAATACTGTAAGTCCATCAAGAAGTGACCAATAAGAGACGCCTTATTTCATGTGACGCCAGTGTCACTATATAGGTGTCACTGTACCATTCATCGGATGTGGATCACTACTCTGATGACTATAATTACTCTGTGAATCATCCTTGTCAGCATAGAGAGAGTGACGAAATTAAGATGGGAATCTCCCATTATTACTGCCCTCAGTCACCATTTCGCCCTCGCAAAAAAAAGCATTTATTGAGTTTAGGAGTGGATTAAGGAAGTTTTTAGTGCTGCCATCGTCAGTTTTGGGGGTTTTTACACCAGAATCGACTATTAAATCGCTTTTAAAAAAAAAGGTTGCAACAGCCCCATTTTATCAGCATCAACTGGCAAGTGTGCTTGCCACTTCTCTAGATGGTGGACGTTAGGGTACGTCGAAAACAGGCGATTTTCGATATCGCCATCGGCTTGGTGGGGAAAAATGTTCTACTCATCAATAGAAAAAAAGCCCTTTTTCACCGATTTCAAAAAAATTTTTGGGTTTTTGGCCTCTTCTTTTGCCTTGAAAATCGTCAAAATCAAAAAAAATGACGAAAAATGCCAAAAATTAAGCAACCCGCACCACATGTAAATTGGTTGAAATTTTTCACCAATATAGCCAAAAAGTTCTTTTTAGGACTTTTTTTAACCACAGAACAATAATATTTAATTATCTTTACTCCCTAAACTCTACAGTTTTTTTGTGAAACACTAAAAAAGCGCAGTAAAACGCGCCTGAGGTCTGGATATTACGTATATGCATAAGACGATCTGACGCTGCTACATCTAAGTTTTGGCTTGGGTTTTTGAAGAAAAAACTAAACTTAGAGCTCTTAATGAAATAAATTACGTGGGTAAAAAACGTTGTTTATACCATTGTGCCTCGGCACGGTGGTATGAGGAGCGAGGGGGAGAAAGGTATACACACCGTTATACAAGTAAAGTTAAACATATGGACAGTCGTATCAGTGGCGTAGCGTGCAATTTGGCAATGTTGCAGTTCGTCCATTTAAACTCATGAAAAGGATCGAAGAATTGGGTGTTGGTGAACACTTTGCATTCGACCTTTTATATTGGTTTAAATGGACAACATACAACGTTGTCAAATTGCACGCTGCGCCACTGAGTCGTATGGTCTCAGCATTTAGATTTCCGTTTTAATAAGAGCCCATGGGGGACGTTTCTCATTCTCTGATAGAAAATCTGAGTTAAATATACAGGGTGTTTCAGACCCCCTGGCCAGCTTTTATTGTGGCCCAAAACAAAGGCAAATATGAAAAATCGGTGAAACACGTGTAACGTATATCGACCCCAAAGAATTGGGGGAAAAATATTTCACCCCCCCAAAACCCCCTTGGGGGTTATTTAGGGGGTGGGTACCGTATCTCGAAAAAATAAAATGGAAAGCGATGTTTTGACATTGGCATCTAATACGGCTAAAAAAAAAAACTTTTTACCCTTTAAAGTTTTTTTTCTAAAAACCCCCCTTTTTTTGAGTTAGGGGTTTTTTCAAAAAATTTAGGGGTAATCTTTGATTGACCGCTGTGACCCTCCAAATCATTGGATTTCAAAAAACTAAAAATTTTCTGAAAGGACAGACCAAGGGCTTTCTTTTGATGTATCACATGCCATTTTTTGTGAAAAAGGGTACGGGGCCCCCCTCCCCCCAAAATTTTGGGGCTTCGGGGGGCCTTACGTAAAATTTTCAAATGCAAAGGTATGGCTTGTGATACATCTTTTGAAAGGTCTTTCAGAGACGAAAAAAGTCATGCCCCCCAAAAGTCGTAAAAAAAACCCCCCTTCCAAAAATGGCGACCTTTTTAAAGGGTTTGGGGGCTCAAGGGGGGACCTTCAGAAAAATGATCCAAAATTGAACGATACATGGCAAAAAGGGTCTTAAAAAGAGACAAATAATGGTTAAAACTGCGAGTCAAACCGACTTTTCAATCCAAAGTTACGGCCGATTAAAATTTTAGGGGTAATTGGGTTTCCCAAAAAGGCACCCCTAAATTTCAATCGGCCGTAATTTTGGATTGAAAAGTCGGTTTGACTCGCGGTTTGAACCATTTTTTGTCTCTTTTTAAGACCCTTTTAGCCATGTATCGTTCAATTTTGAATCATTTTTCTGAAGGTCCCCCCTTGACCCCCCAAACCCTTTAAAACGGCCGCCACTTTGGAAGGGGGTTGTTTTCACGACTTTTGGGGGCATAACTTTTTTCGTCTCTGAAAGACCTTTCAAATGATGTATCACAAGCCATACCTTTGCATTTAAAAATTTTTTACGTAAGGCCCCCCGAACCCCCAAAAATTTTGGGGGGTGAGGGGGCCCTGTACCCTTTTTCACAAAAAATGGGCATGTGATACATAAAAAGAAAGCCCTTGGTCTGTCCTTTCAAAAAATTTTTAGTTTTTTGAAATCCAATGATTTGGAGGGTCACAGCGGTCAATCAAAGATTACCCCTTTTTTTTGAAAACCACCCCTACCTCAAAAAGGGGGGTTTTTTAGAAAAAAAACTTAAGGATAAAAAAGTTTTTTTTTTATGCCGTATTAGATTCCAATGTCAAAACATACCCTTTCCTTTTGATTTTTTCGAGATACGGGTACCCCCCCCCTAAAAAAACCCCCAAGGGAGGGTTTTTGGGGGGGCTGAAAATTTTTCCCCCGAATTTTTTGGGTCGATATACGTTACACGTGTTTTACCGATTTTCTATTTGCCTTAGTTTGGCCACAGTAAAAGCTGGCCAGGTGGTCTGAAACACCTGTATAATACTTGCATAACGGGTTGGTTAGTCGAGAAAATCTGATTTAGGAGATTCAGCGGAAAGAAAGTGAAATATGCTGCGCGATCATTGAGCCGCATAACAGAGTACTGAAGTAATAGAGAGTTACATATAATGTAGGAATGATTTAGTCCATTTTTATAATTTCAAACCAAGTTGGCAGTCACTTTAGGAAGCACGAAAATGTTTCAGTTAAAACGCATAGTAATTCTATCAGCACGTTTGGTTTAATTCACGATTAACGCAGAGGTCGGAAAATGTTGGGACGTAACGGCCACCCCCTTAGTACCATTTTGCCCAACATTTTTCGGCCGCTGATATGCTATTTTGCGGTAAACAGCTCAGTTTATGAACAAAAAGTTTTGGGAAAGAGTGACATTTTTCACGAGAAGATAGGCAAGGACGTGAGTTTGTCATATTTCAACAGCCAGTCGTCCCTGGTAAAAAAGACGACTATACGACTATTCCAAAAACGACTATAAACATAGTTGCCGACTATAATCTATAGTTGGGCCCACTATAATCCATAGTTGGCCAACTATGTTTATAGTCGTTTTTGGAACGGTTATAGTCGTCATTTTTACCAGGGGTGCGAAGAGTCTAAGAAGATCACCCCGTTTGGGTTTTATGTGAGATTGTAAATATTTTGGGATCGATACCTCAACCATAAAGTATCGATACTTATTGTCAGTTGGCTGCACGTCAGTTGGTAAACGCAATATCACCTCGTATTTTTCCATAACTTATAAGTTACGCCAATTCACCTACTTTTATCACTGTAACACACCGTTTCCGTTTTAAAGGGCTGAATTTTTCGTTAATTTCACTTTTTAGTTTCCTGGATATCTGTTTAAATTTACTTTTCAGTTACGTATTTATTGCTTCCGGGCCGAAAGATCAATACCGGTACCTATTGGTACGAATATTGGGAAACCCGTGTCAATACCAACGATGGTATCGATAAACCCCAAAAGTGTTAATAATGAGCTCTTTTTAAAACGGAAATCTAAATGCTGAGACCTATACGACTCAGTGGCGCAGCGTGCAATTTGACAACGTTGTATGTTGTCCATTTAAACCAATATAAAAGGTCGAATGCGAAAATGTTCACCGAACACCCAATTCTTCGATCCTTTTTATGAGTTTAAATGGACGAACTGCAACTTGCCAAATTGCACGCTACGCCACTGATACGACTGTCCATATGTTTAACTTTACTTGTAAACTGTGTGTGTATACCTTTTTCCCCCTCGCTCCTTACCACCGGCCGAGGCCCAAAGGTATAAACAACGTTTTTACCCCCGTAATTTATTTCATTAAGAGCTCTAAGTTTAGTTTTTGCTTCAAAACGAAGCCAAAACTTAGAGTAGCAGCGTCAGATCGTCTTATGCATATACGTAAAATCCAGACCTCAGGCGCGTTTTACTGCGCTTTTTTAGTGTTTCACAAAAAAGCTGTAGAGTGTTAGGGAGTAAAAGATAATTAAATATTATTGTTCTGTGGTTAAATAAAAATCCTAAAATGAACTTTTTGGCTATATTGGTGAAAAATTTCAACCAATTTTCATGTGGTGCGGGGTTTCTTTAATTTTGGCATTTTTCGTCAATTTTTTCGATTTTTGACGATTTTCAAGGCAAAAGAAGAGGCCAAAACCAAAAATTTTTTTGAAATCGGTGAAAAGGACTTTGTTTCTATTGATGAGTAGAACATTTTCCGCACCAAGCCGATGGCGATACCGAAAATCGCCTGTTTTCGACGTACCCTAGTGGACGTGCTTTATCAGGTTATATTTATATTCAGAGTTGAGGCACAACCATCACAACCCGGCCTGCGTGCGCTCACTTTCGACCACGGCGGCCCTAGAGTCCCCATATATGAAAGAGTCTCCCTATAGGAGGTTCCATCTCTGATTGGCTGCTGAAAGCTGAATAAGAAGCAGAAGGGGTCTATTAAGCCTGGAGGCGCGCCTCTTGTTTACATCTTCATGGAACCATCTTCCCAGCCGCCCAGCTTTGAGGAAACCATATTTCCGAGAAAATCGTCCCTGAAGTTGGAGAAGTCGGCCAATAATCGCCTTTTCTTTGATTTTTCAGGGACGATTTTCTCGGAAATGGTTTGCGAAAAGGAAAAACTTGTAAGGACCAAAAATGCATATTTTTTTACGAACTTTTGAATAATGATAATTGTATTTGGGTTTAATGAATCCGAAAGCATGTTTTCACTTTATTTGGCCAAAAAAAGTGAGAAAAATCAAGAAAAAACCCCCCTCAAATTTTTGCATACAGCATTTTCACGGCCAAAATCGGCAAGAGGGCCTGAAATTACATCAGAGTACCTATTTACGAGCATTAAGAACAATTCACGAGGGAGTTATTACAATTTTTCAATTTGTTTTTCGGAAACTTTGCAACACTGTAACTCGAGAAGACTACAATTTCGGACCCATGTTTATAGGAACAAAAAGTCTTATTTTTACCTTTAAAACACGCCCTGAAAATTAATGTTTATAGTTTTGTTACACACTGTATAGGGACTCTAGGCGGCCCGAAGTAAAGAATGTTCCAAAAGGAATTGGAGTTTCCGTTTGGATTAGAGCATTCTGTGTATGAATGATTTACGAGTTTTTGGCTCTACGGGCACCGCCATTGGATGCTTTTTCGCACATTTGTTTACTATCAACGGGTTAAACGGTGTTTTGCGGATAAAAGGGATAATTTTTTATGAATCTCAGAATCTGTCAAGTTTAATCTCATGATGTACCTCAAGAATGTCTATAAATTCCAAAAAATCCTTTCAACGCGTATAAATCGATGTCGATCAACAATAGCAGTAAAAAATTACATCGGTAAAAACTCAGTGGCACTGTAATCTTTGCAGTATGGACCTAAACACAACAACGGCCCTCAGAATGTAAACAAGTGTTACTCAGGGGAAAATAGCCAAAAAAAGGGGGTAACTCGGAATAAATTGCTTCAGAAGCTGTTATGGCTGAAAGTTGTCCTTTGTACGTCCTTGACGACTTATCAAAATTTTGCCAAAGTTTGCCAATCGAAAGGGGGGAAGAGCCCTTTTTCTCGCCAAAAATCTTCAATTTTCCCGTTTTTTTAACGAAATTCGCGATTTCTGAAGTTATGATTCATTCAATTTGAAAGTTTCTTAAATCATTTTTTGATGCTCTTTCAAAAATTATAAGATTTGACGTTCGACTCGCCATTTAAGTATACACAGTTTACAACAAACCGTCGAAAACGGGCTAAATTCATATTCTGGGAGACCTGTTCGTTTTTCCGCGAAACGAAAATCGCGATCTCTGAAGTTATGATTTTTACCGATCTTAAAGTTTGTTTACTCATTTCGTAAGAAATGTGATGCTCTTTTAAATTGGTGATAAGCAATTTTTACATTTGACGCGCCACCAGCGCTCAATTCCCAAAAAATGAAACGTGAAAATTGAAGATTTTTGGCGTGAAAAGGGGGCTCCCCCCCCCCTTTCGATAGGCAAACTTTGGCAAACTTTTGATATGTCGTTGAGGACGTACTAATGGACAAATTTCAGCCATAACAACTTCTCAAGCAATTTTGTCCGGGTTTTCGGCTATTTTCCCCCTGACTATGTGCAAACTCGCACCTAACGGCGGCGCCCTTATAGAAAAACGCTATGGTAGCAGATGGGGAATCTAGGAAGTTTCGGCGCGGGGAAATCTCGGCGCGGGGAAATCTCGGCGCCTGATTTTTTTTCAAGCGGTAAAGGTAAGTAACGTCGAGTGTAGTTAGTACTTGGATTGATTATGGGGAGACCGTTTTTTTTTTCAAGCTGTAAAGTTATGTAACGTCGAGCGTAGTTAGTACTTGGATCGATTATGGGGAGACCGTTATTTTTCTTCAGAAAATCATAATATTTTCAACTTTTCCTTCACACTTATCCAGGCTTAGGACTGGCCCAGAGTTTTTTTTAGGGGGACCCCCCTAAAGAACACTCTTGGGCGTGTTTAAAAAAATTAAAAAGTTCCATTAAAAATGGAATTTGTGAAGAGCAATCCACTCTTTCCTGTCGAGATGTGGAATTGCTTCAACAACGCGTCGTCAACGGCTTGCCCAGGACAAATAACGGCGTAGAAGGGTGGCATAACACCTTAAATTCTCTCCTCATGGCTAGCCACCCCTCTATTTGGAAAGTTATAAATGCATTCAAGAGTGAAGAAAAACTGACCCGAGTGAGGCTGGAGGGATTCATTTCGAAGAAGGAGGAAGCTAAGCAAAAGAAAAAATATTCTGCAGTGACACAGCTATTGGAAAAATTGTGTGAAGACTTCGAAAATCTTGCAACTTTAGACTTTCTTCGAGGAATTGCTCACAACTTGCAATATTAACTTTTCTCTAATTTATTCGACAAGGGCAGTATACACCCGCAATACCTATTTATATGCCACATATTTATCTATTTATTCATTCTCTTTTAGCACATTTTTAAAAAATTGACAAAGGGCCATCTACACCCGTCACAAAAACTTTTAAACACGCCCAAGAGTGTTTCTTCAGGGGGGGGGGGGGGTGCCCCCCTAAAAAAAACTCTTGGCCAGTCCTAAGCCTGGATAAGTGTGAAGGAAAAGTTGAAGATATTATGATTTTACTGAAGAAAAAAAACTGTCTCCCCATAATCGATCGAAGTACAAACTACGCTTAACGTTACTTAACTTTACAGCTTGAAAAAAAACGGTCTCCCCATAATCAATCCAAGTACTAACTACACTCGACGTTACTTAACTTTACCGCTTGAAAAAAAATCAGGCGCCGAGATTTCCGTGCGCCGAGATCTCCCCGCGCCGAAATTTCCCCGCGCCGAAATTTTTGCGCCGAGATTTCCGGCGCCGAAATTTTCGCGCCGAAACTTCCGGACACCGCAGATGGGCCTGTTCAAAAAATTAGCGCGCCAAAAGTCAATTTGGCAACATTTTTTTTGAGGCGCGGTAGGTAGGTTAAAATGTTCTCCAGCTTCCACTGATACCAGAGAGTAATGCCTTTTATTTGTTTTATCACGATATCGATGACTAATTGAGGTGAGAAATGTTGCTACGTGTGACTGTCGTTTTACCGGCCTCGCGTGCATGCAGAAAGTGTTTACGTTTTGGTTTGTTTTCTACCACCAGCGTTGCCTGCACACAATTTCTGTTAATGATGGCGAAATCTACGTAAAAAGATGAGTTCTTTACCATCAATCCGATTTTCATTAGATAAAATAGTGTCTAAAATATTGCATGATAAAAAAGGCTCTTATTTAAGAAACAAAACATACTTTTTTTTATCTTCTTTGGACCCGCAAAAACAAATGTCACAAAATGTCACAATTTTTATTGCTGTTCTGCAGGCTGATTCTGCTCATTTGGACGAGACGAGACGAGATAGCAAGAAACGATCAATCCCATTGGTTTAAATGGCGGCACGTGACAGAATTGAAGTCATTGAAGCAGCGCACCGAGGACCGCCGAGTCATTCATTTCAAATTCATGACTCGGCGGTCCTCGGTGCGCTGCTTCAATGACTTCAATTCTGTCACGTGCCGCCATTTAAACCAATGGGATTGATCGTTTCTTGCTATCTCGTCTCGTCTCGTCCAAATGAGCAGAATCAGCCTGCTGAGTTCTTTATACCCTAAAGATCTCGCCAAAACAGGTTCCAATAGGAACAAATAGGTACAAGTTTGTTTTTTTTTTCATTTTTTTGTCAGCATGTTCCATTAAAGTGGAAACATGAGGTTTCATTATGACGCGCAAAAATACAAATTTAGTTCCAGGAAGGAGGATTTTGAGGCAAATTTTGCAGAAAATGTAATTTTATTGTATTTAGGAGCAAATAAAAGCTATCAGGGGGGGGGGGGGACACTCCATCGTGTGGGTGGGGGGGGGGGGGGTCACTCCAAAATAGATGTTCTCTTGAAGTACTACTTCCGAAGATTGTAGGGTCTCTTTTTCATTGCAAAATTTCTTGAAAAATTGCTTGTTTCTATCGGAAAGAATGAGAGCAAATCGATTTATAGTCGCATGATTTGGCAAGGGCGAAAATAATGCTAAGAATGCAGTTTTCGATCACAGATGAAGGAACCAGTTGCTCAATCAATCAAATGAAGATGTGTTGGTCGCCTTAGCTCACCTGGGATGCAATGTTGTGTACTATCGAGGACATGAAGACTGTCGCCGCCCATTTGAGCTCATTGTGCGTCGGGCCTCGAAAAAACTCACACATACGCACCAGTTACTCAATGAAAAGAAGATACCGGGCTCCGTCGGTGCTGCTCGACCCTTCGGCAGAAGAATTCTTTTCTGCAAACCGTGTTTGCATCGATCCAGTGGCGGACTGGGCCCGGGTGCCGGGGTGCTGAGGGTCCCTTCGGTTTTTTTTTTTTTTTTTTTGTCTGGAAGTGGACGTGAGTCTGTGACACAGAAGTTGAGGGCCAAAGCAAGAGTATTCAGCATCGGGGCCTGGAAATTTGATAGTACGGCCCATTTTTTGATAAGCGATGGCTCATCTGAGGGCCCAGACTTCCCTCGTGTCAACGAGAAGCCTCAATTCTTACGCCACCGCGCCGGGACCTGAAAACTTTGTAAAACGGACCTTCCCAGAACTAAGCGTGCCCAGACGACTTGGGACGGGGCTCGTCAAGGCTGCTGAGGGCTACTTTCTTCCCTCCCTCCCTCCCTCCCTCCCTCCCTCAGAAAAAAAGTTGAATTTAAAGTTTCTACGGGCCAATTTTATTCATAAGGGAACAGGCGGCCTCTACAAATGGGCCCTGGAACCGCATACCGGGGCCCAGGCTCTCACAACAAGGGTCCGGGGCCCGCGGTACTATGGTTCGGGCCTGCCAAGGGCCCAGCCCTTCAACATTGAAATATGTTCGATAAAAACTAGCTTAAAGTTGCAGGCTAAGACTAAAAAGCTCTACCAGGGCCCGGTGTCGGCAATGCTAAAAAATTTTGAAAAAAACTTTAAAAAAGCTTAAAAAAGTTTGAATCCCTGCATAAAACGAATTGTAAACAAAAATGAAAAGCTTTAAAAAAAAATCGAACCTATACTGAACCCATAAAGTAACGCGACGCTTAAACTGGTTCAAAACCAGTTCAGAAAGACCATTTCGGGTCGCAACCCTCGTTGGCATATCGGGAGCCTGGGGGCAAAAATTCGAAATGATGCGCCCCTCGTGAGTTCTCCTGCCCTCCTTTAATCCTTCATTTGACTTTCAATTTAAATTTAAAGAAACGTAGGTATTCTAGAAATCGACAATTTTGCATTTAATAGAATTTTATTAGCCGAAAAGTGTGTTGAAACGTATGTTTTAACACTCTAAAATAACATTTTCGAGGGGTAAATTTTCAAAAAAAATCTGGGGGACCCCCCCCCCCCCCTCCAGACCGCCCTGCGGGCCCCGAGTTCACTAGCACCCCGGGCCTTTTTGTCCCAGTCCGCCACTGCATCGAGCCCGAAACACGGGAAGAGATAAGAGAGCATCGTGAACCGCGCCGGGCGATGCGATGAGCATGAAGTCCACTCGGCATGCGACCATCTTTTCTGCGTATTTTTGCCAGCATTTTTGTTTTGATTTTCGGATATTGTGACTTTACGTAAACGGGTGTACCTTCGGACTTACATTGACAGTCGGGTGGAGGGGAAGAACAGGAGTCACTTCTTGATAACTTTCTCCGTAATAAGACATCTTCAAGGGACAACCCCCCCCCCCCCCCCTCTCCCGGTTGTAGAGGAGTTCGATTTAAAACATTGAATGTAGACTTTTTTTAACGCACTTTTATACTTTGCGTTTTCTTTGTAAATGAATCTGATGCAAACAATTTTAACGTCGAAAGTTGACTGATTTTGTCTGTCTATTTTTCTTCATATCCTTTTTTTTTTTTTTTCTATTCACTTCTTCTCACAATCAGGAGCAGCTATGGTTGTCAAACTCAAGATGCCGTCCAACTCAACACCAACCACCAACATCTTTACCCCCGCATTCAATAAAAGAGGTTGTAACCGTATCAGTCAACCCCCCCCCCTCCTTCTTGGCTTCGCTACTTCTTCTAAATTTCCATTTGAGCTTTAAAAAAAAATCACAATCACAATCCTGATTCAAAGCTTGGCTGTATCGCAAAGAGGAAACAAGAGTCCCAAAGAAATGCTTGGAAAACATAGCAACAATCGAAGGTAGATGTCGAGTTGAGGGCCTCTGATTCGCTGACAAAAGCCTGGACCCATTGAAATCGCTCTCATGGATTTAACATGGGATTTACGATTTCGCCTCACTTGAAATAATATTTTAAGGAGACTAATAATGCTTTTAACCTTCGGAGAGTTCAAATAATATTCTTTTAAGACTCTAATGAAAAGATTGATGGGTCGCTTTTATCATTTCATCGAAAATTGCACAGGAAAATATGAATTTGAAAATAAAATTTCGAGTCATTTTTTCCGCCTTTATAGCTAACTCCGCCGTTACACGTCACATTATGTATTACGTTCGTGGTTAAATCTTTGGTATTCTTTATGAAATCGGCGTATTTTCTCCAGTCAATGATTTCTAGGTGCATTTTAAACCATCTGCATTAAACTGAAACAAGGAAACTGGATAAAACAACTGCTACGTCTACATTACATACTCGACCCGACCTGTGCGAGGAGTAAAAATTACCCGTCATTTTTATTTTCACATTTATACATTCTTCTGTTAAGTTTTTAACGAAGTGACGTGTGTGGCACATCAATCTCTTCGTTTAACCTCAAAAAATTAATTTATAACTTCTCGAGGGTAAGAAGCTGTACTAGTTTTCTTAAAATTTAGCTTCGAATGAGGCAAAGTCGAAAATACCGTGTTAAATCTCCATTCGGACGATTTCACTGGGCCGAGGCCTGTGCCCGCCAATCGAAGGCCGTCAAATCGATATCGACATTCGACTTTAGTTCGATTGTATTTTATTTGTCCAACACCTTGTTATGGGACTCTTGTTTACTCTTTGGGCTTTTTGCAAGCGCCCATTTTTTCGGTTCAAATGACAAGGTTTAGGCTTTTGGAAAATTGTAAGCTATATTAAGAGCATAAGAGACGATTTTTAGCCTGTTTGAGGGTAGTTGTACGATTTCTTCTCAGTGAAAGAATCGGCAAAAATTTTGGAGGCACAAAAATACCCTTTCGACTAATTTTTGGGGACAGTCGCCGTCTGTTTTATCTACGAGTGCTTGTTAAGTAGAACATTTTCATTCCGCAGTATCTTGAATTTCGGAGATTCAAATGGAAGATACGAATCTTTGAAAATGTTCCGCTATTGAACCTTGACCTCCGATTTATCGAAAAAATAAAACGATATTGACCTGCAATTGTCGTGAAGAGTTTCAGGATATTTATTATTATTTTATTATTTTCAGGTCTTTCCATTCATGGAATAATTAATGGAATAATTAATAAATGGAGGTCATCGTTTTGAAATCGCTAGCTACGGTTTCGGGTGGGGAAGGCGAGGACCCCCCCCCCCCCCCCCAATCGTCTCTCAGAGGTTAAGGGAGACTATCTGAGCAATATCATTCTATCAATATTTATAGCCCTCTAGAAAGTATCGGGGGAGGGGGGGGGGTCGGGTTTTTGGATCATCCTGCGTCCGTGCGAGTATGAAGAAGAAAAAGTGATTCTTACTCGCACGCAAATAAAGATCGCAAAAGTAATCTCAAACAAAGAGGAAAGAAAGAGAGATGAGAACAAGGAAATTTAACACAACTTTCCTCAGAGGAGTGCTACATGGAAAAAAGGAAACTTTTAATTTTGCGAGGTGGGACACCAATACCAAGAGCAATAAGAGCATAAAAAGTTTGATTGATATAAAGAGAGAGTGTGCGCAGTGGCGTAACGTGAAATAGAGTAATTTTGCATTTATACCATTTAAATTCGTGAAAAGGATCGAACGATTGGAGCTGCTGACCCTCTTATCGATATTTTACACAAGTTAGAATGGACAAAATGCAGCGTTGCCAGGATGCGCGCTACGCCACATCGGGTACGCTTATGGTGATCCCTTTTGAAACCATGCACATGTAACTCCCCCCCCCCCCCCAAACACCAAAATTGAGAGGCCGCGGCCGGTCTCTGGCTCTTACGAGGCCTCGTAATTCTACTCCGAAGAAATGCAAGACTGCGCGACTTGGAGATTTTATGAATAAAAAGAAAAACTCAGGAAGTCGATCGTCCAAACCAAAAGATGGGGTGAAGAGTCATTGCAAGTGGATGAATTGGAAACTGGGAATGTGTGGGTGAGATTATGCATGAGACGAGACATGTCGATGAGTAGGAGAGTGTGAGTGAGATAAGGAATTAAGCATCAAGTTGGCCGAACCGATCGCCCGAGTTCACGGTTATCCCCTCGTGCGTATGTTGAGTGTTCTCCCAGTCCGTCGCTCAGTAGTCACTCGAAAAAAAAGGTATCCGCGACAATCTTCATGTCGTCGATAGTACATTTATTTCATTCATACATAATCAAGATAGATACTACTCGATTGAAATGTGACGTTGCCAAATGTACGCAGTTCCGTAGATAAAAAATGTAAACAGCCGTACGATTTGGCAACGTCTATTTGAACCATCTTTGTTATGCACGTAGCATTCCCTTCTCAGGCATTTGACGTTATAAACACTTGGAACGGAAGCTGCATCTGTTAGATTTTCCATCTATACTCTGAATTATCACGTTACCCTATATGGATACTATTCAATTAGAATGCGACGTTGCCAAAAGTAGCATTAGCTTTAAAAATTTCTGCAAGCATTTCCTGCTTTACATGCTAGGTAACTTTAATTTTTAATGTTCTGTGATATTATTTGTAGGCTTTATAAGCTGCCTGTTTCCTTTTTATAATGTGATATTTCCTTATCCTATTTTGACTCTCTTTGTGTGTTTTAAAATTTTGATTTTTTTTTTATTTTTTTGTTTAAATTTTGAAAAAATTTAAGTTTTTTTTTCCTTTAAGAGATTTCTGAGTAAAAATTCGGAATCAGCACGTTAAAAAACCCCCTGGCACTACTTCTCATTGATTTTTTTCATTTTTTTTTAAAAATTTGAAAAAAAATTAGTAGAAATTATTTTTTTAGAATTTTCGAGTAAAAAATCTGACTCAGCAGCTCTAAATACCCCCGGATACCAATTTTCATGGAAATATCACTTGTTCTTTTCAAGTTATTAATTTGACGTGCTAAATTTTTGAACTGGCCCACAGTGCGACGGCACGTGCGGTAGAACTGAACGCCGTAGGAGGGAGAGAAAAACAATCGTACTTGCTTGCGCGTGGCGAGCGACGGAAGGAGGATGAGATTCGTGGAAAAAGCCAAACAGCAGAAATTGTTCGCGCAATAGCAGAAGCGGAATGCAGTAGTGCTGACTGTGCTGACTAGTGCCTCAACGACTACGATTGCGCCGAGGATCGAGGCACAGAAACCATGCTGGCGCCACGGAAAGCTAAAGGAGGAAAGAAACTCACCTCACAGACAGCGCCATTTCCGCCACCAAAACCAAACCTTCAGCCGCACAGTGTGTTGAAAGGTAGGATCGGCCGACATGGGGGGGGGGGGATGTGATGACCGTTTTTTTTTTTTTTTTTTTGCTCATCAATATTATTTTAGACCCTCTGCAGCCCTACACATCCTATATTTACGGCCCTAAATTCCAACAAAATTCGTTAATGACCTCCAAATTTTAGTTGAAAATTATTTTCTTCTCCTTATAAAAAAAAAAAAAAAAAAAAAAAAAAAAAAAAAAAAAAAAGTCATCACTTTTTTTACTTTTGGCCGACCCTTGGGGGGGGCCGGCAATTGCCCCCCCCCTGCCCCCCTCAAATGACGCCACTGTTTAATATTAATGTAGAGAGATTTTAAGACTCAAATAATTCTTAAAACAACGACTACTTATTGTTATTTTCACCTCTAGAGGTTATGTTCGTTTGTTGAGTATTATACCAAAAACTATGAGAGGGAAGGAAAGGAGGGGATCTGTGCATGACGTAGTCATTATTAGCGTCTTTATAGTAACTCGCCAGTACTAAAGTTTCGTTTCCAAAGATGACATTTTCTAGCTGCGAGTTTTCTTCTTCATTTTTTCGGAGATCGATCACTCTCCTCACGAAAATCACTCTCCCTTTCAAGAAGTGGTCAATTCTTGACGAGTCTTCCCTCTCCAACACTGAATCAGTGCCTATAATTTTCGGGGCAACTCCCCTCTAGAAGGACTTTTTGGTTGCGTTTTTGATGATGAGGTTGATCGGATCCGGGGGACATGGGGAAACATGCCCCCCTTCCCTAGAAGCTTTGAAAATGTATTTTTTTCCCCTTTCTTTTCTAACATATAATCGCATTCAAATGCTTCCTGAAAAGCTGCGATTTTCAATTTATATACATGTCATCCCCCCCCCCCCCAAGAAAATTCATCCGGATCTGCCACTGGGTTGGTGATGGTGACTATTGACACACAAAGGTCTGTGGCCTGAAAAACCTTTGGAACTATCGGAGACGTCAGAACTAATCGCTCCCTATTTAATTTAGAGCAGCATCGCAGTGGCGGATCAAAAAGGGCGTTTATTTTGGGGACCATTATGAAGATAATTCATTAGCATTTATATCGAATGACAAATGTTGTAATTACTATCATTAAGATTCATGTATTTGCTCTCTTACCAATGGATGAGGATGTAATGGAAAGATATATGACTAAAGATAATGGGCCTCCAAATAGGATCCCCCCCCTTACATAATTGCAACAAAAAAAAATTATCTTTAAAAAAAGACGGATAGTAGTTTGTTGGATTTAAACCTTTAAACCTCCCCCCTCACGCCACTTCCAGGGGATATTTTTGGCGGACGCTCATATCAAAGAAGTTTTCGATTTACAGAACTACGCCGACTGACACCGTGGCCACTGAATCACAAATAATTTTCCTCAGGAAAACGCTTGAAAATGCAGAATTTGTCTGTGCAAGATATTTGAAGTTAAACAGTTTGAAACGAAAATTTAACCCAATTAAAATTAATTATATTAGTATCCTTTTATTATATTCTTCTAATTCTATATTGCAGTCTGTTGGCGCACCAAAAAAAAATTAATATTTACAAATTGCGGTTTGCTTTTTGGCAACCAGACGTGTCAATTGTTATGGAGTAGTGTCGGACAAATATGATCCTTTAAAAAAAAACAAAACCCCTCTTAGATGACAGAATAACCTTTCCTCCTATAATTATTAATATGTTATTATCGCTTTACTCTTTCATGCTGATCGCATATTTTATAGCTTCTGTTTACTTGTCAGCTGGTAGATGATTGATTAACAATGTAAACATAACAATTTATTCTTAGGAATAGGGAGAGGTTTTCGTAATGGCGACTGCCGGTGATGAGCGTTCCAAACAAAGCCGATTTGTCTCTCTCGCTCTCACGTGACCCCTATGTACTGCCATCTCACTCTAATTTCAAAAATCGTACATAGAGACTTATTTTGTGAAATTTTATGGCAGAAATGAATTCCTCGAGGCATTTTAATGCGATTTTGATAATAATTTGTCGTAAAACAAGGCCCTGTTTACGAATTTCGAAACTAGAAAGAGATAGATATACATGGGGGTCACGGGAGAGTGAGTGAGATAGTTTGGAACGCTACGCGAGTTATATCACAACCGATTGTGACCGATGAGCGCATTGTTGTGGTTGTTGGCTAACCGTTGACTTCGCACTAAAACCGTCTATAAATGGTTTTAGTGATGACGTCATCCGGCGATGAGCGTTCGAAACAGAGGGAAACTGTCTCTCTCGCTCTCACGTGACCCCCATGTACTGCTATCTTGCTCTCAATTCAAAAATTATAAATAGAAACATCCTTTGTGAAATTTTTTGCCAAGAATGAATTCCTCGTGGCATTTTAATGCGATTTTGATAAAGAAATGTCGTTAAACCAGGCCCTGCTGGCCCAGGCTGCTGCTGCAGCAGCGCAAAAAACAGATGATGACGATCGCCACGTTAACGTCAAATCGCTCAATCAAATTTTAAAAAAAAAATTGACACGACATTGTTGATTGTTTTGTTTTTATCGCTCACACGCGTACAAAATCGTATGCTCGTACGCACGTATGCATTTAAGAAAGGACGACAAAATCTCGCTTCTCTCTCCCACCCTTGCAAAACGAACTGATTCGCATCCTTTTCGCACTCGCACAACTTTTTGAGAGAAAAGTTTTTAGCAGTTTAAAAAGGGACGCGGGGCCCGTACGGTAAAACTTATAATTTTCCCGAAGCATTGGAGCCGAGCCCGACCAATCGGTACCAGGCCCCTCCCGAACTGTGCAACTGTTCTCCGGGAATTTGGTTTTCTTTTCACAAATATAATACAGGAGGATACTAAAAAAAATATTTATCCATAAAACTTGGTACCATTTGAAAGTTCTTGATATGTACATTCAGGTTCGGGCCGGTTTTTATACCGATTTTTCAATCGTAAACATTCTACAGAGGCTCAAAGTTAGGTCAATTTTCCTAAATTCTACGGGATGTTCCACCGTTTCGGTACCCCGCTGAGACAACCTACATATCTTTATACAGGGTGTCAATTAGAAAAGGAGCCAGGCTTAATATCTCGAAAACGGCTGCGATTTTCGAAAAACGCTGAAACACGTGTTCGATTATTTCGAGGGGGACATCTTTTGAGGGGGTCCCCAATTTCGGGGCCCCCCCTAGGTTAAAGTCCCATATTTCAAATTGGGACCCCCATTTTTTATTTGATAATCGGAAAGAGGGTAAAATTCTAAGACTTTTGGCGCAAACCGGAAGTCGATATCGTTTTTTCGTGTTCGATATATCGAAGGTCAAAGTTCGATATGGACCCATCTTCAGAAATTCGTAATTTTCCTTTAAATGGTTCAAAATTTAAAAAACTTTGAGTATAAAATGCTCTACAGAACAAGCACTTTTCAGAAAAAAATACGTCGTTTCCAAAAAATTTACCAAAAAGCCCCCTCAATTTTTTGAAAATTTCAAAATTTTCAGTGGCTGTAAAAATGAAACGACTTTGAAATTCAAAAAACGCTGAAACATGGGTTCCATTATTTTCAAAGATTATCATTTCCAGGGGTCACCAATTTACAGGGGCCCCCCCAGGGGTGGGGGTCACGACCCCCAAAATCGAAAAATTCCAACTGATTTCAAAACTTAGGTTTTGAAGGGTCACCCTGATTTGAATGCTCTGCGTTCAATTACTAAATCAAATGAAATAAATTACTTTAAAAAAAATAAAAAATGTATTTGTCAAAACAAGCAACAATAAGGTGCTATGCACAACATTTTAAAAATAAAAAATGAAAAAATACACATGATGACTTATAACGAATGAAAAATTTAAGACATCAAATTCTGTGGTTAAAAAATCAGGAAAAGAAAATCTGAGAAAATTAAGTATGCAGCGAGACAAAAGAAAACAAAGGTAAATCATGCCTGTTGGCTTGTTTCCTCTGAATGTTTGCAGAAAATTCTGTATGTAACTTAGAGAGACCGTAAATAGGGTGGTTCAGATCACCCCGCTGGCCATGATGCAGGCGAAAATATCACAATAATACTTAATTAGAACAATAACATAACCTCCAAATCTTTGGACCAACAAACACCAACAACAGGCACACCAGATGATTGTTGATTGTTGCAAAAAACAGAGGGAAGGCGACGCGCGGTAATTTTATTATTTCGGGTTACAAAATTGTTGTGCCTGTAGGTCATTCAAGTACCTGTTTTCCGAGTGCATACAGCTTTCGGAGCAAATTCATAATTAATATTGACGGCCGTTAGGCGGTTTCAGCTCATGTTGTCAGGAGGTGGCATTAAAACCCAAGAGATTCCCCCAGAATGGCTAAAGAGAAAGAGCGATAAAGTTGCAGCGCCTTCATTTGAGGTAGACGGCAACTCTTCGTGCTCCGACGTTGCCGTACCTCCGTTTGTCGTCGGAACAACGACCTCCTTCCAAAAACGTCTGTTTAGATTGCCCATCCATACACCGACCTTCCTAACAACGTTTTTCGATTTCCTAGTTCACAACGCCCTTCTTAATAAAAATAGTGTTTTTTTTTAAACGACGATACTCGCCCTCGTTAACAACTATTTTGAATTTCCTTCTGAACAACGCCCTCCCTATCAACGCCCTCGTTAACAATGCCCTCCCAAACAACGCCCTTCTAAACAAGGTTTCTCGATTTCCATGATAACAACGCCCTTCTGGAAAAAAACGAGCTAATTTTATTTGACCGTCCAAACACCGCCCTCGTAAGCAACGCCCTTCTATTCAACGCCCATCAAAACAACGTTTCTCGATTTCCGAGCTCACAACGCCCTTCAAAAAAAGGAGCGTATTTTATTAGACCGCCTTAACAACGCCCTCGTAAACAACGCCCTTCCATTCACTGCCCATCTAAACAACGTTTCTCGATTTCCAAGTTCGCAACGCCCTTCTTAAAAAAAAGGGTATTTTTTTTAAACGACGAATCCTTGCCCTCGTTGACAACGTTTTTCACTTCCCACGCTCACAACGCCCTCCATGATAAAATTCACTTTTTCTTTACCCTCCTTTACAACGCCCCCGCAAACAACGTTCTTCAGTTCCCATGCTCGCAACGCCCTTCCAAACAGTACCAGCCTTCTTATACCCACATATCCAATGGCCCTATAACAGTCGGTATTTGGGCCACCTCGGCCACCCCGGCCACCTCGGCCAACCCGGCCACCTTGGCCACCACGGCCACCTCGGCCACCCCGGCCACCCCGACCACCCCTACCGTTGTGTTTTCATCTCCCACCCATCTTATACCCACATATCCAATGGCCCTATAACAGTCGGTATTTCGGCCACCCCGGCCACCTCGGCCACCACGGCCACCTCGGCCACCCCGGCCACCCCAACCGTTGTGTTTTCATCTCCCACCCTTCTTATACCCACATATCCAATGGCCCTATAACAGTCGGTATTTGGGCCATCTCGGCCACCCCGGCCACCTCGGCCACCACGGCCACCTCGGCCACCCCGGCCACCCCGACCCCCCCTACCGTTGTGTTTTCATCTCCCACCCATCTTATACCCACATATCCAATGGCCCTATAACAGTCGGTATTTCGGCCACCCCGGCCACCTCGGCCACCCCGGCCACCCCTACCGTTGTGTTTTCATCTCCCACCCTTCTTATACCCACATATCCAATGGCCCTATAACAGTCAGTATTTGGGCCACCTCGGCCACCTCGGCCACCTCGGCCACCCCTACCGTTGTGTTTTCATCTCCCACCCTTCTTATACCCACATATCCAATGGCCCTATAACAGTCGGTATTTGGGCCACCTCGGCCACCCCGACCACCCCTACCGTTGTGTTGTCATCTCCCACCCATCTTATACCCACATATCCAATGGCCCTATAACAGTCGGTATTTGGGCCACCTCGGCCACCCCGGCCACCTCGGCCACCACGGCCACCTCGGCCACCCCGGCCACCCCGACCACCCCTACCGTTGTGTTTTCATCTCCCACCCATCTTATACCCACATATCCAATGGCCCTATAACAGTCGGTATTTCGGCCACCCCGGCCACCTCGGCCACCACGGCCACCTCGGCCACCCCGGCCACCCCCAACAGTTGTGTTTTCATCTCCCACCCATCTTATACCCACATATCCAATGGCCCTATAACAGTCAGTATTTGGGCCACCTCGGCCACCTCGGCCACCTCGGACCCCTCGGCCAACCCGGCCACCTCGGCCACCTCGGCCACCCTACCGTTGTGTTTTCATCTCCCACCCTTCTTATACCCACATATCCAATGGCCCTATAACAGTCGGTATTTGGGCCACCTCGGCCACCTCGGCCACCCCGGCCACCCCGGCCACCCCGACCACCTCGGCCACCCCGGCCACCTCGGCCACCTCGGCCACCTCGGCCACCTTGTCCACCTCGGCCACCCCTACCGTTGTGTTTTCATCTCCCACCCTTCTTATACCCACATATCCAATGGCCCTATAACAGTCAGTATTTGGGCCACCTCGGCCACCTCGGCCACCCCAGCCAACCCGGCCACCCCGACCTCCTCGGCCACCCCGGCCACCCCGGCCACCCCGACC
>VMOF01000320.1:12168-26351 GCA_011764245.1 Trialeurodes vaporariorum
AAATTCATAACTCCCACTAAAAAAGTCGGAATTTAAAAAAATATTAGCTTAAAATGCTCTACAAAACAAGTCCTTTTCAGAAAAAAATACAACTGTCCAGGAAATTTGAATTTTAGGCTCCGAAAAAAATATTCAAAATTTTCGAAAATTTTGAATCGGCGAAATTCTTGTAAAACGGCCAGAATCGACAATTTTGGCTAAAAACCTGTCGGCTGAGTCCAAATGAGCGATGCAAAGCTCTCTAAAGTCCCCAAAACCCCATTAAAGCCCGAGAGAGAGGTGTTTCTTGACTCTAAATTTAGCAGTGTTCTCAATACTGAGTTTGATCATTTTAAAGGTGATTTTGAGACTTTCTTGAGCCTTTAAGCGCTTTGCATCGCTCATTCGGACTCAGCCACAGGTTAAAAGCCAAAATTGTCGATTCTGGCCGTTTTAACAAGAATTTCGCCGATTCAAAATTTTCGAAAATTTTGAATATTTTTTTCGGAGCCTAAAATTCAAATTTCCTGGACAGTTGTATTTTTTTCTGAAAAGGACTTGTTTTGTAGAGCATTTTAAGCTAATAGTTTTTTTAAATTCCGACTTTTTTAGTGGGAGTTATGAATTTTTGAAAATGGGTCAAAATCGAACTTTCACTTTCGATATCTCGAACACGAAAAACGATATCGACCTGCGGTTTGCGCCAAAATGCTTAGAATTTGATGTTCTTCAAAGTTATGTAATAAAAATTAGGGGTCGCCATTTGAGAAATGTGATTTAGGGGGGCGGTGACCCCCGTACCCGCCCCCCTGGGGGGCCTGGAATTTGGCAACCCCCCTAAAAGATGTCCCCCTCAAAATAATGGAACCCGTGTTTCAGCGTTTTATTAAATTCGAACCCAAACTCGAGTTTATTCGGAGCTGCTCCTTTTTTTTTTTTACACCCTGTATATATATTTTATTATATATATATATATATATATATTATATATTTTATATCTATATATATATATATTATATAAAATTATATATATATATATATATATTATATATATATATATATATATATATATTTTATAATTATATATATATATATATAATATATATATATATTATATATATATATATATATATATATATTATATATATATATGTTTCCCACTCTTTAGAACCCTGATTTAAAAGATTTTGTTTTAAAGTACTTAGAATTTCAAAATAACTCAGGGCATGGAAATGGGTCAAAACAATTGATATTTTACTGTGCTTGTGATAGTATTTGCTCGGTATGGGTCAGGTTTGTCATACAGAAATAGCATAATGATTACTTCAGTTGATATATGTGATAAAAAACAAAACAAAACAAAAAACAAAAAAAAACAAAAATTAAACAAAAACAAAAAAACACAAAAATTTACCTTGCCTCTCCTTTGTCTCGCCTTTGCTCTTCCCTAAAATGGTCTTCTTCTGAAAGAAAGAGAAAGAGAGAGAGAAAGAAGTCTTTAGAACAAGAATAATTTAACCTGTTGCATTCATTTGTTTAAATGTGCAAATTGTAGTCAAGCAAATGTAACCAATATTTCATGCGTATTTAAATCAATTTGAATAAAAAAAAATCGGCGCTCCGCGCCGATTTGACCTATGGGCACATTCTGTTGCGGGGTCCGCACGCGACTTTCTCGCTCCATGGTGCCAATAATTTGCAGTATATATTAATTGATTACGTACAGTTTCATATTATCGTGGTCTGGCTCTATCTAGGTATCGATAGATATCGCCTGACGAGAATCGATCGATTTCATTGTAAGTAACAGTTAAGATCGACAGCTATCAAAACTGATCGATTGCCAAACATTCAACTGCTGCAAACGAATTCGCCATAATCGATTGTCGTGAGGCTGTTCGATCTAATCGATCATCCGGCGAAAAACTTTTTTTTCCAATTTTTTTTCCAAATTTTTTTTTTTTTTTTTTTTCATTCTAATTATTACTTCGATTTTATGAGCGATTTTTACTGCCAACTACTCTCTACGGAATCTACAGCGTTTTAATCGACTCCTCAGAAAGGGCTAGACTTTTTTATGTTTAGGTCGTCTTCGATCCAGAGATTACTAAGCATAAGAGATATGGCACTTCGTATCTCCGCCGCCGCGCCGTTTTGAAGAACACATAACGCCTGCCCATTGAAGACGATCGGTATGCAACCACGATTACAGTATGTGCTAAGATTTTCGGAAATACATTGATTTAAATGGGAAAATGACTTTTTTGAAAAATTAATTAAAAATACTAAAAAAAATATTTTCCATAAAACTTGGTACCATTTGAAAGCTCATGATATGCATTTTTTCGGTTCGGGCCGGTTTTTATACCGTTTTTTCAATCGTTAACATTCTACAGAGGCTCAAAGTTAGGTCAATTTTCCTCGATTCTACGGGGTGTTCCACCGTTTCGGTACCCCGCTGAGACAACCTACATAGCTGTATATACTCAATTTTACGTAATCTATGTTTCGATCAAAGTTATAATTATTGTGTATCTCAATAATTTATCGCATAAATTTCATTTTTTTGAGCTGTAACCATTCAAAAATATGGAAACAGCTTTACACTTCACAAAGATGCAGGGGCTAATCTACGTTTTTATACGGGGGGCAATTTTTTTTTCTTGACCGCCCTCTGCTGTAATGGTAAATCGATTAAAAGTGATGACATTTTTGTCGAGTTCTCCCTCCTTTTGTTTCCCCTTCGAATTGCCCCCCTCCGCTAGCATTAGATCTAATCTTGCGAAGATAGAAACAGCATCGTCTAGCAAGAGAAAATTAGAATTATGAGGTCTATGTATTATGACTATGACCATCCTTTTCGTACCCCCTTTGTCAGTTGTCACTGGTTATTTCGCGCTTCATAAACGCCGTGCGAACTGTAAAGTGTTCCAAAGAACGCATTCACTAGCGATGCCGTTTTGTGGCATCGCCAAGTCAGAGGTTCTTACGTGGCATGTCGAGTCTCGAGCAGTTTCATGGTTACACCCCTCAAGATAAAAGTTTTAATAAAATGGACTCGCCGCGCCTGCGCATCGCGAGTGCGAGGCAACACAACAACAGTCAAAACCTGAGGCAGGCGGAGAGGCAGGCAGATCTCATACTTGTTTACATTCGGTTCATTCGTTGTTGAGATTGAAATAATGGGTTATACTTCTTGTGCTTATTAAAATGTTACCGATAGTTTTGTTGTAGTGTCTGTGATTACTTCTCATTGATCAATGTCCGCTGAAACTTCCGACACCGTTCCCTCCCGAATAATCGATTTTCTCAGTGTTAATTTAAGTGTATCATTTATTTAGCATTTACGATCGGCACTTCAGCAAATCATCGCAAGGTTACATCTCGATGATATTGTATATCAACATAGATTGTTTTTGTTTCATAAGTGCATTATTTTGAGTGAACGTGTGTGCGTTTGTAATCCCTCTTTGTTGGCCTCAGTTTCTTAAAAGAATAATTTCACCGGTGAAACATGAATACCTATCTTTTTAATTTTTATGTCAGTGATTTTATATTTGAAGTTTTAGTGCACCCAAGTTATTTCTCCCTATCGTGGTAGCTCCAAGCACGAATAACGCAGAAATTCCACACGTGGGTTTTAGTGTTTTCTCGTTTGGAGCTGCATAATTTTACCTAATATCACCAATTATTTACTTTTCATACTCATTATTGGAATTATAACAGTGAGTACGTTTATACTTTTCAAATAATATCAGTGACGTCACGTGCAATCATGCAACGCTGCATTTAGTCCATTTAAACCCATGTAAATTATCGATTCAGTGGAGAGCACTCTGTACCTCTGGTAGTTTGATTTTTTTCATGCCTTCAAATGGACTAAATGCAGCATTGCTGGAATTGAAGTTTTACTTGTTTACCCCCCCCCCCCCCCCCCCCCCCCTCTCCCAAAACTACCCTTCTGAGAATATTATGGTAGAAACAAAGATGCCATTCGTCTGTCTTAGGAGCATATTTTCACCAAAATTTTATGGAAATCCTTGTGGTAGTGCTCTCGAAATGGGTATTTTGCCATATTTCCCCCCCCCCCCTCTCCCAAAACTACCCTTCTGAGAATATTATGGTAGAAACAAAGATGCCATTCGTCTGTCTTAGGAGCATATTTTCACCAAATTTCATGGAAATCCTTGTGGTAGTGCTCTCGGAAATGGGTATTTTGCCATATTTCCCCCACCCCCTCTCCCGTAACTACCCTTATTTGAGTTTTCTTGGAAAAATGATTGGTGCCATTCGATTTGTCAGTCTTTGGAGTATATTTTCTCCAAGTTTCAAGAAAATCATCACCATAGTGCTCTCGGAAATGGGTATTTTGCCATATTTCCCCCACCCCCCTCTCCCGTAACTACCCTTATTTGAGTTTTCTTGGAAAAATGATTGGTGCCATTCGATTTGTCAGTTTTTGGAGTATATTTTCTCCAAGTTTCAAGAAAATCATCACCATAGTGCTCTCGGAAATGGGTATTTTACCCCATTTCCCCCACCCCCCTCTCCCATAACTACCCTTATTAGGGTTTTCTCGAAAAAACGAATAATGCCATTCGATTTGTCTCTCTTAGGAGCATATTTTCACCAAGTTTAAAGGAAATCCTTAGAGCCATTTTTTAGAAATTCCATTTTTTTGCCATTTTTGGCCTATTTTTGGGGTTAAACCCCCCTTAATTTTAACTTTGGACAAAATCCGAAAAAGCTCCTCTTGGAAAGTAGAAATCAATTCTTCTTGCCAAATTTGAATGCAAACAGATGAATAGTTGAGGAAATATCATCCGTGACGGACGGACACACAGACACACAGACAGACAGACGGACGGACATTTTTTGGGATATGGTTTTTTGGGTTCCTGGGGTCATCAAATGCCAAGAAATGGAGCTAACTCAATTTTCAAATTTTTCATGATTACAATACTTTCTCTACCCTATGGGGAGTGAGAAAGTAAAAAAAAATAAAAAAAAAAATTGAGGTTTACAATGTAGTTTGGTCAAACGCAGTGGCGCGGGCGTGGCTATTTAATGAAAAAACCTTATAAAATTGGGTTTCAGAGAGGTGCCGAGGAAAAAATACTTTGAGGCGAATCCTTGTACGGAGCAGACCTCCTTCTCTTGAAAGGAGACCCATTCATACCTCCGACAGGGACACATGCGTTAAAGTTACGGCGGGCGAATGTCACGCTTCCCACTGCATAAACGCGGTGGTTCCGTCGGTTGTATAGTTAGTCGGTGGAAATAGTGATCAGTTTTAAGGTTAAAAACACACATTGTAACATTTGTAAACTTTCAAGACCACTTTTAATCAAAGAGAACACTGTTAACAACACTGAAAAAATAAAAATGCTGATTTAGCATTTAACATGTAGAAAAAGTGTCCGACATGTACTAAATGCTGATTTCACATTATGAAAATGCTGATTCAATATTTGAAAATGCTGATTTAATATTTTAAAGTTTTGAATCAGCATTTTCATAATGTGAAATCAGCATTTAGTACATGTCGGACACTTTTTCTACATGTTAAATGCTAAATCAGTATTTTTATGTTTTCAGTGAAGTAATGGGGCAGTTGCAAGGGTCTGAAATGTTGTGTTTTTTATCACGAAAATGAAAGTACTTGATGAGCTGAGGACAAAGATGCCTTTGGTTTCTGATTAAGTCCCATTGCTCCAAAGATGAGATTTTGGCCCAAAATATATTGTTTTAAATGGGGGTTCCGCGTAGTGACGTCACTACACACACTATTTTTTAATACTTTACACGTGTGTATCTACAAAACCGGGACATTTAAGGTAGGTGACCCAAAGGTGGCCCGGCTATTAAGGTGGCCCACCCCTGCTTATTTCAGTTAAATACACGAATTGACGATAAATGGCGTTAGTGCTGAGTAGCAGGATGCTATCGCTTCCCCCACTCCAAAAATCAAGAGCATCGGGCGATTCAGTCGGCGCGAAACAGTGCAACGTCCATTTTTGCAGGTCTTCAGCTAATTTTCACGGAAGTAAACAATCGTGAAAGCTAAGCCCTTAAATTGATTCCACCTTTGACTTTCAATTCCTCATAATCATTATAATTTTTGGTGTAACTAGAGTCTAGATTCCGTTTTTGAACGATAAAATAGCATTTGAATACTTATTAATGAAATTTAAAAGGGGATGTACACCTTTAGGTGCATCAAAAATATGAGGGGTGGCCACCTTAGGTGCATGTTTTGCGCGATGTCAAAACTCTACTTTTTTTCAAACGCAAAAAAAACCTCAAAAACAAGCAAATTTAAAAAAAATGAAATTAACGTATGATGACCAACTGTCTAAATAGTAAATTGACATATTTAGTTTTTTTTATCTCTCATGCCTCATATGTGCATATTGGCCCCAAGCATAGGTATGGCCACCTTTGGGTCACTTACCTTAGGAAAAAACCAAAGTCACCATTGTTCTCAGCTCATCAAAAACTACAATTTTCTTTATAAAAAACACAAAATTTCAGACCCTTGCAACTGCCCCATTCAAACCTAGAAATGCCTCTTGAAAGTTTACAATTATGGCTTGAAATGTCGAAAACTATAATTATTAACGCGCCTTTTTCTCACTGAGTTTTGGCCACTTTATTTTGACCTCAGACCTCACCATAGCCCCTTGTTGAAAACAATAACAGATCCATCTTACCGGGGGAAAAACCGATATCGCTGAACGGAACATCAAACAGTTGCAAGACGGATTGACGAATATAATTGAGGACTTTTCCGGAAGAAGGGCCCATGAAACAATGGGTGTGCTCTTCCTGAGAATTGTGCATTGTGAGTAAATGGAGGTTTTTAGCTGAAGAACAAACCTCTTGTTTTATGAGCCCTTCTTCCGGAAAATTCCTCAATTGATAACGGTGTCGGAACGGGCAACTATACTCAGATTGCAGCGGAGTAATGCCGTAATGGCTGCAATTCAGACTTTCAAGTAAGTACGAAAAGTGTTGCGAAAACCGGGCCAATGGTAGAAAAAGAAGACCCGGAGAATGCGAACGGAATATCAATTGCCGACAGAGGTACAATATTAGTCCCTAACCCTCTTCCTCCCCCTTTCCACTCTCATATCCTTCCTGAGCGCTCACAAGTTTCAATTTGTAATCCGAAAACTAGTAAAAACAGATTCAAATCCCAGAACGGCGCTTAAGTGTGATTTACTTGGCAAAGCGCTGTCGTTTGCCGACCTCGGCATTCGAAGGCGCTCACTTCATCTTCAGAACTTTTCACAGACTGAGTGCGAGCGTGGATAAGTCCAGCGCGTGCCGCACAGTTTTTGAGATTGTACGATTTTCCCGGAAATGGGGCTCCTTGCACACTTTTCCTGTCATTAATCGACTGCAGGACTCCCTGGTAAAAATGACGACTATACGACTATTCCAAAAACGACTATAAACATAGTTGCCGACTATAATCTATAGTTGGCCAACTATAATCCATAGTTGGCCAACTATGTTTATAGTCGTTTTTGGAACGGTTATAGTCGTCATTTTTACCAGGGTTGATCCCGAGTAAAAATGGGGGGGGGGATAATTAACAAGCTATATCGATAGAGGGGGTCAGTGGCGTAGCCAGGAATTTTTTTTGGGGGGGGGGTCCAGAGGTACTAATTTGGTCAAATTTGTCTGAAAACGCAAAAATTACCTTTAACCTTTTCCAGCAAGGTGGTACACATATGTACCATTTTCTGTAACATGGGTTTCAATGGAATTTCAATGGACATTTTGCAAAAACATGTGTGACCCATCAAAAGTCTTAGAAAATTGACCTCTTATGAACGGTCAAAAGAAATCACAAAAAAGTCATATTCCAAAATGCGTGCTGGAAAGGGTTAAAAGACAAATTTTGGTTTCAAAGGGGGGGGGGAGACCCCGCTGGACACCCCCTCCCCCCCCCCCACTTCTTGGCTACGCCACTGGAGGGGGCCCCGGGTCATTCATGTTATAAATCCCATCTCAAAGTGTGACAGAATGGGCGATCTGAATCTGAGGGCCGATCATTTACTTCATCGTTAAACCGATCGATAAGACTGTCTACGAGTGATGCTATTGGTCGAAAATTGTAAAACTTGGCTGTTGCTATGGTAACCATCGTTAAGAGTCTCGTTTTATAAAGGCTATTCATGAGTAACCTGTAAAAAAACGGACACTATAACGATGGTTACCATAGCAACAGCCAAGTTTTACAATTTTCGACCAATAGCATCACTCATAGACAGTCTTATCGATCGGTTTAACGATGAAGTAAATGATCGGCCCTTAGGTGTGTTTCCCTCCCCTTTTTTACTTCTTAAATCAGAAGTTGCAATTAATATTATCCAATGGCAATAGGTTCAAAACGAAAGTGCAAGTGTTTCAGACTTTCAGAGTGGCTATCTGGACACAGAATTTTAATTTTAATTTTAATTTAAACACACACAAAAATTTTAATTTTAATTTTGATTTTATTTTATTTTTTTATTTTTATTTTTTAATTTTAATTTTATTTTATTTATTTTTTTTTTTAATTTTTTTTTTTTTATTTATTTATTTATTTTTTTTTTTTTGCTTTTTTTTCTGTGATGTGCTAGTTTCTTTCTCGTGCAAATTCTACCAAAAGAAACAGTATATCGATTTATGTGTCCAGGTAGCCAATTTAAAAACACTTGCACTTTCGTTTATCGCCAATTTCATTGTATTTCTCACAATTTTTTCGTTTTAAAATTCGAAGGTCAAGAAAAGTGAGGCAAACAAACTGAGCCTGTGTGAAAATGTCCATAAGAGATTTTCATCATGTGTGTGCCGTTTTTTGTGATACTCTCGATGTGACTCACCACCAGCATCAAAAGATGGCCTATGACGGCAATTTATTTAGATATTTATTTATTTATTTATTTATTTATTTATTTAGAATGTAAACAAACGTCTTACTTCCTCATAGTATTTACATTTTTTGTCATTCTGCGTATTTTTATCTGGTAACTTTTACTTTTCTCGTTATTTCTTGTGATTTCTACAGTGAATATAATACGTTTTATGTCGAATGGGTCTGTTGCAAACTTTTGCTACAACGATAAAGAGTGTTTCGTCGAATGTAAAATCGCCCGAAAAGTCCATTGGTGGCATCAGAAAGTCATGAAATGCGACAATAAACTCACAAGAGACGTTTAATAAAATCCAAGATGGCGGTAGAATATCGAGCAATCTTAAAACAAGCACCTTTAACATTAGGGTGGGCCGAAAAAGGGCTTTTTTCGAAAATCGATGACGCCTAGCAGGGCGATTGTTCCTCGGCCGAAATGATGAGACGACACGTATTTCACCGATTTTGAAACTTTTGATTCCTTCCGGTTCCAGCGATGCCAAATGTTTTCGATTTTTTCGAAAAATTCACGTTTTGTGACAATTTTTTTTCTCCGGAGATTTTTTGAGGCGCTGAGAACAATCAGCCTAGCAAAAATACTCGTCTAGGATGTTTTTGGAGTCTTTTAAGACAAAAATGGTGAATTTTTATCGATTCTCTCGGGTTCCAGATTCGATATATCGAATTTCGTCAAAATTAGCCCAAAAATACAGAATTTTGCCCTGTTTTCACCCTGTTTTCAGTTAGAACTGCAAATAACCTTGACGCCTATTTCTCAAGTGAATTCTTATGGTACAGTAAGGCTCTGTGCCAAATTTCGGCTCAAAATCATAATACCTTCCGGTTCCAGCGTTGCCAACTTTGCACTATTTTTCCCAACATTCACGTTTTTTAACATTATTTTTTCTCCTGGGATTTTTTGAGGTATTGTGAACACAAATTATACTAAATATATCCAACTAGGAAGATTTCAGCGTCGTTTAAGACCAATATGGTGAATTTTCATCGATTCCTGTTCCAGCGTTGTCATGTTTCTTCCGATTTTTCCTCCAAATAAAGAGCTATATACTGTAGCTCTAAACTTTCTTACTATTTTGCTCCTTAAAGTAACAAACTGAAAGGAATGATGGAGCGGGTGTTTAAAGACGCTATCTCGACAAAATCGATGGTTGCGTATTGATTTTTATGGTTCTAAATTCGATTTATCGTTCTTTTTCGATATTTATTGTAATAAATGAGGTACAGCTACACCGTGACAGTGAAGTTTCTGTATTTTTCTGAGACCTTTTTCATGCAATTAATCAAGTAAAAAATGTGTTTTTGTGAAACTAACAAACAATAATTCTATTATATTCGATTCCAGTGTTGCCATTTTATCATAACACAAACACGAATTGGCCATATAAACAATTTGAAAGATGGCAACAGAAATCCATGCCAACCACGTTTTTGTACATTTGAAGGTATGCAAATGTATCGATTTCGCAAGGATTTGGATTCCTCGAAGATCGATTACTTTACATAGGATTGAATGTAGAGAATCAGTTGTTGCAACATTGCGCGATACATCACCACTAAACCCACGCGAAAATGAAGAGGTTTCAGAAAAATTAGTTGTTCGGGCAATGGCGTCGGTGGACTTTCATCAACTTAGACTCATTATAAAGCTAAAAGTAGGATGTCTTTAGATTAGATTTAACAAATATTTTTTCCTGTAACAAGTCAAAAGACACAAGGAAATTACTCTTACTTTACGCATGAACCTTTGTATTATTCGTTGAAAAGGATTTCTATTTTTCAAATCTTTCAAATTGTTTTTATGGCCAATTCGTGTTTGTGTTATGATAAAATGGCAACACTGGAATCGAATATAATAGAATTATTGTTTGTTAGTTTCACAAAAACACATTTTTTACTTGATTAATTGCATGAAAAAGGTCTCAGAAAAATACAGAAACTTCACTGTCACGGTGTAGCTGTACCTCATGTATTACAATAAATATCGAAAAAGAACGATAAATCGAATTTAGGACCATAAAAATCAATACGCAACCATCGATTTTGTCGAGATAGCGTCTTTAAACACCCGCTCCATCATTCCTTTCAGTTTGTTACTTTAAGGAGCAAAATAGTAAGAAAGTTTAGAGCTACAGCTAGCAGCAGAGTATATAGCTCTTTATTTGGGGGAAAAATCGGAAGAAACATGACAATGCTGGAACAGGAATCGATGAAAATTCACCATATTGGTCTTAAACGACGCTGAAATCTTCCTAGTTGAGTATATTTAGTATAATTTGTGTTCACAATACCTCAAAAAATCCCAGGAGAAAAAATAATGTTAAAAAACGTGAATGTTGGGAAACATAGCGCAAAGTTGGCAACGCTGGAACCGGAAGGTATTATGATTTTGAGCCGAAATTTGGCATAGAGCCTTACTGTACCGTAAGAATTCACTTGAGAAATAGGCGTCAAGGTTATTTGCAGTTCTAACTGAAAACAGGGTGAAAACAGGGCAAAATCCTGTATTTTTGGGCTAATTTTGACGAAATTCGATATATCGAATCTGGAACCCGAGAGAATCGATAAAAATTCACCATTTTTGTCTTAAAAGACTCCAAAAACATCCTAGACGAGTATTTTTGCTAGGCTGATTGTTCTCAGCGCCTCAAAAAATCTCCGGAGAAAAAAAATTGTCACAAAACGTGAATTTTTCGAAAAAATCGAAAACATTTGGCATCGCTGGAACCGGAAGGAATCAAAAGTTTCAAAATCGGTGAAATACGTGTCTCATCATTTCGGCCGAGGAACAATCGCCCTGCTAGGCGTCATCGATTTTCGAAAAAAGCCCTTTTTCGGCCCACCCTATTTAACATCCAAGGATTGCCAACGTTGACAACCTCACAGCTTCAGAGGTTATGTGTTTATTTACGTTGTGATTGGGTGTGATCGATATTGTGAGGTTGGCTATCCTTGGATGTTCGAGGTGCATGCATACAGGTTGCTCGATATTTTACCACCATCTTGGATTTCATCAAACGTCTCTTGTGAGTTTATTACCGCATTTCATGACTTTCTGATGCCACCAATGGACGTTTCGGGCGATTTTACATGGGATTGAACACTCTATAGCGCTGCTGTAGCAAAAGTTTGCAACAGACCCATTGCCGGAATTCTGGAGGGGAAACGCCGGGCAAGTACCTTCTTTATCGAATGCCGTCAGTGGCGTCGCGTGCCATCTGGCAACAATGCAACTGCTCCATTTAAACTCACTAAATATATCGAATTTTCCTTGTGCACTGTGAACCCCCTGAATTCGATCTTTTGCATGAGTTTAAATGGATAGAATACATTGTTGCCAAACTGCACGCGACGCCACTGAATGCCGTCATCCGCCATCTTTGCTACTCGTGTGGTGCATGCATGCAGGGTTGATTCGCCCTTTCGACCGCCATCTTAGGCTTGCCTTTAAACGCCTCTTGCGGGTTTATGAGTGGATTTCGAGACTATTTGATGCCTTAACCCTTTCAGACCTGGAGTCCATTCGTATGGACGTTGAAATAACACTTAGTCTTATGGAAAACATAAAATTACAGTACGTGCATCAATTTAGATGAGAAAACATCGCTAGATCAACCATGTTGGTCAAAAATTTGTTTCTGAACAAAAAGAATTTCAGGTCTGAAAGGGTTGATGTGATTTCCACGCGATTTTTCACCTGAATGAACTCTCCAAAACGCTATAGCAAAAGTAAGCAAACAGCCCTTTGACAAGTTTTCTTCAAAAATCACTCCTTTTTAATTTGTTTTTTGACAGTAATAAAACATTCAAATTTGTATTATAGTCATACATCCAGTGGCATCGCGTGCAATTTGGCAGCAATGTATTCTATCCATTTAAACTCATGTAAAATATCGAATTCAGGGGGTGCACAGTGCACTAGAGTTCCTATATTTAGAGAGTTAAGACAAGAGAAACCATGGGCGCCGCCATTGGATGCGATTTTTGCACATTTGTTTACATTCTGAGGGCCGTTGTTGTGTTTTTGTCCACTGCAAAGATTACAGTGCCGCTGAGTTTCTAATGATGTAATCTTTTACTGCTTTTGTGCATCGACATCCATTTACGCTTTGAAAGGTTCTTTTGGGATTTTTAGACATTCTTGAGGCGTTTCATGATTGAAATTTACAGATTCGTCGATATTTAACTCTTTATCCGTAAAATACTGTTGGTAAACAACTGCGATTGTAAACAAAAGTGCAAAATCGCATCCAATGGCGGCATCCGTAGAGCCTAAAACTCATCGACCAATCAGAAGTTGACTACCCTCTTGTCTTAACTCTCTAAATATAGGAACTCTACAGTGCACAAGGAAAAATTCGATATATTTAAAGAGTTTAAATGGAGCAGTTGCATTGTTGCCAGATGCCAAGCGACGCCACTGATTTCATGTCCGACCACTCCCATTGACTCGCTCCACTGTGCGAGGCGTGCGATTTGGCAATGTTCCTGTTTCCCCATTAAAACACATTAGAAAGGTCGAAATGCTTGGTCATCGCCGATGGCTGGAGCGTTCGACTTTTTTGGTGAACTTGAATGGAGAAAATACATTGTTGCCAAATTTCACGCTTCGCCACCGTGCGCCACATCGTGTCGCGTTACCACCACCGTTAAGGCCCTTTTGTTAAGACGCGCCAAATATTTACGAACCAGGTGTAATAATTTATTACTCATTCGACAACCTACATTCTTAATAAAAACTTTTCATGATTAATTGATTATTGTAAGTCTTGTAAAAAATAAGGTGACAAAGACTATAGCCGAGGGCGGAAAGTTTTCAGAGAACGTTTTGAGGCGAAGAAAACCCATGGAAAAGGCTCAAAAATTGTGGACGAGAAGTAAAAAAAAAAAGGCTTCACATTTTTTGAAGGGGCATTTTTAACATCTAGCCTAAGGCGCTAGGTAGGTAAAGGGTGCCCTAGACAAGATTTCGGGGTTTTTCTGATTTTTTTTTTTTTTTTTTTTTTTTTTTAGATAATTTTTTCCTCTTTAAAATAATGTTTTTTGGAATTTTATTTTTCCGTGACTCTGTTTAGTTTAAAAAAGCAGTTAAATGATGTTTGATCTTTAAGCATTTCTTCGTTCAACATTTGTTTCTTTCTCTCTTTTGACCCACTTTGATTTTTTTTGCATTTTTCCATCACACGAGGGATGAGATATCTCGCGCCCTATGTAAGTTTACTGCTATCAAGACTTCAATTTTTTTTTTTTTAAGTAAAAAATGCAGAATTATCCTGCCTGT
>VMOF01000320.1:26851-129377 GCA_011764245.1 Trialeurodes vaporariorum
CAGTATCTGGAGTGGAGACTGGTAGCGGTGTGGCGAGATTTTGGTATTTTCCGTCTGGAGGGGTTTGGGGTAAGACCGCTATGGCTTCCCTTCTCCTTTTCCTGGTGTTTAGGAGCTTACTTAGAAGAATGGACAGCGTGCTCACTCCATTTTTAATTTCTTTTGCAGTGTTGCGATTCCTAACAAGTGTTTCCTGCATGGTAAGCAAAGTGGACTGCATTTGTTGCAGGTCCGTTTCCTCTTCTAATTCAAACTCCTCTATAACCTTCTTCTGCTGGGCGCGAGAGGTGTTTTTTTCTATTGAGAAAGGGAGAGCTTTAGGAGGTAGTCCTACTCCTGCCGTAGAGGGGATCTGGCTTTGCTGGCTTTCATCTGCGGGTGCTGCCGTTTGAGTAAAGGCTTTTTGGACCATCCAGTTGCCAAGCACTGTTTGCCGCTGGGGGGTTCGCCCTAGCAAGCTCGACCGAACTGGGGACCTCATCAGTTTCATGCTTCGTTGGAAGATCTGGCGTTCATCTGCCCTCTGGTCAGTCCTCTGTGTTGAAGGGACCTGACTGTCTGCGTTCTTCTTTGGTTCCGATGATCCGTTATTTGGAGACGACACGTGTTGGTTGATGTCGTCTGGTCGTCTTTCCGTAACCGAAGGCGCTCCTCGACCATCTGCGTCTTCGGTTGTGGGGGTCGCAGAACCACCAGCCACCCCACAGGCTGATGGAGCCGAGGCTTCTCTATTGTTTTCAGGTGCAATAAAAAAACCGAGAGATGGGCTGCAGACCCATTTCTAGGGGTTGCGCGACTGGATCTTCAGTCTTTCGACCTACTCGCTGGGACGCCTGATGAATTTGATTTGGGCCGGCCAGTCACCACCAGCCGCTTGCTCGGGTACCCCGGGGTCGCCAGCTCCCGAAGGAGCCTCCCGTACAGCAGAACGTTTGCTGCCCCTGGGGGCAGTAATGGTAACAGTGGTGGTAACAGTGGTGGTAACAGTGGTGGTAACAGTGAAAGTAACAGTGGTGGTAATTGTGGCGGTAACAGTGGTGGTAACAGCAGTGGTAACAGTGGTGGTAACAGTGGTGGTAACAGTGGTGGTAACAGTGGTGGTAACAGCGGCGGTAACAGCAGCGGTAACAGCAGTGGTAACAGTGGTGGTAACAGTGGTGGTAACAGTGGTGGTAACAGTGGTGGTAACAGCAGTGGTAACAGGGGCGGTAACAGTGGTGGTAACAGCAGTGGTAACAGTGGTGTTAACAGCAGTGGTAACAGTGGTGGTAACAGTGGTGGTGACAGCAGTGGTAACAGTGGTGGTAAAAGTGGTGGTAACAGTGGCTGTAACAGTGGTGGTAACAGCAGTGGTAACAGGGGCGGTAACAGTGGTGGTAACAGTGGTGGTAACAGTGGTGGTAACAGTGGTGGTGACAGTGGTGGTAACAGTGGTGGTAACAGTGGCAGAAAGAGTGGTGGTAACAGCAGTGGTAACAGTGGTGGTAACAGTGGTGGTAACAGTGGTGGTAACAGTGGTGGTAACAGTGGTGGTAACAGTGGTGGTAACAGTGGTGGTAACAGTGGTGCTACCAGTGGTGGTAACAGTGGTGGTAACAGTGGCGGTAACAGTGGTGGTAACAGCAGTGGTAACAGTGGTGATAACAGTGGTGGTAACAGTGGTGGTAACAGTGGTAGCTATGGAGGGGGTCACACAAACGTGTTCAAACAGTGACAGCATGGAAGATCTGAATTTGGTTTGTCTGCCTAGCTGTTTTTCAACCTTAAAGCAAAAATTGTTGTTAATTCAGGAGAATTGGTTTTAAACTAAAGTGCTAGTGTTTTAGACTGGCTATCTGGACACAGACTTTTAATACAACTATCCAGATCATAGAAAATGTTGCTTTATTTCTGTCATGTGGCAGTTTCTTTTTTTATCGCATGCTAATCCTTCCGTAAGAGTCAAAGGTATTAATATGTGTCCAGATAGCCACTCTAAACCACTTGACCATTGGTTTATAATTAATTTCAAAAGTATTTGTCACAAATTTAATTTTTTAAATTTAATGGACAAAAATTTGAGACAAACAACCCGAGCCTGTGAGAAGAGCCTGTTTCCATAAGAGATTTAAAGGAAAGTAAAGGAAGCCCTTGGTTATAAATTGAATCCTGTTGGAATTTTTGAAGATAAGAGTTTGTTACATTTTTATAAAATTTAGGCGCTACACTGGTTCCCGAGGAAGACAGCGATTCATGCATTGATGGACTATGTCTGCTTAGTAACATGGTTTTGAGTTTGGGGATGGTTGCAAGGAGGAGAACTTCATTCTGAGGCTCAACTACCATTAGGTTCGTGATCATAATAGTCAATTCCAATTAATCATCCCAATGATATAAAATTAATATCGTTGTAAATGAAGCAATATCACAGAAGAATGCAATCAGAATGTAACCTCTCATAAGAGCCAATGGAAACATTTTTTCGGTCAATTTCGGTGAGTTTTCAAGATGGCGGACCTGTTTCGGTCTCTGTCTTTTGCAGTGCTTTGAATGGGGGATAGTTTAAAACTTCTGAAATTGGGAGACTAGAACACAATGCTTCAAAATGAACAGACGTTTCCGTTCTGAAGAGGTGCGCAAATCTTTTTTGCGGCAACCGCTTTTTTGGCAAGCTGTGGCACATATAGAGTGATGACAAAATTTTAGGGTGGGGAGAGCTGAAGTTTGATTTTTAAAATTAAGTAACTATCACATCTGTTTTGCCGAAAAACATTCTAAACAATAGATTTATATCCCCATTGTACATAATTGAATACATGCAAAGCTAGACTGCTGTCGCGTGGGGGAGAAATAAGCACATCGAAATACCGAGATAGGTCCTGAGGCTGGTGTGGCTTTGGGGGGGGGGGGGGGGTGAGGGGGGGGATAGTGATGGGGGAGCATCCTACCATCCCCCTCTCTAGAGCCACCCCGCTTTTGCCATAAAACCGGGTATACATACCCGTTTTTATCATTTTTAGGTTCCTTTGATAGTTCCTGAACGTTTCTCAGGATCCGGGTTTTTCGGAATTTTCAGCGATTTTTAGGACCTTTGAAAAGGGGGGTTTAGGGGGCACCAAACCTCAAAATAAGCAAGAGTAACTTGATGACAAGTGTATTAGAGCTAGTGTGAGGCAAAATATCGGTGAATATCGACCTCAAAACACGGTTGCCAAACTGTAAAAAATTGTGAAATTTTGGTTTTTTTCGCAAAATTGACAAAATTTCAAAGGCGTTGCGGCGATAGAAAAAATTATTTTTCAGGGCTGAAATTTTACACACGCCTTTAGGACCACTTAGAGCAACTTTTTCTTGCTATTGCGTTTTCGAAATCCGAAATTCGCTTTTTTCGGCCCAGCCTACTGGCTGTGCCTGGCAGTGCCTGGCAGCGCCTGGCAGTGTACCGCAGTGCCTGGCAGTGTATGGCAGTGTCTCCCAGGCAGTATATGGCAGTGCCTGGCAGTGTATGGCAGTGTATGGCAGTGTATTGCAGTGCCTGGCAGTGCCTGGCAGTGTTTGGCAGTGTATGGCAGTGCCTGGCAGTGTATGGCAGTGCCTGGCTGTGTATGGCAGTCCCTGGCAGTGTATGGCAGTGTCTGGCAGTGCCTGGCAGTGTATGGCATTGTATGGCAGTGTATGGCAGTGCCTGGCAGTGTATGGCAGTGTATGGCAGTGTATGGCAGTGTATGGGAGTGCCTGGCAGTGTATGGCAGTGCCTGGCAGCGTATGGGAGTGTATGGCAGTGTCTGCCAGGCAGTGAATGGCAGTGCCTGGCAGTGTATGGCAGTGTATGGCAGTGTTGGCAGTGCCTGGCAGTGTATGGCAGTGCCTGGCAGTGTATGGCAGTGTATGGCAGTGTCTACAAGGCAGTGCCTGGACCAGAGAGGGGACGTTTTGAGAGCCCTGCGTCTTGTCAACGATTAAAAGCCCACCAAAATGACAGGTCTTCTCGTAAGTCCGTTTCCCTATTTTAAAAATTTCATTGGCGGTGCACCGGAAGAGAGAGGGGACTTTTGAGAGCCCTGCGTCTTGTCAAAGATTAAAAGCCCACCAAAATGACAGGTCTGCTCTTAAGTCTGTTTTCCCATTTAAAATTTCATTGGCGGTGCCCAAAGAGCAGAGGGGGTGTTTTGAGAGCCCTGCGCCTTGTCATTGTTTCAAAGCCCACCAAAATTACAGGTCTGCTCGTAAATATGTTTTTTTCCCTATAATATTTGTGGAAATTTGGGGATATTTTTCCCCAGAAAGAGGGGGGAAAAGGGGGGGTTCTCCTCCGAAAATTTCAAAAATATGGAAGACTCAATTTTCAATTGTTAGTTCAGCTAAAGGGGTGCTTGTTTATCCCGTATTATGATGACTAATTCTATCACTCCAGTTGCGTAAACTTGAGATTTTTAGTAGCTTTCACCTCGTTGTAGACGGTCTATCTAAAGTCTGGGGATCGTTCCTCGGAAATAATCGGGAAATTCACGTTCTCTTAGACGGTATCTTAAGCAAATTATTAGTTTAACACTTGCACCTAACATACAGAAGTCAATATTGAATTTCACGAATATTTTCTCCGTTTCTCAGAAATGAAGGAATTTTTTTTTACTTTCAAAAGGATAAAGTGGATTTTTTTCTGCATCGTAAAGGTTGATTAGGTTTAAGTAAACTGTTCGTCACTGTTAAATGTCACTTGGAAATGTAAAAGGAGAACAACTCCTTTCTGAAATCAATGTAATAAGTATTCCGCTCCACTCCATGGCATAAACTTGAAATTCTCTTTCACGGGGAGGGAAGAGGCGATGAAACAGCCTCTGGATAAATGTATTCCCTAGTAAAAATGGATCGTTCAGGATCATTAAAAAATGAACGATCCAGATCATTCAAATTTGAACGGTTTTTTCGTCGGATCGTTCAAATCTGAATGATCTGGATCGTTGAATTTGAATGATCCGGATCATTGAAATCGAATGATCCTATTGTCTGGATCATTGGATTTGAATGATCCGGATCATTGAAATCGAATGATCCTATTGTCTGGATCATTGAATTTGAATGATCCCATTGTCTGGATCATTGGATTTGAATGATCCGGATCATTGAAATCGAATGATCCTATTGTCTGGATCATTTAATTTGAATGATCCGGATCATTGAAATTGAACGATCCCATTGTCTGGATCATTAGATTTGAATGATCTGGATCATTGAAATGGCACGATCCTATTGTCTGGATCATTGGATTTGAATGATTTGGATTGTTGAAATTGAATGATCCAATGATGTCGGATCATTGAAAATGAATAATCAAAATCATAAAATTGTTGCAACAGGGCAGTTGCAAGTGTCTGAAATTTTGCATTTTTTGTAAAGAAAAAAATAGTACTTGATGGTAAAAATTGGTGCTTTTAGTTTTTTCCTAAGTGTCCCGGTTTTGGAGACACGCACGAGTAAAGTTGCAAAAAATTGTGTGCGTAGTGATGTCACTTCGTGGAATTCCCATTTAAAACATTGTATTTTGGGTTAAAATCTCATCTTTATAACAATGGGACTTAATTAGAGACCAAAGGCATCCTTGTTCTGTCAGTACTTTCATTTTCTTTAAAAAAAAAAAAAAAAAAAACATTCCAGACTCTTGCAACTTGATTTTGAGGCACAGACCTGCTCCAAGGTAAATGGTAACCGTTTGATTTAGTCATGTAAATGCCAAACTGATACAGAGTATTTGCAGTGAGATAAGGGATCAAGCAGCATTTTCTTAGGAAAAAAGTAAAATAAATAAAGCATGCAGAAATAAAAAATACTTTTGACTCACCAAATAATTGGATATTCTCAAGAAACACGAACGTTGCACAAAACAAAGAGGGATTCTGTTTACAAACACTGCTCTTTTTGAGAGCCAACAGTATCCCATCACTTTTGGAGGCAAAAACACACTCTTTCCAGACACCGAACTGATTGGAAATTAATTTAAAAAGGCTCGCGAACAGTGAAAACTAATAGAAAAATCTCCATTTACTAAGACTTCACTCAAAGGAACAAACTCCATTGATTAAATTTTGCTTCACAGGTACCACGCTCGAGGTGACCCAACTTTTCAAACTGGCTCATCCCAAAAAAAAATGAGAAGTTGCGATAGAGCAATATAATGTCCTCTTCATGGGTAATGTGTTAGGACTCTTGTTATAGCTTGTCCCACAAAAGATTGGATTTGACACTTCTATGGTTTTCATGAAAACATCAGCTTCTTACGGCTCCTAACCAATCAGGTTGCTCTTGTTACACACTTCCAAACCCTTATCCACTTGCATCCTGGATCCCTTCGAAAGTGCGAACTCAACCATCCCCGTGGATCTTTTGGTTCTATAAGAATTCGAGAATGAGACCACCAACCAACCCGGGACCCCCCATGGACCGGCCGGCCAACGACCGACCGAGATCAGAGAAAGAAAGACATTTTAAATAAAGAGAAAACGAATTATGGAAACAAAGCTATATTCATGGATTACTAATAAACACTAATAAACTGGGAACTGGGGAAAATACATTGATAAAAGTAACTTTACGTGAGATATGATTCCTTGAGATGAAGCGAAGTCAGCTGCTGCGAACGGAGAGGCGGTGAGAATAGGACTGTGTCGAGCCTAGAGTTGACTGATTCTACCCCGCTCGCAACCAGCTGACTTCGGCGTTGCCAATTCGTGACGCGATCTCCACGACCTCCAGCGGAGATCGAGGGGATCGCGGCAGGAACTGGTACACTCCCACCCTTAAAACAAGACCCCGTCTTGAAAATAAAAGGACATGGTAAACGGGATACACTACAATTAATATCACAATAAAAAAATTACAAAAGATATCACAGCGGTACTATTACTATTAGGAACTCATTACATTTTCTTTTAATAAAACAGGGAAAGTACTATCAGTCAATTAAAGATTGGGACTAAACTATTTGGGCTCGGACACTCGGCGCTTGAGGAATTAGCGATAAGGGGAGAAACTCTGGGAAATTCGCAGCAGTGTTGCCAGCTTGTGCTAACGGTGAGCGATAAGGGTGGGGTAGCGAGGGGAGTGGAATATAAACCGCAGGGCCTTCACTCGTAACAAATATGAGCGAGCAGATAAGCGTGCCTCGTCGAGAGCGGCTATCCGTCTCCGATCTGCGCCGTCTCTTTTCCGACCAGTGCAGTTTCACCTAAAAGCTGGCCATCGTGTCGTGTCCAAACGACACAGTCGCACTGTCGTCAACCCCTCCTCCCCCTCCCCTACTCCTTCCACGCTGCTTCAACTCTCATTGTCAGTTCAACTCACTATTTCTTCTTTTCATTCAATAGACTTTCAGTGCCTCGTTACTCGTTTGTTGTAAAAATTGGTTTTCAGCGATGATGGCCCCCCTCCTCCACAACACAAATATCATTGAGTCAGTGCCGACAATTTTTGGGACAAATCCTCCCTTAAGACTATAGAAAGACTTTTTTGGGTTGCGCTTCCGTCGATGATGATATTGCGTGGATCCAGGAGGCAGGAGGGCATGTGCTTCCCCCCTTCCCCATTCTCAAAAAGCGTTAAAAATTGCCCTTTTCCATCGTATAATGATCTTGTAATGCTTTTTGGACGCTAAAAATTGCCATGTCTAAAACGTGCCCCCCCCCCTCGCCCTCTAGACAAATTATGTGGATCTTTCATTAGGCTGATGACTGTTGACACATTATGATCTGTTACCCCGGAAACTTTTTTAATTATCAGAGACGTTCAAAGTATCATTCAGAATTCAGTGGCGCATCGAAGGGGGTGGTTTTAGGGTCAAAACCCCCCCTAAGCATCAAGATTTTGTCCTAAAAAAGGTCATCTTCGGCCAAAATTGCTTTCAAAACCCACCCCTAAGGCCTCAGAATATGGAAAATTTGCGGTGAAACCACCACCAAACTAAAGTTCTCGGTGCGCCACTGTCAGAATTTAATTTGGAGCAGCAATTGTGGCGGATCCAGAAGATTTACTGGGGGAGGGAGGAGATCACCCCTCTAGATTTTGAAATTTGTAGTGTCTTTGAAAGAATATTTTGGCAATTTTCTATCAAGTAAGGGCGACTTTTAAGGGTTTCCGGGGCAGACACGCTCGCCGCCACCCATCTCCCCTCTCGTTGGTTCCCTTCTAGTACCCCCCCCCCCCCCCCGACATCCACGGAAAAAAATACTATCATAGCGACAAAATACTGGACTTTGATCATCGTTTTGGGACTCTTTAAAAAACACCAGGTCAAGAAACCCAGGATTACAGCGAAACTTACGGGTTTAAAGTTATATCTCAGTAGAACGCAAAAAACTGCGCTTGATCGGTGGATCGACTCGTTGCTCGTTGGCATGGTTAGTGTTCCATTCTGTTTTGATGAAACACTCGAACCGCATTGGCTAACCGCAATAAAAAGACGGGAGTGTTCCGTTGTTCCGATTAAAAAATTCCGGTTTGTTCCGTTTAAAAAAATTAGCCTCACCAGTACTACCAAATATAACTTTTTACTCTTCAAGGGTTTAGCTTTTGATACCTTCTTTTCATACTTCAAGTGCAGTTGATCATCTGGACCGAAGGCAAATTAACAATGAGATAGAATTTCTGCGAAGGGACAGCAATAAATTGTCACGTTTTGAAGCATGGATGGGAAGTGATTTCAGCGGAAAAGAAAGTTTATCCATTTTTTTTTTTTTGCTTTGATCCATTGGTTTCAAAGCTCATTTGAGTTTTTAAGTTTAAGTCAAGCGCTTACATTTAATATCAAAAACTCCTCTAGGACATGTTACCGAAGGACATTTTGGGTCATAAATGATAAAAACAAACGTAATTAACAGGCAAGTGGACTATGGAGTAGAAATTAGCATTGCGTTTCGTAAAACTTTTACTCAAATTTTTCATGGAGAATATTTTTTTAATTTTAAGGTCGCAGTTTTATCAGGACATAATTTTTTCCCGTCTCAAATTCATGACCCAGTTTAGTTTTCTCCTTTGATTTTAACTGTCAATTGTTGACAGGAAAGTCTCGTCTTCTACCTTACTAAATCGTATTCGCCCCTCTAACAAAGCATTTCTTTCTCCTACTTGCATAAATATTCACCAGAACCCATTAATCAACTTTAGGGAGGGGGGAGGGGTTTAAAGCAGAGGTGGGCACGGTAAATGGTAATCGCTTCCTCACATCTGGGTTGATTTTCAAACCTCTTAGATATGGGTTGGGGGGGGAGTTTTTAGGGGTGCTGAATTCAAAGGAACTAATCGTGTTTTGATGAATTACATTGATTGTATATTGAATTTCATCATAAGTTCAATAAAATCGGAACACCTGATTAAGGCTGAAATCCACCTCGATTACTTTTGAAAAGTGATCGATGAAAGAAATCGATAAACCCAGTTTGTCAAAGATTATAGATCATAACATAATGCCACCCGAGGCAAGACCCCCTCCCTCAAAAGCTGCCTCTGAAAGTATAAGCTTTATTATTAGTCTCAAATGAGTTAAATCATTTAAAAGAGGAAAGGTTTCGGCGCTTACGACGACAATCATTGGCGAATCCCGGGGGGAAAGGGGGGGTGACCCCCCTCCCCTCCGTTCAGCCAAAAAAGGGGAAAAGAGGGAGAAGGGAGGGAAAGGGAAGAGAAAGGAAAAAGGGGTCAACGGGGGCGTAATTCCCCAGATCGCCCCCCCCCGTTCGCGAGGGCTAGATGTGTTACTTTACAATAATTAATTGCAATCGATATACCACCCATCTTTCATTACTTTCTGAAGAAATGAGAATCTGCATTATTCAAGATCATGGAAGTCCAAAGAGAGCCCGTAAAACACCCCCCCCCCCCCACCACTCCTTGGCATATAAAAAAATTTAGAGTAAATCGAATTAAGAGAAAATTAGAGTCCCTGAATATGAGGCAGAGCTGCCGTTTTGCGTATAATTAATGAAAAATTTTCAATTCACCGATGATTCCACCAGTTGAAAAAAGATTACACAGTTCAGTGCAGTGTATGACTGCACTGCACAAAAATACTTCGATCCGTAATATTTTTCAATCGGTGGAAACGCCGTAAATTAATTAAAATATCCGCAAGTTTTTTTAAAGTCATCGACGACCCCACCGGTCGAGGAAAGATTACAGATGCGAATACGAATATATTCGTGCATTACCATCTCATACACTAAACTGAACTGTGTAATCTTTTTTCAACGGGTGGAATCATCGGTGAATTGAAAAATAAATTAACTATGCGCAAACGGCAGCTCTGGTATGAGGGACTCTAGAGAAAATCAGAGTCCCTATATGTAGAGAGTCAAGACAAGTGAAATCATGGGCGCCGCCATTGGATGCGATTTTTCACATTTTTTTTCATTATGCTGAGGCCGTTGTTGTGTTTTGCTCCACTGCAAAGATTACAGTTCCGCTAAGTTTGTAACGATGTAATCTTTCCCTCCTTTTGTTGATCAACATGTATTAACGCTTTTAATGATTCTTTTGAGATTTATAGACATTCTTATTGACATTCATTATTAAAATTAACAGATTCATCGCAAATTAACTCTTATCTGTAAAAGACCGTTGGTAAACAGAACAAAAGTGCAAAATCGCAACCAATGGCGGTGTCCGTAGAGCCTAAAATTCATCGACCAATCAGAAGTTGACTACCTTCTTGTCTCATGGGCGGATCCAGAGGGGGGGCCACGGCGGCATGCCCCCCCCCTTGGACCCCCAAAAAAAGCAGTTAGAGGAAGAGAAAGAGAGGGAAAAGCAAAAGAAAAAGAGAAGAGAAAAACAAAAGCCTTAAAGTAACCGTAGGTATATTATACTAGGTTTTGAGGGGGGGGGGGAGAATAGGGTCTTAATTTCATTCACTAGACATCCATTTTCTACGAAAATGCAAAAAAAATAGGTAGCTGGCATTCCAAAATTTGAATGAAAAGTGGGAGCCGGGAGCAAACCTAGTGAGGAGGAAGGAAAAGTTTACTCGAGCTCATAAGAACAAGATAATTGGGGGGAGTTGGGGGGGGGGTTGCTAATTAAATAGTCTTGTGTTGATAGAGAGGTCAATGATGTAAAATATCAGCCGTTCCAAAACCTTTGACCCCCTTTTACTAACAAAAATTGAAATGAGGTAGTATAAAAATGATGAGTGAACCGTTAAAAGATGCCTCAAATTGGCTTTAGAGAAGCTAAAATTTTCAAAATTTTATAAGGGAGGGCCCCCCCCCTTTATGTTACAAAAAAGGCCCATCCTTTGAGACTTTTCTGGATCCGCCCCTGTCTTGTCTTAACTCTCTACATATAGGGACTTAGAGAAAATCAGCTGGAAGGTGCATTTAAATCCCCCCTCCCGCCAGCGAGAAATTTCTTCTACAGACGGCCAGACGCCTAAATCCAAGATTTTTACAATATGCTCTTATTCGGGAAGCTCTGCATTCATTCTTAGGCAAATGGTGAAAGAAACATGGTCCGGAGGAAAACGTTTGAAATGTGAAGTGTCGAACGAAAAGTGGCATGAGTGATAAAATGAGACAGGGCCAATAGGAAGGGGGAAGAAGGTAGCGGAGAGAGAACCGACCACCGAATCTCGATGAACTGATTTTGAAAGAATAAGATTTTAGTGAATGGACGCTGCTGCGGGCGGCGCGGCGGCGAGCGGCGGAGAATTGGCTCCTCATGCGAGAAGGTTTGCGGTGCGCGTTATCTCCCCTGTAACTGTTCAGTTATAGCCCACCTCAATTGATTCGGCTTTTTCGCACATTTATTTGGGAATGGCAACACCGCTCTAGATTCTGAGCAAATCGAGTCAGATAAGCGGGCGGGCGCATTTCGAGCCGCATATTTTAGTCCCAATCTTTAATTGACTGATAGTACAAGATTACAAAAGTCTATTAACAGGATAAAATTTAAGTCACGACAACCCTTGTACGTGCGCTTAAAAATTAAAATTAAAACCTCCCTGTGATCAACATCGGAACAAGTCTAGGGACAAACATTTAGTAACATGTACATAAACTTGGCATCGGAAACTTTCATAAGCCGCCGAGATCTCTCACAACGAATCCCTGGCGATGCACCGGAATCGCACATCTCCTACTTAGTCAAAGTTCTTCATGAGAAAGAAAAATAAATGAACTGAGAAAGTGAAAAACAATTGGGTAAGCTCTCGCCAACGGCACCGTTTTTGGCATCATCCTTGACAAGTTGGATATAAACAATTGGAAAATCCAAAAAAAAAAAGGTTTTACGATCATACAAATGACGATCAGGTTGAGCGACGGATAACCGAGGCGAGGAAATGTCACTTCTACGATAAATTGGACCATAAGAGTAGGAAGAGGGCAACCATGGAATCACCGCCAAGGGTTCGCTCTGAGAGACTAGACCCAGACGCAACCGGCCCTTCTATGCTACATTTAAAACAAAACTGGATTTTGAAATTCGAGCGCTTCTCCCGCCCTTAAACCTGGGCCGGGTCCTTCACAAACTCCTTCATTACCAAAAATTTCAAACAATAAAAATGAATCCTACACTTTGTCAAGGCACTTCTGGGAACATCCTAGCTTCTCCCGCCCTTAAACCTGGGCCGGGTCCTTCACTAACCCTACCTCATGAGACAAATTAAAAATTTATAATTCAAAATACAAAATAACATTCGAGCGCTTCTCCCGCCCTTAAACCTGGGCCGGGTCCTTCACAGACTCCTTAATTATAATTGCCGAATTACAAATAAAAATAAAAGAATTAAGAAGAAAATTTCCCTACTCGTTATAAACAAGGTTGTTGACAAAAATTTGAAATCAATTGACCACAAGAATCCTGGTACAAAAAGGTTTTACAAAAAGGGTTGTTACAACATAGAAATCTTAGTCTTGACTTTCCCCATCAAATTTTTTTTTTTTTTTTTTTTACATTATAAATCCTTTAAAACTTTAAACTTCCCCTTTACTTTAAACTTTCCTTAAAACATTGGACCTTCAACTTTTTCCCTTAAACATTCCTTTGGTAACATGGTATGGGGTATTATAAACAACAGAAGCTAAAAAGAATGAAAAATAAAAAGAATGAAAAATCGGCGAAAAGAAATCAACGATGAACTTAACAGAAATTATTAAAGAAAGTACAACTTAAAACTTATACTAACGTGACAGTACTTAAAATTCAAATGACATAGAGAGCACAAGTGACATGGAAGGTTGAAACAGATTTTAAAAGTTCTAATACATTGACAAATTATTTTTCGAAATGACCCGATAAAAAATTCCCACTGGTAATAAAAGTTCAAAACATGTTTTTATGGTCGCTTAAAACTTACAGCTAATTATTTTGGTACACATATATCTTTGGTTTTCTTTGGATACATCTAGGTTTCTTTGGTGACAAATTAATGAACATGAAACATGAACAATGAAATTGGGAAAAGGATATCAAAAAAATAAAAAAAACTTAAGCCTAGGGTTTTACAATAATCCTAATCTTACATACTAAGCGGCCGTACCATACAGAACTAACTTAACTCTAAGACTAGTACTTAAGAAATATTAAAAAAAGCTCATTCACACACAAAACAAAATCCATTCCCTCAATCATTAAAATTTGGTTTTTGCCACACGCAAAGGAACATTTAAAAGGTTGTTAAGGATGGTGTACAAAAGGTTAGACCGTAAATGAACAACAAGTGAATAAAATGGGAATCAAAAGCTACAATTAAAGGGTCGACTAGATAACAAGTTATTTCTTCCATCAGTACAGGAATGTCACGTAGTATTTAAACAAATCAACTAAAGATAACAAGAAAAGATACAATTAAAGAGACTAAAACTAATAAGGAACAATAAAATTCAATGACCAATACAATGATCGATAATGACAGTAATAATAAGGAACAATAAAATTTGATAAAAAAAAATACATCAATTTAATTAATTTAAATTTGCCTTCTTCGGAGAGGGGGGGAAACGAACATAATTTTCCACCCGACCTGACCGCCTCTCAAAAACAAAATGATAAAGACGACCTGACTACAAACGATAGTGCCCCTGCTGCGGAAAACTCTCCACACTCAATATTTACTGAATTTAACCACCAGGCGATTGTTTAAACAAAAATTAAAAATTGGCTGATTACATTTCACAACAAAAAAGGGATTCTCCTCACATCGCTGCACCCACGAAAGGAAAGGCACCTGGCATAAAATTTGAAATTTTAGACCATTTCCACCCCCTCCTTCTCTCACAGATTTTTTTTTTTTTTTTTTTTTTTTTTTTTTTTTTTGAGTTTTGTTCCGGACAATCATTTGCTCAGGAGCACGCCGCAGGGTGTCTATCCTCATCCTCTCACGAAGTCCGGGCGATAGGTACACCGCGGCGCCCTCCCACGCAAGTAAGATGTTCTGATTTTTATATTTTTTTTTTTTTTTTTTTTTTAACAGGTGATAATTTTACTAAACTTTCTTTGGCGAGCCTTTAAATGGTTTCAGTTGAGATACATGGGTCCTAGTTTCTTTTTGACTACTCTGGTGTAACAATACGACAGATACTGGTGTTGTAAATCTAACTATCTTATATGGTCCATCGTATCGAGGCATTAACTTGGCCATTCGTTTATCTATTTTACTACTCTGAGGATGTTGTTTAAGAAAAACTAGGTCATCTATTTTAAATGAGTGGGCTACCACTTTCGCATTGTACCTCGTCTTTAGCCTTTTATGGCTTGCCATAAGATTTTTACGCGCTCTATTTAAATTTTCTTTGACCTCAGCTGCGTCTACGTTATCAGGAAGTAGGTCGGTAATGCTCCACTGCAACGCTAATGGAGTATTAGGTTCATAAGTGAAAAATAACTGGTGTGGGGTAAATTTATGCGCCTCATGCCTTGCATAGTTAAAAGCTTGCTGTAACCAAAATAAACTTGTGTCCCACGACGTTTGTGAATCACTGTGGTACGCGATTAGAGCATTTTTAAGATTCCTGTTCACTCTTTCACTATGGTTCGGATTAGGATAATAAGGTGTAGTTGTTATATGTTTGATGCCTAAATTAAAAAACCAATGCTTTAGGTTATGAGCTACGAAGCATTTAGCATTGTCGCTTACAATACACTTTGGTAGACCAAAGCTTTGGAAGATTTGTTTCAATTCCTTGATCACTAACACGCTCGTTGCGGCAGATGTTGGTAATAGCCATACAAATTTTGAAAACGCATCAGTAACCACAAGAATGAAACGATTTCCGCGCTGAGTTCTAACCAAAGGTCCAACAAAATCGATGAATAATCTTTCCATAGGCTCAGTTGAGATGTTACTGCTGAGGGGACCCGCGGTCACTCTCTGCACCGGCTTGCTGCGTGCACACGTCTCACAGGCAGCGGTCCGAGTTTTGACATCTTCCAAAAGATTTTTATAATAGAAAAGCTGTTTGACTTTATTAGCTGTTTTAAAATATCCTTGGTGGCCACCAATTGTACTTTCATGGTAAAAGGTAAAAATCATCGGTATCAACTTGGAAGGCAAGACAATTTTTTTCTGACCGGCCTGCGATTGTGAGTAACATAGCAAACCTTTGCAGAGAGAGTAACCGGGGACCAGCTCTCCGTTCATAATTTTTTGACGCACTATGTTCAGATCATCATCATTTTTTTTGATGTTCCTCCAAACTAGTAAATGCTAAAGGAAACTCCGTTAAATTTGGTAAGATAGCGTTGCAGAGAAGCACCTCCGAGTTTTCCTGTGCTACAGCTTCAAGTGGCAACACGTCCTCGAACATGCGGGACAGGCAATCGGCGACCACGTTTTGGGTCCCCCTGATGTGTACGGCTTGAAATTTAAAAGAATTGATTCGGATCACCCACCGTCCTATTCGGCCCAGTTGTCGCGGGTGCGACAGTAACCAACTCAACGCCATGTTGTCAGTTTCAAGGACAAATTCTGTGTGTTCTAAGAACGGGCGATAGTGTTCCATGCCTAATATGGCACCTAAGCACTCTAATTCATATGTACTGTATTTTTGCTCTTGTTCTGATAATTTATGAGAAAAGAAACCAACCGGCCTTCTAACACCTTCAATTTCTTGCAATAGTACTCCTCCCACAGCCTTGGCGCTAGCGTCAGTTTGCAATATAAATTGTTTTTCGAAATCAGGAATAAGCAAGACTGGTGGATTTGAAATTGCTCCTTTGAGATGCTCGAAAGCCGACTGCTCCTCCTTACCCCAAATGAATTGGACATTTTTGCGACGCAAAGCGTTGAGTGGTACTGCCCACTTAGCGTAATCAGGAATGAACTTCGAGAAATACCCGACCATGCCGAGGAAACGGGAAATCGCCTTCGGTGACGAAGGTTTGGGGAACTTCCGTATAGTCTGTGTCCGAGCTGGGTCCAATTTAAGTGATCTATAAGAAATTTTGTGACCAAGATAACCAATCTCTCGCACAGCTATTCGGGTTTTCTCCGGATTTACCGTTAATCCGGCACGGCCGAGCCTCGACAAAACTTCGTCTAACAGTTCCATCATTTCGTCAAATGTCTTGGCGAATACGACTAAATCGTCTAAGTAATTAACAACAGATTTGTATTTCATATCGTGAAAGATCATGTCTATAAGTCTAGTCAGAACACAGCCCCCGACACTGATTCCAAAGGGAACTCTAGTATACTGAAAAAGGTTCCATGGTGTGGCAAAGGCGGTATATCTTTTGGATTCTGGCTTTAGTCCAATTTGATGATTGCTTGGTTTAAGTCAATACAACAGAAATACCGCGCCTCGCCAAACCACGAAAACGCTGTTTTTATGTCAGGTACTGGTACGGACTCAAACTTAACCTTTTGGTTTAACTTTCGGTAATCTATTACTAAACGGTGGCTACCATTTGGTTTTGGGACAGGAAAACAGGGCGATGAGTAATCCGAAACAGACGGTTCAATTACCTTCTCATCTAACAACTTTTGAACAAGTTCCCTGCATATATTCATTTTTGGTGGGGCCATTGGATACGGGGGTATCCTAATGGTTGTCTGATCTGTTAATTGTATTTCGTACTGAATCAGGGTTGTTAGACCTAATTTCTTTGTCAAAACGTGCGGATACTTGATTAATATACTGTTCACTCTTGACGCTTGTTGTGGCGACAAATGTGAAAGATCGGTTGCACTGTTAGTCGGTTCTAAGGTTGGAGAGATAGAATCGTTAAGAGTGGGGCGTTTGATTTTACGTCCAACTGAATATTGGGTAGTATTGATTTTGATGTCTTGATTGAATTTAAAGAACACGTGTGATTGGCTAAGGTCTATTACTAGACCCGACCTTTGAATGAAATCAACTCCTAAAATCAAATCAAGGCTCAAATCAGGTACAACAAGAAAAGGTTGCACCCATGAAAACTTATTTACTTTAAACTGGATCCAGGCCGTTTTAAGAACGATCATCTTCTGGTCCCTCATGGCAGTTCCAATCTCCATGCTCACTGGCTGAATTTTCTTTATGATGCTATTGGATATTTTATCAAAAATTTTCTGTGACATGACGCACCGACTAGCTCCAGTGTCTATTAACGCTGAGATTTCCAGTGATTTGAAATTTACTTTCACACATGGCAAAGATGAATTATGGATGGCCATGACTTTCTCGGCAACTTGTCCTATATTTAGTTTTTTATTAATTTTTTGGAGTGAGATCGCACCTTGGCGCCTCACTCGACGTCTAAGTTTTTTGACATATTTGGAGCTAAGAAATCGGAACTGCCATGAGCACCGTCCGATTCGTCTGGACAACACATCGCAGATGGATTACCGATTGTAGAGTTCATTGGGCATTCTCTCTTAAAATGGGCCGAGGATCCACATCTGAAACAACCTGGTCTTTGACCTACATTTTGGGGGTTAACTGCGGGCGCCGAATAACTGCCCCGCATGGCTGCTTGTGAATTAAAAGACTTTTTTTCATTTTTAGAGACCGGTGGGTTGGCTTGCACCGCACCAGGATTTGGTGGAGGAAGGGCCAAAGAACTTGAGCCTGGGGCCAAACGAGGAAACTGATTATTAGGATTATTTACGGCACTGTTCCCAGCAACATCACCCCTATCAAATTGTTGATAATTTGGTCTCTGGTAGTAATTCTTTCTGGCCTGAAGCCTCTCTGTTTCTGCATATCTAATATTCTGAGATCGCACACACAGTGTTTCTAATTCAATTAGCGTTGTTGGTCGCGGTTCAAAAGTTAACCGGGCTCTTTCATCGGGGGTGATATTGGTGAGGACAGTGTCGATAATAGTACCATCGCTGAGCCCCAGCCGCAATATCTTTGCCGCCATTTTAATTTCACTGATGAAAGTAGATAATGGTTCATCATCCCGTTGAAACCTATCAAAATATTGCAACCTTGAACGGACTCTCAGTCTATCTGGTATGAGAAAGTTTAATACATCTTCATGAAAGTTATTAAACGAGTAATTTTGGTTAAGAGCATTAATTAAACGGTGTCTTAGAGGGCCTGTGGTATATGGGCATACGAGTTCCATCGCCAACCTTTCACTAATAGATGGTTGTGATTTCAATTCAAACATTGTTTTTAAGAAACTTAATAATTTTTGTGCGTCCAACCCATCGGTCTCCTTCAAACTTTTAAGAAGCCTGTCTAATGGATGGGTTAATTTACCAAACATTTTGAAATATTGAGGTGAACTGATTATTGGAGTTTCGTCGCTAATCGGAATTTGAGCCACAGCGGGTGGTTGGATTTGGGTTTGGAAAACTCCCTCAGGCACGTTCCTATGATCAGGGGCTATCCCCACCGCTCTGATCCCACTTTCAATTCGTGCTACCTGTTCAGCTACTGAGGAATCTCTACGCACTGAAACTGGTTGGAAACTGGGTGGTTGACTCTGGGGCGAGGAAGTGTGACTAGGTACAAATGTATTTAGATTTGCGTCTTTCGCTTCCTCAACGACTGTCTTATCTGGATCCGCTTTTAAATGTTCCTCGAAGAGGCTTAATGTCTTTTGAAGAGACGAATATTGCTCCTGAGCCACCTTTCTCGCCTCAGAATCAATCCCCTTCAGTTTATACAAGTTTACTAATCGACCTGACACATGTTTTAGTCGAGCGATGATCTGCCTCGAGCTTCCATTCGCGTTGTCTTCCTTGTACTCATCGATTTTCTGAATTAAAGTTTGCTCTAACTGATGGCAGTAATTTAACTCTGCCTCAGGATCTGTAATTACTTTGGCAATGCAATCAGGCAGAGGGGATAGCCCCTGATCATACGCCTTACTGAGATTTGTTCGTTGGATATTTGCATTATCCGAGTCTTCAACTTTTACTCCCCGGACCTTTAATTCATATTTTACTTGGTCTACCAGTAATAAGCATGGTGATATTCTCTGGTTAGAAGCCATTTCACCTCAATTTTTAACGGTCAATTGTTATCTATTCAGGTTATTCAAAGAAGAAAAATGATTACATTTAAATTCCCAACGTTAAGAATAATTCCACTATTTTATGATGTCCGGCTCTATTCCGGTGGACTCCGTCCTTTTTACCGGAGTAATATTTCTTTACCCAATAATTAGGCTCATTTAATAAAGGAGTAAAAAAATCTATAACTCTAACTTTAGAAGGGGTATGAAAACTGTTCAAGTACTGATTACAGTAAGAAATATCAGAAAATTTGAATTTAGGGCATGGTGGAATTTTACAAATGACCACAGTCTGAAAATATTTCCTAGACAAGAAAATTATCTTTTTGAAAGATTCGACATTAAATTTCAAACCCTGTTTAAGATCGTTAATACCTAATAAGATAACAATTGTAACCGAAGATAAATCTAAATGAGTATCGTCGATGAAACGTTCAAGGATGTGTTGCCCATCAAATACAGTAGCGCCTGATTTAGCCAGGTTGGCTACTATTCTATGAGCAAAATGTACTCTGAAAAAATTTGTCTTTGATAATCTTTCAAAGTTACTTGCACCTAAGAACACCAAATCTGCCATATAAAAAATAACAACTTATGTTTTTTTTTTATCTAAATAAGAGCTGAAAGAAAAGAGTAGGAGGGGGGGGCTAATAAACAATTATTTTCCAAATAAATTGAGACATTCAAATTCTAAAAACTCACGAATCGATGACTTTCAAATTGTAACGTTTGACGATGGAACGATGATGATTGTGATGTCAAAATTTCGATGTAAGTCAATACGTTGGAATCGTTGGTTTTTCCGGTCGAATGAGATGCAGCGATGCGAAGAAAACTCCCTTTCCAGCGATTACTGTATTCTCGGTCAGCCAATCAGGATCACCATTGGTACATGAAAAAGACAAAATGCACGGATCAGATAACAAATCATTTTAATTGAAGTTAATTAAAAGAGATCACTGAAGGATCCAAAAAAATCGCCTGGAAAGTCAAAAAATGATTTAATTTCAGCAATGAGAGAGAAATTAGGCTCCGAAAAGGAAACAACTCACCGGGTTTCGCTAATTCAGAGATGAATTAGGGAGACGACGGCTCGTCTAGAGCAAAAAGAGAGTGTGGAGGGTCTTCAGCATCAACGGCACCACCATCCGAGTCAGCATCAAACAGGAAGATATAACAGTAAGCAGAGGACGACACACCACGTCAGTGGGGGGAACCTGTCAATTCACACATTAAATAATTAGAAAGTTGTTTTTGAAAGACGGGCAATAGGTGGGGGGAAAAAAACTAAATCTGAAAATACAGAAGCCTACTTTGAAGAATAGATAATTTTTTTTTTTTTTTTTTTTTGTCAATTTGTCAAAATCAATAAAAATCTGGTACGTGTCTCCTTTTTAAATTAAACGCACAATGATCGACACATAAATAATAATCTGTACCTACTTGGTTGAGAATTCGACTCCGCGTGTCGATCCGCGAACGGCAGGCCGAAACAAAGGAAATTTGCTAAGGTTCCTCCGCCCGCCAAACGACACGCGACGCCGAACCCACCAGATTTGAAACAATTTCGGAATAAAAAAACTTTGGACTCAACAAAATACATCAAAACTTTGAACGTAATTAAAATACGGCTCCTTCGTCGACCGATCGCCGTAGCAAAGGCGTCGCGAGCGAAATTCACTCGCGGCGCGGTCGCTAAAACGATCCGCCGGCGAAGAAAACGAAAATCAAAACAATCAACACAAAATCAAATGATAAAAGAAATGAGAGCGATAATAAAAGAGGGTGATACAAAGTGATAACTTATCCGAATCTATAGGCTAGGGGCCTCCCCTCCCCGAAGGCGAATCCATCTCGGTCGTCTCTCCACTTCGCAGCAGCGGACCTCCCTCCACTCGCGAAACACATTTTGATTCACGTAAAATACACAAATTACACTGGGGACTTGACTGATAAAAAAAAAACCTGGGAGCACTTAAAACTGGGAAACTTTTTTACCGGATTCCGCCCTAGACCAATTCAATCCCATTGAATTGTCACCCGCGGAATCACGAAACTGGGAAACTGGGGAATTTTAACTTTAACCTGGGAAACTTTTAACTGGGGACTTTAAACTTTACACCGGATTTCGCCCTAGATCTTCAATCCCATTGAACGATCACTCGCGACAATCACGGAACTGGGAACCTGGGAAACTGGGGAAAATATAACTTTAAAACAATAACACGATTCAATCAACAAAACTTTTCATCCTTCCTCCGATCTCGACAAGTCGAAACCGGCCGAGCAACGAGGAATCCCGGGGCGATCGGCAATCTCAATCCCTGAACCCCATAGAACCACGCTACTCTGGTACCATTTTTTGTTACACACTTCCAAACCCTTATCCACTTGCATCCTGGATCCCTTCGGAAGTGCGAACTCAACCATCCCCGTGGATCTTTTGGTTCTATAAGAATTCGAGAATGAGACCACCAACCAACCCGGGACCCCCCATGGACCGGCCGGCCAACGACCGACCGAGATCAGAGAAAGAAAGACATTTTAAATAAAGAGAAAACGAATTATGGAAACAAAGCTATATTCATGGATTACTAATAAACACTAATAAACTGGGAACTGGGGAAAATACATTGATAAAAGTAACTTTACGTGAGATATGATTCCTTGAGATGAAGCGAAGTCAGCTGCTGCGAACGGAGAGGCGGTGAGAATAGGACTGTGGTGTGGGTGATCCGAATCAATTCTTTTAAATTTCAAGCCGTACACATCAGGGGGACCCAAAACGTGGTCGCCGATTGCCTGTCCCGCATGTTCGAGGATGTGTTGCCACTTGAAGCTGTAGCACAGGAAAACTCGGAGGTGCTTCTCTGCAACGCTATCTTACCACGCTCTGCTACCATTTTTTGTTACACACTTCCAAACCCTTATCCACTTGCATCCTGGATCCCTTCGGAAGTGCGAACTCAACCATCCCCGTGGATCTTTTGGTTCTATAAGAATTCGAGAATGAGACCACCAACCAACCCGGGACCCCCCATGGACCGGCCGGCCAACGACCGACCGAGATCAGAGAAAGAAAGACATTTTAAATAAAGAGAAAACGAATTATGGAAACAAAGCTATATTCATGGATTACTAATAAACACTAATAAACTGGGAACTGGGGAAAATACATTGATAAAAGTAACTTTACGTGAGATATGATTCCTTGAGATGAAGCGAAGTCAGCTGCTGCGAACGGAGAGGCGTTGAGAATAGGACTGTGTCGAGCCTAGAGTTGACTGATTTTACCCCGCTCGCAACCAGCTGACTTCGGCGTTGCCAATTCGTGACGCGATCTCCACGACCTCCAGCGGAGATCGAGGGGATCGCGGCAGGAACTGGTACACTCTATCTGAGGATGGAAGCTGATGTTTTCATTCAAAGCTACAGTTGTCAAGTCCAATCATGCTTGGGACAGCCTATAAGAAAAAATTGAAAGGAAATAAAAAAAAAAACCTAGCCAAAATTTCAAGTGAAAGTTTTGTTTCTTCCCATGTCCAATACTCCGTCTCTTCAACCTAGTAACTAATAAAGGGACCCACCCTTACCTAAAAGTCCCGAAACTCAAGAAGTGAGTTTGATTTTCAAGCAAAATATGCATGAAAGGAGACACAATTAAGTAAAATGACTTTCCAAAATAAGCGCATAAAAAGCCCAATATATATCCCCCTAGAGCAAATTTACAAGCAAACGCAAACAATTTGGCAGTCAAGAAATCGAGGTATGTGGCCGATGCTTGTGTAAGCAAAATAACCATAAGCACACGGTGTACATTCTTGACTGTTAAAACTTTTGCATCTGCTACTACTCCCATTGGCTGCCCAAAATATACTCAAAGTGGACCTACCCAAGGTAAAAGTCTACAGAATGCCTACATTAAACCGGAAGAAAGTTTAAGTTGTTTTTGTAGCATGGGTCAGTTTTAAAACGGGGACACCTTACTGATACAGATAAAGTTGTCCTTCAAACATCCAAGTATTACACAGTTCCGAGGCGCAGCAGCAATTGCAGTTGAACTCTCCTTCTTGAAGTTCCATCATAAATGATCCGAATTTCCACTCTGCGATTTGTATGTCCATGACTCTCTCCCGCGTAGATTTTGGAGACAAATTGCCAGCATTCTGAAGCATGATTGTGAATCAAAGACCAAGGACATGTCAAGCATGACACCAGAATTTTAGCTGCTTTGTCTAGAGGAACCATCAATCACTACTATATAGGTGAGTTCAGAAGAGCCCTTAACAGAAACAGTAAACAGCAAGAGTAAGTAAGCTTCATCAATAAGAGTAGGTTGCTGATATTTGTATTTGTAAAATGCTTTCTTTGCCAAAGGTTGAGGCTTTATTAATCTGACGACCCAAAAATTCATGAGAACTATTCCCTGATAGCAGCGACAGCTTGTGCAATTTGGCAACAATGTTTTCCCTCCATTTGACTCAATGCAAAACAATCGATTCGGCAGCTTACAGCTCTACCTACAGTCGATTGTTTTACATAGATTCAATGGGAGGGAAAAAATTGTTGCCATATTGCACAAGCCACCATTATCTTATAAGTGATAGGTGACAGGATGTGTTCATTGCACCTCTATTTGAAAAGTTCTACTTTCAAACCTCGTGAAAGAGGCCTCTCGGAACTTAAATTTTGCTGTTAAACCCCCGGTTTTCCCTAGTGTCAGATCATCATAAAGATAAATTAAAATTTCCTGTTTTGTTTCTCCCCCCCCCTTTTTATCCTCTAGATCAAGGATTTTGAGAGATTGAGAAAGCCAGAGGCTGGTCTTCAGTTTGAAAAACTGAGAGGAGCCAACAATTGGATTAGAACTGAAGCATTTTGAGTATCCAGTCTTAACAAGTATCAGTGCCTACGTCCGTTGGCACCAAAACTTGTCCTAAAAAAAGGTAATTTTTTGCGTTTTCAGACTAATTTGACCAAATTAGTATCTTTGGACCCCCCCTGACAATTTTCGGACCTCGAACCCCCCCCCCCCCCCAGAAAAATTCCTGGCTACGCCACTGTTTAGAGATGAGAACTTTGGGGAAAATGTGATCAATGCATTGTAAGTGTCTCTTTTTACTGCCAACGCTCTTTATGCAATGGATTGGTCCCTTCTGTCAAAATACATCAAAAACCTTGAGTGTAATGCTTGCAGTTGTGATTATTTTCAAACCTGAGACTGGTTGATTTCACTTTCAAACAGTTCCAGCTTTTTTAATTTAGTCCCTAATTATCAGCAACCAACTCCTATTAAAAAATGAATCTACTTACCCACTTTAGTTGTTCAATGTTTATGTTGATTAAGGGCTCTATTGAACTTACCTGCAGTGGTGGTTGTCAATATGGCTCCACCTTGAGATGAAGCAGCTAAAATTCTGGTGTCATGTTTGACATGTCCTTGGTTTTCAATTCACAATCATGCTTCAGAATGCTGGCAATTTATCTCCAACCCCATGCAGCGCAGGCGCAGAGCTCAAATATAATCGTTGCTGAGCCAGGAGACAGTTTAATTCATTTTTAAAAGTTGGACTAACAAAGAAAATTGGTAGTGTGGTCTGTGATGAAAAATCGAATGAGTGGATTTTATTTCAATGGTGAAGAATGTAAGTAAATAAAGATAGCAATTATTCTTTAGTGTTCGCACGCCTTTGCAAACTTAATTTCAAATCGATACAGAGTTTCAAAATATATAGTGTCAAAACTTTTTCAAGGATACCTACTTATCAACTTGCACCAATCATTTAGACTGTACTAAGTGTTACTGATTATGGATTAATTTTGTTTTTCAAAATTAACTACTTGCACCAAAGTCAGGTGAGTCATTGATGATTTTTTTTTTACTTTTTAAGGAAATATTGCTTGGTCACTGATCTATCTGCCTGTAAAGAAAAAATCTTATAAATCCTGTATCTGATCAGTGCATGCAAGACTGTGGGACATGTTTGTTGAGTGAATTTAATTGTCTCTATGAAAGTTCAATAAATAATCAGTAATTGGTACAGCTCCATGATTTTTATAAATAATCATGGATGCAGCACTCCTCCGTTGCATCATTATATTGCCATGAAGCTGTGAACTGTTTGCTTCAGTGCCTTGTTTCTTGTCTTAAGTTTAAAGGAGGTAGTCACAAGCAATATTTCCAGCACTTTTGACTTTCAGTTGAATAGCTGTACTTTTTTCCTTCATTTATTTATTTATCTTTTTTTGTTTTGTATCAATAGTAGGTAATAATAATTATTATTATTACCCAGTTAGCAAAAACCGTCTTCAATCCGTCTTAAAGACGTCTTATAAGACAAGTAAAGTTGTCTTAAATCCGTCTTTAATCCGTCTTAAAGACGTCTCTAGTTCCGCCCAAACACGTCTTTGAAGACGTCTTACGAATCCGTCTTTAAGACGGTTTTAAGACAACTTTGAAAATGTCTTACGAATCCGTCTTAAAGACGTCTTATAAGACAACTTTGAAAACCGTCTTACGAATCCGTCTTAAAGACATATGAAAGGCGTCGGTCACAATGCTCTATAGGTTACGTCTCGAGGAAGCCTAGCTTTCCAAGCTTGCTTGAAAATAGTCAACATTTTCAAAATTTGTGAAAATTTCGTAATTTTCAAAATTTGAGCAAATCTTGGTAATTTTCAAACTTCATGAAAATTTTCGTAATTTTCAAAATTTATGAAAATATTGGTAAAATTTTCAAATTTTCGAACTGTGGACATTTTCGTAATTTTCGAAATTTGTAAAAAAAAGTTGTGATTTTTGCAAATTATCAATATTTAAGGACTTTAAAACGTTGGAGTCAATCTTCTAGCTATCTTGGCTGAAGACGGATTTAAGACGGATTAAAGACGCTTTGTAAGTCTGGATTGAAAGACGTCTTAAAAACCACTTTGGAAGACGGTATTCAAGTTGTCTTGGAAGACGTCTTTGAAGACGGATTTAAGACAGATTAAAGACGCCTTGTAAGACTGGATTGAAAGACGTCTTAAAAACCACTTTGGAAGACGGATTTAAGACGGAATACAAGGTGTCTTCTGAAATCGACTTAAAGACGCATTTAAGACGGATTTAAGACAAGCTTAAAAGACGTCTTTGGATCCGCGACCATAAGACGGATTTAAGACGTCTTTAAGACGGAATGAAAAGACGTCTTACAAAAGCCCATTTTAAGCCAGATCGGCAAGCCTGATATTGTTATCTGGGTAAAAGCAAAAAAAATTTTGAGCGGTGAAAGTCTACAAGCATCCTAATTTTTAAATAATCCAGATCATTGGATTTTGGAAGTTGAAACTCAACAGTTAGAAGCATAGATTAATGATTAGAAATGAAGAAATTTGGATAGGTCTGATTCAACAATTCAAATCATTAGATTATTTAGCTTTGACAATCCAGACCGTTGGATTTTTCAGTCCCAAAGATCCAAATAATTATATTATTCAGTCTCAACGATCTGGATTTTTCAGTCCCAGCGATCATTGGTGAATCATTCAATTTCAACGATCCAAAACATTGGATCGTTCAGTCTCAACAATCTGGACCATTCAGGTCCAATGATCCAAATCATTGGATCGCTCAATCTCAACGATCCATATCATTAAATCATTCAATCTCAACAATCCAAATCATTGGATCATTCAATCTCAATGATCCAAATCATTGGATCATTCAATCTCAACGATCCAAATCATTGGATCGTTCAATTTCAATGATCCAAACCGTTGGATCGTTCAATTTCAATGATCCAAATCATTGGATCGTTCAATTTTCAATGATCCTGAACGATCCATTTTTACTAGGGTTGTATACTATTCGGGATCTACCCCAGATAGCATTTAATCTCTTGACAATGTCCGGACAAAATCGAACATCGTCGGGTATTGTCAGAATATTCTGTGGATATCCTCACAAAATCAGACTATTTCGGATAATGCCAGGATATCCTCAGAATATCTTGGGATGATTAGGTGAAATGTAAAGTCTTCGAATAATTTACAGATTTTTTTTTTTTTTTTTGGTGGCATCTCACATCATCATCAGCGGGTGGGTGAGGGGGGGCGACTGTAATTAGAATGGAGAATCGTTTCGCGATAAGGCCGCAGCTCACCGTGAGCGCTGCTGTTGCGGTACTGGCCCAAAGATTACTTCAGCCAATATTCATTATGGTAATGTGTGTTCTGTGGTAACCCTGCAGGCAAACTCAGAATGAGAATATTCTCAGAATATTCCAGCCAGAATATTCCGCCGAGAATATTCTCAGAATATTCTCAGAATATTCCAGCCAGAATATTCCGCCGAGAATATTCTCAGAATATTCTTTACAGTAGGTAGGCATATTTATACCTTCGATTACAATTTTATGGGGAGAAAAATCTGAAAACACACTAGGATATCCTGGGAATATTCTCCGATTATTCCGCAGAGAACGCTCTCAATGATTCTACTTCCAAGCGCTACCACTAGATAGCGCTCGCCTCCTTTCAATCTAATATCTTTTCCTTTTTGACTTTTCTAATTTCTATTTCAATATTTTTCTTTAAATAAATTTTATTACAAGGTACGTATAATTGTTTCCTATAATGTCAAGAAATCGGGTTTCGATAATCTTCAGATTTGTAATGTAAATTTTCATTTGAACTTCAAATTCTCAAAGTTTGGAACTGAATTGATTTAAGTGCGTCCGCGCCTTCTTTCTCTTCATTCAATATTACTACGACTCTTAGTCTGTTTTGTAACTCTCTATTACTCCTCTGAACGAGTTACACGTCTCGTGATTAAAATTAGTTTACCTGAAGTAAAATCTGCACGGATTTACCTAATGGGGGATATGAAATTTCTAAATAGGCACCGAATCGAGGCGAAATTGACCTCCTGGAGTAAACAGAAGTTCCATTCTCGGATTTCAGAATCCATATGGATAGAACCAAGGTCCATATATATAAGGTCTGGCCGGTAGCGCCAACTCGGGAAATCCAATGTTTGGGAACCCATGCCCCCATTTACTTTAACATTCTTCCCGAGTTCGCCGCCATCTTGGATCAATAGATTTAAATGGAGAAGTGGTTCCCAAACTGTGGACCAACGAGGGGAGCCAAAAGCTACCGGCCAGACCTTATGTATATGGACCTTGGATAGAACCATTGATGTGTCTTTGGTTTATGACTAATCGGGTAAAAATATTGCTTGAATTGCTCTCGGCGTTGATTGTTGATATCCGGAAAATATCATGAGGATTTGCAAATATCGTAAGGATATCTGTAGGATATTCGACTAGTCTACAAATATCCTCAGAATATTCTGATGATATCTAACCGAATTTTTAAAATCTTCGTGAGATATCCGCTGTATATCCGCGGGTGTTAGGATATCCATAGGATATTCCACGGATATCAGAGGTGTGCCAAATGAATATCCGTGGGATATCCTATGGATATCGCCGAATATCCATAGGATATCCATAGGATATCTTAAATATTTGTTTGGATATTCTTAGGATATCCTATAGATATCCGTCTGCTACCTGGGACGGGTCAGTTCCTAATAAAAAGGAGTCTTGGGGCCTTCCCCCGGAAATTTTGAAAAGTAAGATTCTCTCCGACGATATTTTAATCAATTTCATTTTGTCAAAGATCGCAACAAGAGCCGCGATGCAGTTCGCGCGTCATCGTTGTTGATGGAAAGCCTACCGCTTTTTCTTCAATATCTTCAGTTCTTTTGAAAGCCTGCGATGTTCTTCTCAATATGTCAGCATCGAGAATTTGGGTCATTCCCACCCTACTGTGGCAAAAACGCAAAATACCTTCCATTTTTGAAAATCAATGGAGCTTTTGCCTCTTTTTTCTCAAAAACGGTATATACTGACCCACCTTTTTGATACTTTCTTATCGAGAAGGACACCTCGGACTATCAAAAGAACCCAAGATATTGAATAAAATGGGGTAGGTTTTCAAACAACGACCAGCTTTATAGAAGCTGGACTCTTTGCGATATTTTATTTTACTCCTCAAACTATGGAGACCTCTTCGGTAGATATTCAGGGGCCTTGGCATCATCATTGCGGGTTTGGAGAGGGGTCCTCAAAAAATCTCAAATCGAATCATTTTATTTCCGTTATTTTCCCCCTTCCCTCTGCCGTCCCTTTCTAGTCTCTTCTTCCTTTTCTCCCTTTCCTTCCTTTTTTTCTCTTTTCTTTCCTTCGATAAATGAGGCCCCCTTTAGGTCTGAGACCCTACGCAGTTGCGTATTTTGCGTAATGGAAAATCCACGCCTGGCCATGCAGGTTTGCATACCTAGTTCATCATTTGGCACATTTCTAGGCTAATCTTGGATCATCTTACTACTTGTTTGTAACTAGGCACCTTTCGATTCAAATTTTACGAGTTTGCAGGGCTTTATCATTAAATCCACGCAATATTCACACAAAATCATTTGAAACTTTTTTTTTCCACTGAGTGCTAATACCAAAACGGCATTGACAAAAACTTTAAGCTCCAACAAAATACAAAAATATTAGCAATGAAAAATTCAGCAGTTTTCTGCAAAGCAGATTTGTATTCACACGCCAGCAAGATGGCTTTGTATCACTCATGCGAGCAAAACAGTTTCAAGAAGCGCACCTCTGGTATGGCGCACTTAAAAAGCTGATTGATTTTTCAGGCCAAAATTGAAAAGTCGCAAAACATCTTGAGTACAGGCTTCCCGAAGGGTCTGTAAAAATTGATTCAAATAGTCTTAGAATCGATCCGAGCAACCCTATTTAACATTTCAGTGGTTTTTCCAGGTAAACCTAGGTTTTCCCACAATCCTGGTTACTTTAATTCCCTAGTTAATTCCACAGGAATGAAACTTCTGATCGATTTGCAACCCCTCACAAGCAAATTCTCTGGTTTGATTCCAAAGGAACCGATGTCTCACTCAAACAATTTTTTTTTTTTCAATCAAAATCATAGAGTGTTGTTGGTTATTTTGGTTGCATTGCTAATTCCACAGGAACGAAGCTTCTGATTGATTTGAAACCCCTCACAAGCGAATTCTCTGGTTTGATTCCATTTAAAAAACGATGTCTAAAAAGTAAAAACTAAAAAAAAAAAATTTCAATCAAAACTATGAAATAGCAAAGGTATAAGGTAAAGGTTGATTTTTTGGGCCAAAATTCGAAAAGATTCAAAAACAGCTTGAACAACGGTTTTCCGTGCAATATTTATAATATAAAACATATTCACAAAATAAGAGTAACAAACAACTATTGAAAAAAAAAACAGAGTCATTGACAGACAGGGGATAGAGCTCAAAAATAACAAAAAAGTAATCCAGTGAAAATTCTACCGGATGATGAAGAGGTAAATTGTCCATTTTTTTTTTTTTTTTTTTTTTTTTTTTTTTTATTAGATACTATGTTATAAAACTTCTCACACTTGAGAAACGTATATAATTTACTTAATTTAGAATAAAATGATAATTAAAATACAACAGAGTAGTCTTTTATTTGCTTAAATTTAGGTGCTGGATAACATTCCAGCAGCTAAAATTTTAGAGATCAAACCTAGGGCTGGCCAACTCCCAGAGTTTGCGTCTCTTTAACCTTCGATACTCTTCCGAGTTGTCAAGCAATATAAGGGCTTCATCGTTGGGGTGATCATGTAGACGTGCTTCGTAACGGTTAGCAACTTTAGTGATGAATTCCTCTACACTTTCTACTCCCAGATCCCTGTGTATATCGTTATTTCTTTCAAATGTAGTAGCTCTTACAATTTTACGTAATGTTTTATTTTGAAATGTTTGTAAGATTTTGATATTTGAAGGTGCTGCACAACCCCAAAGTTGGCAACCATAGGCCCACGTAGGGCGTATAATTTGTTTATAGATCAGCAAGCGATTATCTAGGCTTAAGGCAGAGTTATAGCCAATAAGCCAGTTTAACTTGTGGACTTTAAGTGAGCATTCTATTCTTTTCTTTTTTATGTGCTCTTTCCATTTTAATTTGACGTCGAGGTTTAGGCCCAGGTATTTTGCTGTGTTAGAGATTTGAATGATATTGTCACAAAATAATATTGGAATGTTCTTAATGACCCTATTTGTAAATACTGTAAAGATGGTTTTTTCACTGTTCATTTTAATATCTTTGTTGTCTTTCCATTGAATGACATTATTTATATTTTCTTGTATAATATCTGTAGCGATTTCTTGGTCTTTATGTGAAGCAAAATAGGCTGTATCGTCAGCAAACTTTGCTAAAATGCTATCCTGCACCGGGGGAGGAATATCAGAAGTAAAAAGCAAGTACAGCAAGGGGCCAAGTACAGAGCCTTGGGGAACCCCAGCCATAATTGATCTCAGCTCGGAGAGTTCCTCCCCTACTCTAACTCTAAAGAATCTATCTTCTAAATATGATTTTAATAATTTAACGTGACAAGCTGGTAAAGTTTGAGCCAACATATTAATTAAAAGTTTATGGGAAACTTTATCAAAGGCCTGCGCGACGTCTAGAAATACTGCGGAGCAGTATTCTCCTTTCTCTAAAGCTTTTTCAAATTGTCCATTAAGAGAGAATTAAAGAAAGCAGGTACCATTTCTCCAGCATTAGTGATGTTTCTTCTCTTTCTCCTTCCGTTTTTTGATATATTTCTTCACTTTTTGCTTCCTCTTTTCAGACTGTTGTTCCTTGATTTCTTTCTTGCGTTGCTGTAAAAATCATACAAATTGAAAGTTATTCCTGATATGTAACCGGAGAATTTTTAAAACAATCAGGAGAGTTAAGATGATTCCAGGGTCAATTAGTTCAAACCATGGACAACACGTCGCACTGCTCAAAAAGTCAAAAGTTGCTGGCTAAAATTAACGAATTGACGCTAAAAGCTCAAATTTAAGGGAAGTCAGCACTTGCGAGCATACTTCAGAAAGATACCCTGAAAGTTTCAAGCTGATAAACTCAAAAGTAAAGTCAGAATTATGAAATACGAAAATTCCCATAAGCCTCAATGAGTGCGAGTGAGGTAGATAGACGTATTATCACTTGCAGCTGCTCTCACCGACTAAGCTTACGGCAAAAAGAATTTAATAACTTACGGCTTTAATTCTAAACCAATTTTGCTGGTTTTGGCTCAAAAAATCCACGACAAAATTTTGCAGGTGCTGACGTTGTTGGATTTTGCGTTTTCTCTTTGGTTTCAATTTAAAATGCCGAAAACATGACTTTTTCCAGAAGCGACTAGTGGCGCCACTCATCCGGTTGAAATCTGGAAAAGTTTTGCCTGGAATCACCTTGAGTTTACTTTACATTTTTCTAACATCTATACATCAAACTCAATGTTTCTACTCATCTGAAGTATGTATTTCAAGGTCAATCGCATGACATTTGTCATCGGCGACCAACTCATCTGAAACAACATCAACAAAGGTGATTTACTGTATCTCTACGATGCTGTTGTCAAGATGAGGTTTAGCTTCAGCTCCTGCAATTCTTTAGCAATGAAATTAAGATTAGAGCGGCCTACTTTTATCGGATCGACAATCATCTGTTCACCATGGTCATAAATCATCCGAACTTGTCCTACGAACAGTTGTAGACCTCACTCAAAAAACAAGTAAGTAAGTAAGGGCCGGGCTCAGGCTCACCGGCAGAGGCGCCCGCATGGGGCCTCGGCAAAGACTTGATAGCCGACTTGCACCTCGAGATTTGGACCATGCTCCTTAACTTCTACGCTAATGTTACTTATCATATTTTTTCCACAAGCCTCAGCAGCCGTCTTAGAAGCCAACGGAAGGTCGTATCAACGACAGTGGCAGACGCTACCGAGCATGGAATTTTTCGGAGCACGGTCATGTCCCCGAGTTGGGCTCTGTTGTTTCAATCTCCCACTGATAGGTAGCGCTAGCAGTAGCGCACACTATGAATGATCCATGATTTAATCACAACACAGCCGAACAGTGCGGACACGTTACTTACTGGGTGGCCATGTTACCCCCGCACCCTGCATTCTCGAAGGGCCAGGGTATTGGGGTGGCATGGCCATCCACAGTCACAATGACTGACATTTGAGTGTCCTCAAATATCAGTCACCTCCGGGGATCGAACCCGGGACCTCAGTGCTGGCAGCGAACTGCCTTAACCACTACACCACTGAGGCTGACCTAAAAAAAAACAATACGACAGCAAAAACAGAATTTCGAGAAAAATTTGTTGCGTGGAACATCCTCTCAGTGGAATATCTTGCCAAGTGGAATTTTTTTTCAGCACCGTGAAACCTCTCATATTCTGACTGCGATTCTAAGTGAAACTTTCCCGAAGTGAAATTTTTTTTCGGGACAGGGCCGAGGTTCCACACAACGCACTTTCACTGTACATCAGTGTTGCCAGATCGAGAGTAAAAAAAAGCCGTATCGTCCCCCTTTAAATCAATGTAAAGCGTACAGCTTTTTCACCCCAATCTGGCAACACTGCTGTACATCTTATAGTGATGAGATAACCACCAAGAATTCATGAAATGGAGTTTGAGTCAGTGCTTACAAGATTGCACTGATCAGTTTCATTATTTATCAGAGAACTGGTTGGATAGAACACATCTGTCGAGCAAATATTGCAACAAGAAGGGTAGACAACTGAACTGAATCATTCGAAGTAATCGACTTCCCATAATGATATTTGACAAATATTTTGGATATGATTCAAAAGTTCACTTTATCTTACCTTTTTCTCTTCAACAGTTTCATTTCTTGGTCTCGCTGAATTGACAAATTTACTAGTTTGTTCTTCATCATTTGCAGACTCGTAATTACTTTCGTCGTCTGACGTAGCAAAGGAATCTTCATCAGTATCTTCGCCTTCACAAGATTTCAAAATATCAGGTACAAGTTTCGCACGAGAAAGATCTTCTTCTAATCCAACTATTGTTTGATAATATAAAGGATTATCTTGTTTCTCCCCGGTCTTTATTGAGAAAACGTCTCGCTCGACATCAATAACCTACCGATAATGATTAAACACAATGGGTAAGGATTAATTATATACTTTTCATAACAAGAATCAAGATATCATCCCTATTATATTAAAGTACATTACAATACACATATCAAATAAGTTACAGCCATTTAAAAACAAGATGAAATGGTATGATTTGTAAAAAAAAAAAACAGAAGCAAAATTAACATTCTGGAAAAGTAAAACTGAAAAAAAGAACTAGGAGGTTCCTTTGTGAGTAGGTCTTCTACAGCTTGGAGGAGTATTTTGGCCTACGTGAGCCTACGTTAGCCGAATTTCAATTGCTCATCACACTGCCAATATTTGATCATTTATTTAATTTATTAGTATTTTTTTTCTTATAATTTTTTGTCGTGTTCTGACAAGTACCACAGCCTCTGACTTCTTAAATCAAATTGAAGATAAAGAAATATTGGGATCAAGGCAAGCAATATACAAAACCGCGATTGAAATGGAGGCTGAAACCAGGGGCGCCGTTTCAGATTTTCCTTGGGAGAGGGGGGAGGGGCAAGGCCCTCCAAAAGTTTGGATGACCTTTTTTTTTTTGCCCGTGCATCTTTAAAAAAAAAATTAACCTCCTCAAATGTAGGTAGTTGTTGGTTGAAAATCGATTTGCGGCCATTTGTGGCTACTTAGGGATAAAATAAATGGGATTTTTTGTGACTGATCTTGCGATTTTGAATTTTGGCAAAAATAGGTTATTAATAAAAATTTCCTTTATTTTGTTTTCTTTGTATCGTATGCATGGCAACCACTTCCAATTCAACCAAGTTTCAGCATTCATTCAATCGCATATTTTTCCCCCGGCTTATTCTTCTGCCGCTCTCTGATTTGATTTTTCTTCCACATTGAAAATCCTTGGAGGGGGGGGATTGCCCCCTCCCGAATGGCGCCACTGGCTGAAACTATGATCAGAATTTTTAGTGATTTTAAGGAACAATTTTAGAGAGTCTACAGTGCTCATTAAAACTTCTGTTTGATCTATTGCGACCAGTTATCAAGGAACCACAGCGCTTTACTAAAAATTAACCCTTTGCACTCCACTTACTTTTCCCACAGTGGCCACCTGTACTCCAAATTAAATTTAGATAATTAGTGAAAAAATGCCTTTATTCTTCACACTTTATTTTTGAGCTTATAAACTAACTACATGTTGTATGATAATGATCTTATGGAATTACAATACAAATTAAGTTTTCTTATGATTCGAGCCACACCCGACAGTGGAGCTACGAAAGCTCAAACTTTATGCCGAGTCCGGCCCACTGTGTGTTATTTCACCGGAAAGTTGGACATAGGGCCCAAAATTGAAGAATGAATTTGTAGCTTTCTATGGTCAGAATTCATATCCTAGGGATGTATTAGGAGGGTTGAAAGGTTTTTTTTGAAATTCTGGTCAGTTACAGGGTTGCCAAACGCTTATTTTGCATTACTTGAGGTTAAATGCTATTTTAACCTGTAATAAAGCGCGATATTAGGAAGCTTGTCGAGTGTCAGGAAGTTGCTCGACTTAAAAACTGACTTGACAGCCGGATTTACCACACTTTTTTCTATGAAATCCACGTGAGACTTATTTTTTTTAGGAATATTTACTATATTTTAATATAATTTTTAAAAAATAGGGTTTAAAACAACGAATTTTTGATTTGAGAAGAGCCGCAAATTTTTTGCTCGCTAGATCCCTCGGATTCAATGCTGAAATCTTGTCGACAATACCCCAGGGAATAAGGGAAAAGCAACACTTTTTGCAAGTTTTTGCAAGTTCTCGAGAAAAACACTTTTGACCTCCAAACTATCATCATGTTTTCATACCCGTGAAGGAGAACCCATTCAGCTACCATAAGGAATTACAGAGTGTAGTATTCATAGAAATGGATAAAACTTTCAGGAATGATAGAAATATGCTTGAGACATCAGAAAATGGACAGTTTTTTTAATTTGGTCAACTGGAAGTAGAGGGGGGCAGGGGGTCAAAGTCAAAACCTTCAATGCGGTATAACTTTTGAACGAAAAGAGTTATTGACGTCAACTTTGCTCCAAAGGATGCGTCTTTCAAAGATCTTTTCATTGATGTAGTACAATGTTCCGTAAAAAAAAGTTCCGAGACGGGTTTCGCCATTTTTTTTTATTTTTGAAATTTCCAAAAACGGGTTTATGAGTTTAAAAAATGTGAGCACTATAGATATCTCAAAGAAATACTTTAAAAAAAGGAGCAAATTTTATAAGCTTTCAGATAGCGCAAACCGCGATGCTAGGAAACTTTAAGTTTTAGAGTTATGACCGCTCAAAGTTTCAAATTGTGTCAAATTGGTTTTGCCGACTTTTAATTTTCCGAAAACATTAGTTGCTCGACTAATAATTCACGTAATTCATTGATACTTGGTGAAAGGGGGTTTTTTGGGTCGCTTAGTTCATTTATGGCAATAGTTTTTCAAAATTTTCAAATCCAAGATGGCTGCCATGTTGGCGGCCATCTTAAATTAGTTTTTGCCGTTAAAACAAGCATCTAAATAAAAATCTGGAGCCGTTTTTGAATTCCTCGTAAAAAATTACCCTATGACACCCCTTTCATCTCAAGTTTTTCCTGGTTTGGAATGGTGGACAGGCCTATGTCCAACTTTTTAGTGAAATAACACACAATGCGGCCCGACAGTGGATAATATCGGCATTTTTTCAATGTCGGGCCGGACCCGACAATTCCAGTGCAAAGGGTTAAGGAAAAGGATAATGCCGATTTCACAACTATACGCTTCAATTGATGATTCAATTTGAGAAAGCCTTTCATTACACATTTACCTGATCTAATGTTTGAGGAATGAAAGCATTTTTGAAGACTTCCAAGTCGACTTGTTCTGCAGGAGTTGGGGGCATTGCATTGGCAGCTTTTTCAGATACTTTATCCAAATACTCTTCCATGTTGTTTTCGGTGATTGTTGGATCAGTGATGAAATCAAATAATTCTTTGACAGTCAAAGTGGCGACATCTTTCTTGCGGAAAAATTCTGAAATTCACAGTCGTTTAGAGAGTTTAGAATTTACTCTACAGTATACTTGAGACATTTTTTTTTTTATGCTCTTGTACTATCCATTTTCTTCAGCGTTATGATCTTATTTGCTTGTACAATTAAAAATACAGTCTATATCAGCGGTTCCCACCCGGCAGTCTGCAGACCCCCTAGTGATCTAGGGACCGAGTTTTGGTGGTCCGAGAAGACCTTATCAAATTTTTCCCGTATTTTTTTGCCCAAAAGTGGCAACGTTGAATTTGTGACTAATATATTTTTAGGTAGCTTGAAAAATAACATTTTGTCGTTGCTAGAGAAGTAAGTTATCATTTGAACAAGTCATAACCTAAATAATTTGTTTAAGTTGATGAGTGACAGAGAAGTCACGGCCGCAACGCTCCCTCTAGAACAGGTTCGTTTTTATTTTCCCCTCCATTGACCAAAATAAAAAAAAAAAAAAGAAAAAGGTAATCGGTTTTTCATTTTTTCAAGTGGTGGTCCGCGGGCGGCCTCCACCAATCGCCCGATTGGGAGTCTGCGGCCTCCACTGATCACCCGATTGGTGGTCCGCGGCCTCCATCGATCGTCCGATTGGTAGTCCATGACCAAAAAAGGTTGGGAGCCGCAGGTCTATATTGTCAAAATAATTTTATCTATTTTCCTGACTGCAAAAATTAAACAGTTGTTTAGGACAAAAGCCAGACTTCTCGGGATTTTTCATCTTTCATGCCTTAACTTTCTCATGAATTTTTCTAAGTTTTTATTACTGACTTGATTGAAAATCCCTACTTTTAGATAATTTAAAAAACTTTCAAAAGAGTAAAATAAAAATCCATATGTTTCAAACCAAGAAAAGCTCAGTGACTTTCTGACTTTCTCTGATTTTTCGAACAGTTTCTCAGAATTTTCTTAATTCTTATAGATGATTTTAGATCCTGGAATTTAAAGATTTTTCCAGGTTTTCCCCAGTCATTATGAACTCAGAAAGAGAACACAAGAATGCTTACACAATTTAACAAAAAGTCGCAAGTACGGAGAGTTATTTCCACAACCCCCACAGATGATACTTAGAAAATTTTACGATGAAAAACTTCAAAATCTGAGAAAAAAAGGGGCAGTTGCAAGGGTCTGAAATTGTGTATTTTGTTTAAAGAAAATGATAGTACTTGATGAGCAGAGAACAATGGTGTCTTTGGTTTTTTTTATAAGTGTCCCAGTTTTGGCGATACACGGTGTAAAGTTGTAAAAAATTGAGTTGGTAGTGACGTCACTACGCGGAATTCCCATTTCAAACAATGTACTTTGGGCCAAAATCTCATTTGCGGGACAGTGGGACTTAATTAGAAACAAAGGCATCTTTATTCTCAGCTCATCAAGTACTTTCATTTTCTTTATAAAAAACACAACATTTTAGACCCTTGCAACTGCCTTATTGTTCATTGGTTTTTTTCTCAGACTTTGAAATTTTTCATTGTAAAATTTTCTAAGTATCATCAATGGGGTTGTGAAAATAACTTTCCGTACATGCAACTTTCTGTTAAAAAGTGTTCAAAAAACCATAGTGATACTTCAAAAAACGATAAAAACTAACCTGAAATATTTGTTGCGTCTTTGCGCAGGAATTCAAGGGCATGCGGGTGATCATGCTCAACTGACTGAGAGACATCAATGATGAAAACACCGCCATTATGGTACAGAATATTGAATTCACTGAGATCAGCGTGAACAAGTCGGCAAACGTTATACAACTTCCACATAATTGTTATGCATTCTCTGTACAACTTGCACGCTCTAGAGGTTGATAATTCAACATCCTGGGGGGAATAAAAAATTGTAGTAGTAGTAGTGAAAGTGATTAAGTCCAGCCGCCAAACACAGTGGCTCCTTATGCTTGTGTTTCACAGCAAACGACTGGACTGAACAAAATAATAAGGAGCAGAAAAAGAGAGAAAGTACCAAGGTACTATGACTTTCAAAAGGATCGAAATGTTTAATCTTTTAAATCCCCGCAACCTTTAAACAATTTTACGGCTTTCAAGTGTTTAGGTTTAGAGACTAATCAGAATACCCCTTTCAGAGTATGTCATGAGCGATCGAAACTTCTATTGGAAACAACAGGGAAATTTAACAATAAGAATTTCGACCGAGGTACTTTCTTTTGAAAGTCATAGTACTTTCTTTTGAAAGTCATAGTAATTTCTTTTGAAAGTCATAGTACTTTCTTTTGAAAGTCATAGTACTTCCTTTTAAAAGTCATAGTACTTCCTTTTGAAAGTCATAGTACTTCCTTTTGAAAGTCAAAGTACTTTCTTTTGAAAGTCATAGTACTTTCTTTTGAAAGTCATAGTACTTTTACAGAAGGATAGGAAAAGAGAGAGATACAGCAACCTGCCAGACGCCATAAAGTATGGGAAATATCTAGAATTCAAAGAAGAAAGAGTGCTCTCGAATATTTTATTCACTTGTTGTATTCGACAAAGTAGGTACTTGCCTGGCGATTCCTTTTCACAATTCCGTTAATTTGACACAGAACGTAATGTTTTCACCATAGTTATCACAAACAATAATGAGAAAGTAAAATTTACCGGGAAAACGCAATATGTAAGAACTAATAGGAAGTAAGATGTTTGTTTACATTCTAACCACCATTATAAATTGCCGTCCTCGGCCATCTCTTGGTGCTTGTGGTGCATGCATGCAGAGTTAATTTGCCCTTTCAGCCAACATCTATGACTTTCCTTTCAACGTCTTTTGTGGGTTTATGAGTGGATTTTGAGACTAATTGATGCTCTCAATGTGATTTTCACATGCTTTTACACCAGAATCAATGATCCATATTGCTATAGCAAAAGTAGGTATGCAACAGACCCATTGTGCGTAAAGTTGGAACAAGAATGATTATTCAAAGGTAAAGACAAGAAATAGAGGCAATTACTTTGAGTTTTGGAGCTGGCCACCCTTCTTTGCCGATGAACTCCATGACCAAGACATGTGAACGCAAGAGGATAGGTTCAGGAACTGGAAGACCGGCGTTGAACATGCGAGATAAGTTTCTCATCTCTTTTTCAGCCCAAACACGAACCATTTTTCTTGGATTGCTTTTACAATATCCATGACGGAACCTGATGAAAGGTTGAGGTAAAATAAAAATAGAGAGGAGATTACTACACAGAATGATTCTTTGATTTTACTGTCAAGGTATCGGTGAAGAATTTCATCCGATATAAGATAGAAAAAAAGTTGACAAGTCACATTAAAAGTAGTCTCCATCACTTCGCAGGATGAAATTTTCAAGCAAGGTGAAAAAGAAGTTAAGATAAAAAAATTGATTTCTTCAGAAACTGAATGCTCTTAGGTGACCTCGTCTTGACAAGTTTTGGGTATCAATCAACCGCAGATGACAAGGTATCTAGCTGGTGATTTTAAATTTTCAAAAATTTGTACTCTGAAAATATTTCCAATTGGAAATTTACTTTCTTAAGTCGGTGTTCAAGCTCCTTTTTGATTTCTTTTTTTTATAAAAGAACGTTTATAATTTTTTTTTCGTTTATATAATAAACTAATGTTTTAAACTGCTTTCTACAAGAGAAATTTTGAAATTAATGACCATATTGAATTGTTAAAACGGAAGAACAGGTTTAGTCTGGTGTTGGCCACTCCTGTTCTCCAATCTTCTCCACTCGCGCTGTACAGTTCAAATTCTTTAAAAATTTCTATTCCCTTTAAGGATATCAGTTTTTCAGCCAGGTAGATTGATATTTTCTGTTTATCTTAACACTTGATGAGAAAAAGACCGAAGATAAAAATTAAATAGTTTTGAAGATGTAGACTGGGAATTAGAAAACAGGGAAAGTTTTCAGCGACTTTTAACGCGTCACACAATTTTTGTTATTGTTACGCATCAAGCCAAACCATGTTTTTTAAAAACCCTGAAAAAAAAAAAAATTAAAATGAAAAAATTTGGACAAAAACCGGGTCAAACAATGTTGCTTGGATTTTACTCGCCACGTCATCCCGGTCAAAAAGATAAATGCAAATGCTAGGTTCTGCTGGCCAGTAGCGCTGCGAGAACGCTCTTATTCTCAGTTAATCTGGCCGGGCGGCCGGTCACATATGACCGGCGTGACAGTGGACGTGTTAAAACACCAACGGTAGGTCATTATCTCTATGGTTAAAGAACAAAAGATAAAGCATTATTTTTACCATAAAATTTAGTGTACATACTATAATCTTCAATAGAAAGTGTACCCTGGTCAAAATGTTTACTCTTTTAAATCTTGGCAATCTTCAAACAATTTTTCGGTTTTCAAGTGTTTAAGGGGGGTTAGACACAAATTTTTTTCAAAAAACCAAATTTCTATTAATTTGATTTTCGTGTAATACAGTTATTTACGTTTAATTTAAGACCAAGATCACCTCGATCTGATGCGTAGTTTCGAAGTTGTGCGCTGTTTTATGAGGAAAGGTTAAGTAACATGAAGGGACAATTTGCACTAACATTCCCCAGCTCTCTCGGAGATAGCTGATTATTTGCTTTCTTTCTGATTTTGCATTTCCAGAAAACTACTTTTTTTGATAGTTCTGTACCTTTTCCTCAGAATCTACTGTACCGATTTTCATTTCTGTTGTTGTTGTTCTCTTCCTTATACTATCCTGCATATATAGACGGGAGATTTCCTCAAAATTTTGTTATTTATGGGACTGCAAAGGTCAAATTTTTACACATTTTTACAAAAATTTCACAATTTTTTAAAAATATTGTCAAAATTTCCAATTTTCCACAACAACAAAGAAACTCCCATCTGAATGTGCAGGAAGTTATGAGGAACAAAATGAAAAAAAAATGTGTAATTTTATTCAGTCGTTCCCGAGAAAAAGGTACATGCAGGGACCCGGATACGACTCAAGCGAATTGCTCTCATGATCACTTCTCAAGAGGAGTCTTAGTACTCGAGGCTTCTCACCCTCAGATTTGCATGCAAGGGTTGAACCCCAGGTATAAAACCGTTCAGAAAGACCGCAAGACTGAAGTCGCCGCACTCCTGGACTCATTTGGAGAGAACAGAACATTTTCCATCTTTCTTCTCCTTCCTTTTGCACGATGACAATTCAGTATGAATTCCTCTCATATTATTTTCTTGAGAAAACTTGCCATCTTCTCCTTGTTCTCTCATCGGTTTGGAGAGCAATTCGGAAGGCTCGGATAGGAATTCGGATGGCAATTCAGTGCACTCATTTTGCATCCACATTTACATTTTACTTTTGATTTTTCTCTGTCGTTTCGTGCTGTGTATTTCTCTCTTCTCGCCGTGTTTCCTTTCTGTATGATGAATCTCGTGCCGATTCGCCTCTTCCTCCGCCCTCGCCCTCTCTTTGTTAAGTACCCGTCTATCGGGCTATCTTCCTTCGCCCTCCCCCCACTCACCCCTATTGTCTTAACTTGTCTTGTCTCCCTCGACAAGTTGTACTTTCTCCTTTCATCTATTGTAACTATGACCACCGCAATGACGCATATGGAAATTACGGCGATAGTAGAATAAACGCAAATATTTTCGTTTCTTAATATCTCTTGACTTACTGGACCGATTTTAATGAACTTTTTTGTAATCTTCTCGAAATTTTCTCCACTACCGTTCGAAGGGAGGGGAAAAATCAACCCCAATATCAGCGCTATAAATAAATGTCACAAAGTGAAGCGCATCTGCGCATTTTTCTTGCATTTGATTTTTGATTTGCTTATTGTTTCTCTGGGTATTTATTAATCTAATAATTTTGTATTTTGTGTCTCCCTCTTAATCGCTCTTATAAGCTTCCTTATGTCCCTCTGCTCTTGTGCGTTACAGTTTAGTTTCTTATTACCCGAAGGATACTTCAACGGTGGGTTGATGCAACGTGCTAAATCACACCAGCGGCTTTCGATATTTGTATTATCATTATTTGGTGCCATGAGGACGAACCTAGGATTTAATTTTACGGGAGGGGGGGCACATCTGACTTTGCGTCACAAATTTGGTTGCGCGCACCGCGCAGTTCAAAACGTGCAGCCAAGATGGCCGAAAAAGCAGAAAAACACGTCGACCCGCTCGGGAGACTTCGGGCGATACTCTCGAAATTGCTTGAGTGATTCTTGTGTTTTTGCTTTTGTCGGCCACCATGGCTGCACATTTTGAACTGCGCGCCATTGAATTTGCTGCGCGAGGTCAGATGAGCAAACTCGTATAATTGTAACCTGGGGGGGGGGGGGGGGGCATGGTGATAATTTTATGGGAAGGGCTATGGGAGACACTTCCCCCACAGCTCTTTTGAAATACTTTTCTAGTATTCATTTCAACCTGCTTCTCTTAAACATTTTCCAAGAATTTTTAAATAAAACAAAATAACTGAAATAAAACGTAGAAAATCACGGGTTATTTCTTAAATTTAAATATTTTTCGCAACCATGTTGAAAATGCAACATGTTGTTTATTTACAAAATTCTAGGTTTTCTCTGACCCACTCTGGTAAGATGACGTAGTAAACTCAAAAATTGAACGTACGATTTAAGTGCGAAATACTCGTCACATGATCTTTCACAATTCCTTCTTCACACACTTCAAAAGTCAAAGAGGGGGCTCACTGCACTTAATCACTAATGTATCACATACATGTTATCAATGTTATCACATCTTATGTGTATGTATTTTTACTCTCTCACTTCCTCTATAGGGTAAAGATATCATGGAAAAGTAAAAAAAGAGTCATATTAATAGTTACTCTGCGTCTGGTACGATGCACTCCGCCCCCTCCCCCTTCCCCGTTCTTTGAAACGCGTTTTTTTTTTTTTTTTTTTTTAATAATATTTAAAGCTCTCTGAAAATTTCTCATTTTCATAGAGCTCAATGTCAGCTAGTCTTCCTTTTCCTTGTTCCCTCCTTTTCTCTCTCTTTTTTTTAGGGCTGGGGGGGATTTTAGCTATCTTACCGTGGATGTGCCCTCGTCTGATCCACTATGATAATGCAGTCCCTCAAAATGAGAGGGATACCATTCTGCCTGTCAATCAAGAGCTAAGACCACAAAAAACTGTATTGTTTACTGTGTCATTTTTTCAAAGTTATTCAAACCTAAACAGAATCAATAAGGATTAACATTTGGTGATAATCTTCAGTTACTTATTACATTGGATTTGAGGTAATTTATTATGACAGAATATCTCCTCGGAAGGGCTCGCAGTCAACCTCAATATCGGAGCCTAAAAAATGAAGTCTGTGAGGTTTTCCCTATCCCTAAACATGTTTTAAAGCATTACATGCTCTCTGCTACATTTTTCAAGTCACTTTAACCCTTGATTGTTACGAGTTTTGAATTTTTGGGTTGAAATTCGTATTCTGCTGGATGTAGCGAGGAAACTGATACCAAACTGTCGGGAGAAAAAATTATTTGTAAAACATGCGCGATTCCTCTGGTAAGTTCCCGTCTTGGCTCTACTAGGCGTATATCTGTTAAAAATCAATTTTCCTCCCGACAATTTGGTATCAATTTCCGCGACAAATCTAGCCGAATGCGAATTTCAAGTCAAAAACTCAAAAATCGTAAACAGCAAAAAATTATATTTTCTGCCGGGATTCCCTCACTAGTGATGAAAAAGGGTCAGCCTGACACCTCCAGCCGAACAAAAGAGCGTCGGACAAGAAGACAATATACTCTGTTTTCAGGATAAGGATAAGCTAGGCAGGCAGTTCGGACTGTCTTCGGACATTGTTTGACACTTCGTCGGCTCGGACCCTTTTTCACTCCTCATTTTGACCACCAACTCAAAATTTAAATTTTTGCGGCATTCGCGATTTTTTCATAACATACTTTAAATTCAAACTCTGCTCAATGTGCTTAAAAAATTGATACCAAACGGTGGCTCAAGATGTAATTTTTGAAAGATTGCGGCATTCCTGATTGAGTGATTTCAGACTGCCGGAATCTTTCAAAAATTACTTATTAAGCCACCGATTGGTATCATTTTTCTAGCATGTTGAGCAGAATTTAAATTTAAAGTCAGTTATCAAAAAATCAAACAATGAGTCCGACGAGTACACCGGAGTGGTGAACGCGGGCCCTGGCCAGGGCCGACCTCAACGTGGCCATTTACGCATTTTAATATTTTCTGCCAACTGCAGTCAAATAGTGAACAGACTATGGTCTAAGTTTCTATGCGTGCAGCGTTGCAAAGTATACTCTGTCCTGGATAAGAAGAAACTTGGCGAGTCAGGTAAAAACGCACTCCTTTGCAACGCGGCAGGCATTGTCGCGCTGAGTCTTTGAGTTCTAGAGCCGTTGCATTCACAGGGGTTTTGTCCAACTGGACCATCATTTTGGAAGGAGCAATACCGAGAATTGGCTGACTATGAATGTTATCTGAGCAAAAGTCAAATTAGTAACGGTTACAGATATGACAAAATGGATGAAATTTATGCCCATAGGGCCATAATTAGTCAAAATTAGTCGAAATTGACTCCTCATTACCCTCACAGATTTATTTTTTGAAACATCCATCTATGTGAGTGTACGTTAATTGAATTATTTAAAATAAAAAATAAGTGTCTGGGGGCCATGAGAACTGAGGAGTTAATTTGCACAAGTTTTGACGAATTAAGGCTCTTTGGGCATAAATGTTATCCATTTCGTTGTATCTATAACCGTTTCTAATTTGACTTTTCCTCAGATGACACTCACAGCCTGCAGGGTTCGCCCTATTTTGCCCAACCCAAAAAAAACCATTTAAAAAACCCCGAAATACCCCCCAAAAACCCACCACTTTAATTTCGTTTTTTATGCATTTCAAGCATGTATGCACAATTTTTTTCCTCCCCCCCCTCTTTGATTTTCTTTTCCTCTGTTTTGTTGACCCCACCCCTTCCTTCTCGATTAAAAGATACTTTATCTCAGTCTGATTGGCTCATGGAGGTGTTTTTTTTTTTAATCAAAGCCATTTCACACATATGCCGGATAAGGGCTGTTGCCAGTGGCGGCTCGTGCAATGTGGTAACAGCGTTATTTTTCCGTTTAAATCTATGTAAAACAATCGATCTTCAGGAGGTTCAATTGTGCCCCCAAGGTTTCGATACTTTTGCAAAGGTTTAAATGACAAATAAGCATGGTTGCATAATTGCACGAGCCACCACTCGCTGTTGCACACGTTTGCTATAAGCAATTTAATAGTCGATTCTGGTGCAAAAACCTCCAAAAATCACGATGACAGCACTAAAAACTTCCGCAATCCACTCCTAAACTCAATAAACGCTTTTAGCGCCAGCGTAATGGTGGCTTAGAGCAGTAATGATGGGAGATTCCCATATAACAATACTGTGACTCCGTCAAGAAGTGACCAATAATAGACAATTTCATTTGGCATTGGTGTCATTAGCTGTTACTGTACCATTCTTCGGATGTGGATCACTATCTACTCTGATGACTAATTACTCTGTGAATCAACCTTATCAGCATAGAGAGACAAAATTGAGGAGGTAGCTGGAAAAACGGTCTAAGTAGCAAAATCGCGTTCTGAGAAAACGGCTGTTAAAGTTTTTATTTTAGTGCCAATCTAACATAGATGAAGAATCAGGCTTGGGTTGGATCAAAAAAGTTGATCCATACCCTCAGGTTGAAGTTGGTACAACTGAAATATGCTTTGGCTGTATAGGAAAGAAGAAATTGGATAAATACGAAAGGTCTACTAAGGTCGTTTTTCCATAGAACGACCTGTTGCACAGAGACAAGTCCTCACTAAACGCTGAGTATTAACTCCGTTTTTCCAGAGAACGACTTTCTGTATGGAACATATGTACTACATGATAGATGTAAAAAAAAAAAAACAAAACTCTGCAAAAAAAGAGGCGAATTTATTAGAAAATAAAGAATATAAAATTATTTGTCCTCGTATTCACTCTCGCTTTCACTGTTGCCCGAGTCCTCTTCACCATCTTCAATTTTCCCCATTATGGTCATTATAGTCTCCAGCAGAAGTGGCAACCTCTTCTCATATAAACTCCCATATCTCATTTAATTTTTGACGCACGGTCATGAAATTTTGTGGAGATATTATTGAGCCTATGTTCTCTCAGAAAAGTTGTTCTCCGGAAAAACCGCCTTAGCCGGCTAAGGCCGTTTTTCCAACTAGCTTCTCAATTAGAATAGGAATCTCTTATTATAACTGCCACTGGCGTACGCGGGGGGGGGGGGGGGGGCTAAGGGGGCTAAAGCCTCCCCCCCAGACCTCTAATTTTTGGGGGTGGAGGGGAAGTGGGGGAACAATTTTCAGTCAAACGCACATCAGTGCGAGCCCCTCACAAGAAAAATCCTGCGTACGCCACTGATTACTGCCCTATGTCACCATTACACTCGCGCAAATAAAAGCGTTTATTGAGTTTAGGAGTGGATTTCGGAATATTTAAAACAAATATACTAAAGATACTGCTGGGGGGGGGGGGGCAACCGCTAAAGCTTGTTTAACAACGCAAAGTAATTCTAACTTCTTACAAGTGCGTATAGTGTAATAGACCTTGATCGAAACATGTATTTTGATCCAATTGAATAATCAATATTTTAAATAATAGTCGTATATTGCTTTGCCATCGCAATGGCGATTTTTTTTTTCTTTTTCTTTAACGAGAATAAGTTTTGTCGTTTTATACTTTTGTTAATTGAACGCTCAAAACTTGGTCCATTTGATTCTGTTTTTGACTCTGTGAATCCCAAACGCCAAAACTTGCCATGCATCGCAGAGATTCAAAAAACGCCGTTTAAACTATTATGAAGCTCATAACGGTCCAAGAACAGAATCAAAGAGAGCAAATTTTGATAGTGTACGAGCAAAATAAAAAAGCGTCAAAACATGTTTACGAGAAGAAATAATTAAAATCCTCATCGATATGGCAAAGCTAAGTACAAAAACATACATACATATATTCACTCTTCCATCCGATCCAACCAAACCCATCCATCTAGAGATTATCGAAGAAAATATTGAAGGAAGGAGAAGTGGCCATGAAGTGAAAGAGTCAAATATTCCAGCTTGGCGAAGTCGAAGAGGAAAATCTGTAACTCCCAAAATACGGGTATCGCCTTTTCAGAAAAAAGGACATTGAAAACAATAGGAAGAATGTGCCTACTGTCCTCCGATCCTGGGCGAGTTGAGGCGAGCTCGTATCCCGGCTAGTATGCGGCTACCTAGCATATGTGGTAGCTAGCAGAGCCCAGCCACGGGCTGCTAGCCGCTACGTGAAGTATCCCGGAGCCGGCAAGATTTGTCGTAGCCGCTAAGAGGGATGGCTCCCTATACGCAAGTAGCCGAGCCTCGACCGTCCAGAGTAGATCCTGCTACCGATGGTAGGAGCCTATCGAAGTAGACTGGCACCCAGCATACACTACCTAACCTAAATTAACCAAGTGCTCATAATATGATAAAATCAAATCAAAGCTTTTCTACAGCTTTTCCCAGAAAATATTGGATTTGACAAATCTGCGGTTTTCTTGAAAACATCAGATTCTCACTGCTCCAAAGCAATCAGGTTGCCCTATCTGAGGATGGAAGCTGATGTTTTCATTCAAACCTACAGTTGTCAAGTCCAATCATTCTTGAGACAGCCTATAGCGATATTTTTAAAAGTTAATACAAAATGATTCATGAAGAGTAAACGAACATGATCGAGATTCAACATGGATGTTACGACTTTGCTTCACTTAAAGAATAAATTTCAAGAAAGTTATTGCTCCTTACTCTCTGGCATTTTAACTACCTATATTTATTTTTAGGTAATGAGGAGCTTGATGGGTTATACAAATCACATTATTGAAAACATAACAGGAAAATACAAATTCGAAAATAAAATTCCGGGTAATTTTTGCAATGTTTTCCACCCTTTGCACAAGTCGGATCTAGTGTTCCTTGTGGTAGTTGTTTTCGAATTTGTATTGTTTTAATTAATTGCTGATGGTTAAAATGCACATTTTACTCTCTGACTAAAGAGAAGATGCCGATTTTTTTTGAGGAACCCAAAGACTTAAGAACCACACATTTTTCAGATAATTAATGCGCTAGGTTAAGCCAGTCACCATACAATATGGAGGCGTAAAAAATCATCCTAATTTCATTTTCACATTCATTTTTATCTATGCAGAATAAGGTCATCAGAAACCTCGTAAGAACCTCGTAAAATGGGGAAAAAATCAAATGATCAAATGCAAGAAAAATGCGCAGATGCGCCACACTTTGTGACATTTATTTACAGCGCTGATATCGGGTTGATATTTCCCCTCCCTTCGAAGGATAGTGGAGAAAATTTCGAGAAGATTACAAAAAAGTTCACTAAAATCGGTCCAGTAGGTCAAGAGATATTAACAAACGAAAATATTTGCGTTTATTCTACTATCGTCACAATTTCCATATGCGTGATTGCGGTGGTCATAGTTACAACAGATGAAAGGAGAAAGTAAAAATGTTGAGGGAGACAAGACAAGTTAAGACAATAGGGGTGAGTGGGGGGAGGGCGAAGGAAGATAGCCCGATAGACGGGTACTTAACAAAGAGAGGGCGGTTGAAGAGGCGAAGCGGCGCGAGATTCATCATACGGTAAGGAAACACGGCGAGAAGAGAGAAATACACAGCAAGAAACGACAGAGAAAAATCAAAGGTAAAATGTAAATGTGGATGCGAAATGAGTGCACTGAATTGCTATCCGAATTCCTATCCGGATGGCTAAAAGAATCGCCCTCCAAATTGCTCTCCAAACCTGATTTTGGGCGATGAGAGAACAAGGAGAGGATGGCAAGTCTTCTCAAGAAAATAATATGAGAGGAATTCATACTGAATTTTCATCATGCGAAATGATAGAGGACGAATGAGGGCAAATTGTCCTCATGGAAAAACGCAGCACTGCAGGTCTCCGGGGCAGCATGCGTTCGAAAACGCAGAGCAGAAAAGAGGTCCGTTTCCCTTCTCTGCGTTTTAGCTTGCTCGAGAAGGGGTAGGCCGCTACCTGCGCTCCAGTTCGACGAAAATACCCCTGATACGGGCTATTCTCACTTTTCAATTGTCATCGTCTCAGGGTCCCTGGGTACATGAAGTCCTTATGGAGTGTCTGACCCCCCTTAAGGACTAATCAAAATGCCCCTTTAAAAGTACCCATGTCATGAAAAATTGAAAGTTTCATTGAAAATAAAGGACAAATTTAACAGGAAGAATTTTAACCAGGGTGCTTTCTTTTAAAAGTCAAAGTACACATCCATGAAAGCTCAAGGACTATTAAACTTACCTGTATTCACCACTGACATATTTATCTCTATCTTTAAAGATCAGAATCGAAGTCTTGTAAATTTTAATCGCAAAATGGCGTGGGTTGTCCATGTCCGGAGTAACAGCTGAGCCAGAAGTTGCATGGTAAACGTTTGCCTCTTTGCCTGTTGATATACAGCCATTGACTTGACAAACAAGACCCTTGTTCAAAAGTTTGAATAAAATCATTCTAGTTCTGGGGTCCATTACCTGTTCTGCGGTTGCTCTGTCTTGCTTGTCTTTTATTCGCAACCTGTAAAATAACAGAATTTATTTATTTATTTATTTATTTCATTTATGTACATAATAAAGCATACAGAGGGTAGCTATTGCACAAGTCATTCAAGATAACAAACAACAAAATTAATCTAATATTTTCACTCTCTTTGAGACACATTAACCTTTTCAATCCAGCACTATTCCAAACCCTTCTCTTTAATGCTTTATCAATATCAATAAATAGAATGAACTTTTCTACTTCAGTTTGATATGCATATTGATTTTTTTTAAAAATACATTTAAAACCATGTTAATTTGGTTGTGACAATGGAGCTGATGCACACTTTTGCTATAAGCGCTTTAATAGACAACTCTCATGTAAGAAACTAAGAACCTTCAAAAATAACGATGGCAGCACTAAAAACTTCCAAAATCTACTCCTAAACTGAATGAACACTTGTGTTTGCATGGTGACATAAGACAGTAATAATGAGATTCCTATCTTAATTTCGTTACTCACTTTATGCTGACAAGGATGATTCACAGAGTAGTTAGTCAGCAGAGAAGTGATCCTCAATCGATAAATGGTACCGAGACATCTAGTGACACTGGTGTCAAATGAAAGTCGTCTCTTATTGGTCACTTCTTGATGGAGTTACAGCATTGTTAGATACGGGAATCACCCGTTACTACTGTCCTAAGCCACCATTACGCTCACGTAAATAAAAGCGTTTGAGTTCAGGAGTGGATTTTGAGAGTTTTTAGTGCTGTCATCGTTATATTCCAAGGCTTGTACACCAGAATCGAGTATTAAATCGCTTGTGGCAAAAGTGTGCAACAGCCCCATTCGTACCGTCAGGATACAAAGGTTTAAAACAAACGAAGGTTTTACATACAGGGGTCATTTGTAAAGTAGGGGAACATTCTATATATCTCAAGAACCAAAAAAGATAGATGAAATTCGTAAGAACGGTCTTAACTAACATCCTCTCAGCTTTCTGACGAGTGATAATTTTTTAAATTTGGCACGCTGAGCTGGTTCAAGAGTGATGTTAGAATTTAGAAATGTATCAAGAATAGCAGCAATTATTATGATGTCTGAAAATGATTTCAGTGATACTTTTACCTTTCATTTTCAGCTCTTCGAGTCGTTTCATTGAGGTGGTTCTTGGCGTGTTGCGGTAGAGATCGAACATCATAATCTTCAACATTGATTTTATCAACATACTTCTTGAAGAATTTCTCTGGTGGCTGATAAGTTGTTACCTTGTTACTGTTCGTTTGCTTGTTAGGAGCGATCCGATTCGATGATTTTAAAACCCCTCGGTTTTTCCCAAAACCAGCACCTTAGGTGGTATAAACACAATGGATTAGAAGATAATATTGATGTGGTTTATTGTAAAAAGGACAAGGCACACTTTACCAATTTTACAGAAGGAGGTTAAAATTTTAAAAATGTATTGCTTTCTCATTTAACTCCATTTTAACAAACTGCATACCTTTATCTGTCAAGACTGATGTGAAGCTCTTGAGTGGAAGGTCCAGATATTATGACAACTTATTTGGCACTGCGGGTAAAATTTACGAGAAGTTACCCAAGGAAATTAAATTGGAGACTAACAATAGAGCCTATATGAGGAAAGTCAAAAACTTTGTTACGACAAAAGCCTTTTATTCACTGGAAGAATTCCTTTGTTAAACTTAACCTTCAACTAGTAACTCATGTGTAATCGCAGTTAGATCGCAGGGAAAATACATAGAAGCATGTACAGTTTTCTGTGCATGCATCTATGTATTTTCCCAAATACTATGTAACCCAAAAAAACTATGTAACCCAAATACTCTGTAACTTGGCTATTATTGTTAATATCATTGACCTGTACCATACAGTTTTCCTGTCCTATGTACCAATGTGTGATAAATAAATAAAAAAAAAATCTGTATTCAACTCCTTTATTTTCGCAATCTTATTTCCTCAAAATATATTTGAATTTAGCAAATACTTATGATGAAATCAAGAAGTAAACGAAATCAATAGACCTGTTTAGTGAGGCGTCACAAAAGAAATTGGATCCAATGGGTTAATTTGATCATCTGACGGATAGACCAACTGATTGATCAGTATCCTAATCAATGGACCTTTCATCTGCGTTGATATCTGATCAGTTAATCACCCTTTCAATCAATTGACTTGGGAAGTTTACATAACCAACGATTTTCATAACCAAGTAAGTACAGGTTTTTGTGACCTGGTCATTGAATACAATTTAACTGCAGTTCGAAATCAATAAATTGTATTTAAAGAACCATTTGAACTGAAACTCGCATTTTTTTCAGAAAATCATTATGATGCATTCACAGGGGTGCAAAATGTGCCCGATCTAGCGATCCGCGGATCGCGTGAAAGTGAGGAAATTTCTGGGAAAGTGAGGAAATTTGTCCAAATTTTTTTTTTTTTTTGGCAATAAGGATTTCCCAGGAAAGTAGTGTAAAAATTGGGAAAATATCGGTCATTTTGCGAACATACGGTGTTGAAATGTTAAGAAAATAAGCAAAAGAAAATCATCACTTCAAATTTTAGTGAGGATATTTTTTATAATCCTGTGAGGAAATAAGTCATGGATCGCTAAATTTTCCGAAGTTTTGGAACATTTTGCACCCCTGTGCATTCATAATTGATGAATTCATTCTTAACAATCTTTGTTTTTTCTAAGTTTTAGTTAGGCTTATGAGATCCTGGAATGCCCTGCCCCAATTTATTACATCTTCTGACTCCCTTTCTAATTTTAAGTTTTTTGCTAAGGATCATATTTTTGAATTTTATTAATTTGGATTATGTTCTATTCTGTTTCTGTATTTTTCTTGTATTGGGCAGTTGCCTGTTTGCTACTTTAAATAAATAAATAAATAAATAAATAAATAAATAAATAAATAAAATAAAAGGCCAACTTGCGAGATAAAAATCATCATCGTCGTCGTCGTCATTAGAATCTGAGTCATTGTCATTGTCGCTTAGCTTAAAACCGACTGATTTTCGTACTGGTTTTGCCGACCTGAAAAATTGATTTTAGGATTAAATTGAGTCTATAACTATGCTCTAGAAGATAATAACAGGAGGATTGATATCCAAAGGCAAGGTAGAACATAACAATTGCAGGAGATAGTCACACTTGGAATCTTATTTCTTTTGAAGCAGTAAGGAACATGTAGAAGCAACACTATATCAACCACATCTAATGACCTATAACTGATGTTCTGGTGGTTATTGGTCCAGCAAAGGAACCGAGTAAACGCAATCCAGGTTTCTGTTTTTGATAAGTAAAGCATTAAATACGTTCATAAACACTTGAAGAAATTTAGGTAAATGTTAGAATCAAAATTAGTTGCAAAAATTTCACGCATTGATGCAATACTGCAGGCCATTTCAGATGGATTCATTTAAACCAGTCCTTTGTTTACATGCGTTACTGTCCGCGTGAAAACGTCAACCCCGCTCACTGCGCAAATCATCAGATCTTTTTGCCACTTAATAGACTCAATAAATCATCATACTTAATGAATAATAAAATATTGACTATTTACTATGATTAACCAAGTCTATTACGCAGAACAAAGATCTAGTGGTTTACTCAGTGAACAGGGTCGACGGGGTCGGGAGCGAAACTGAGATTCATAATGGTAAACAAAGAACTGTCAGAACTGAAGCTATCTGAAAAGACCTCCAGACATCTACAACACTAGAGGTCGTTTCACCCGAGTTAACAGATGACAAATCCGCTTGTTTACTGCGCAGTAGGCGAGTTTGTGTTTCAGCACACTGACTTTGATGCACAAAGCCGCGAATGAATGTAAGGCGCAGAAAACCTGGTGAGCTGCCTTCCAGTCATCTTTTGTAAAACAAACTCTTCTAATTAAATCTCAGAACTTGACTTGCCTTCCCACTGACCCATTCACTACATTTGATACGCCAAGCATCCTTCGCTCATCAACGGAAAAAAAATGCTGATCAATTGAACCTGATGATAGGGTTATTCATAAGCTGTTGTACTGCAAAATTCTGAGAACCTTTGTTTCGCATGACTATATGCAATTCCATTCAACTTCCGACTTCCGAGGTGAACAGAGGAAAAAAAAAAGTTAACTTACCTAGGGTCACTCTCATCAGCATCACTGAACTGCCCTTCCTCTATTTCCATTTTGAAATTAAATTCAATGGAGAATTCAGTTCGGAAATTACTCTTGAGAAAGCAGGAACTGGAAACTCAAGACACAAAATGCAAACTTCATGAGTTCTTCCAACAGCTCATTGACGAGTTTATTTTGATTGATGGAATTTGAATGGTCTTTAATCAGAAATAAGTCAAAATAAGCTTCACGGCACGGATTTAAAATCTGAAGTCTAGATAAGCAGAAAAAATTAAAAGAATCTGTCTCAAAAATGAATAAATTGTCAAGAGAAAAAATACACGTGTTTAAAGTGATCCAACAATGGAGATTAGATAAATTCAAAACAATAATATAACCTCAAAATATTCGGCATTCCCCAATCAAAACAAGCAGGGAAGCTCCGATACATTGCATGTATTGGAAAAGCGTGCCTGTGAATTGTAAACATAAAAATCTGCGCATAAGTTGTTTCATTTGGTCTTCTGCTCTGCTGGGTTTTGCAGAAATAAGTTTTGCATATAGGCTTACGCATACATGGTTTAAATATATTTATTATAATGTAGTTCATGGGAGAAGATTTGTCAATTTATTGTATATTATTTAAGGTACAGGAAGTGCTGTTGGAGCTTTGATGAAGAAAATATGACAATGTAGGTATATGCATTAGGGTGTCCCTTATTTTGGGAATTTTCGAAAATTAACCGTTTCACCCCCCAAAGCACAGAATAATACAATCAGAAGGGAAACTCCCATAAGAGCAAATGGAAACAAGATTTGGAATTTACTGGCACAAACTGGCAACTGTGCCTACTCACTTCTCAAGATGGCGGACATGCTTTTTCAGGCTATACCAAAGACTTCTAATACTATCTAGACTGGACATAACGCCTGCCCATTGAAACCGATCGGTATGCAACCACGATTACAGTATGTGCTAAGATTTTCGGAAATACATTGATTTAAATGGGAAAATGACTTTTTTGAAAAATTAATTAAAAATACTAAAAAAAATATTTTTCCATAAAACTTGGTACCGTTTGAAAGCTCATGATATGCAGATTTTGGTTCGGGCCGGTTTTTACACCGTTTTTTCAATCGTAAACATTCTACAGATGCTCAAAGTTAGGTAAATTTTCCTCGATTCTACGGGGTGTTCCACCGTTTCGGTACCCCGCTGAGACATCCTACATACCTGTATATACTCAATTTTACGTAATCTATGTTATGATTAAGGTTATTTGTTTTGTGTGTCTCAATAATTTATCGCATAAATTTTATTTTTTTGAGCTGTAACCATTCAAAAAAAGTACAAAGAAAACAATTTTATGAAACACCCTGTAGAAAATCGGTACCCAACTTTAAGCCCCTGTAGAATGTTCCTCGTTCAAAAATCACATATAAAACTAGAGTCCCTTGATGGAAATATTGTATAGGGAGTACCGACACGAGCTCAACGAGTTGTGATTGGTCGTTGGTTTTAGGCTCTCACGGAGTCGAGCAGGAGTCGACGACATCGAAGGCTCCACACGAAAGGAGTCGATTCGTAGAGGAACGTATGGGAACGGACCGGAATGCCGGCAAATCCGCCAGTCCACCACTGGTCCACTGTCGAACTTAACCTTCGAATGCGTTCACGCGGTCGACAAAATCGACTCCTGTCAAAATGCATAAAGTGTCGTGTCGGTACTCCCTATACAATATTTCCATCAAGGGACTCTAATATAAAACCGGCCCGAACCGAAATCTGCATATCATGAGCTTTCAAACGGTACCAGGTTTTATGGAAAAATATTTTTTTTAGTATTTTTAATTAATTTTTCAAAAAAGTCATTTTCCCATTTAAATCAATGTATTTCTGAAAATCTTAGCACATACTGTAATCGTGGATGCGGCGTAGCCAGGCGCAACATGCGATTTTTGTCCCACCCCTGGTATTCACTTTCCCCGCCCTAAAATCGGCCTTATGTCCAGTCTAGATAGTATTAGAAGTCTTTGGGCTATACAACCAATCACAACTCGGCCAGTTGCCGAAGATCTGCCGAGGATTGCCGAAGATACTCACTTTCGAACATGGCGGCCCGAAGTAAAGAATGTTTCAAAATGAATTAGAGTTTCCGTTCTGATTAGAGTCGGACAATTTTAAATGGTGCCGCATCGAGCTTAAAGTTGCGAAGCGGGACTTTCAAATTTTGAATTATCGCGTTTTCCTGCCTTTTCGGGGGGGGGGGGCGTTTGACCCTTGTGCAGGTAACCTAGGGCTTCGAAATTTGTGTGAGTAAGTCACTGGCAGCTATCCTTTCAGCTAACACAGTTGAATTTATCATTGCAATTTAAAATTTTGTTAAAGCTCCCTCCAAAATTGGGCAAAATCACGTTCGCGCAGCTCGAAACGGGAGATTATCGCGTTTTTTCGCAATTTGACTGGTATATTTGACAACGTTGCAGTGCTCTCAGGACTTTGAAATTTTGTCAATAGCGACAATTACCAAAGTACTTTCATTTAATGTAATACGTTTTTGGACAGCGTCGTCAAATTTTGACTGCGGCCGCGTCAAAATTGTGAAAAATCACGTTCCCGTAGCTCAAATTGAAAAAGTGACCCTAAATATAGCGTAATCTCGCCTGTCGACAGGCGCATTTGACAACGTTGCATTGGTCTGAGGGCTTTGATATTTTCATGATGGACCCTTCCTATGCTTTACTTTTAAAATATGACTTGCAATTTTGTATGAAATTTAAAAAAAAAAAAATTGAGCATCCGTCAAAATTGTGGAAAATCACGTTTGCACGCGGCTCGAAATGGTGGATTGACGCGTAATTCAGCTTTTTTCGAGATCATTTGACAACGTTGCAGCATTTTCAGAGCTTTCAAACTTTCAACAGCTGATGATATTTTAACGTTGAAAACGTAGATTACGTATACCCAAAACGGCTTTTGTTTTGGCGCATTTTTTGTCATTCCAAAAAATTATGTTTCAATATGTCTAAAAATAGATTTTAAGGAATCAAACTGAAATATTCCTTGCTGGCCAACATACTAATCAAATTGTTGGATCCAAATTGCCGTCCAATAATGACGTCTTAAGCGTTTTATGCTTCAATTTGCTTGAGGTGAAACTGAATTTACGGGAAAGTGCGAGACTTAATGTGATTAAAGAGGTTTTTATATTTTGGAACAAGGTCAGAATTCCTGTAAGAAAGGATCACCATTGCATTGCTCAGTTGGACAAGCTTTATGGCCACTTACGGAATCTTCAAAAAAGTGCCTCACGGTTAACTTTTCGTACTCAGCAGAGAATCGACGAATTCACAGAGAACCTCCAACATCTTTTTGATACAGCGCACGCAGATGCATTGATCATCATTGAAATTGAGGAAGATTGGCAGTTTATTTTGAATCAAAGAAAGCCAGGCCGCCTTGGTCGCATGTTTGGTGTGGATAAGAAACTAGCCGATCAGGAAAAGAGAACTCAAGAACGTAAACAAAAAGCTGAGAGGAGCTTTCGAGCATCGAACGTAGCACGTTAGGTTTTTCAAATTCGTTCATCGTCCTTTTACCCCCTTCTCCTTATCCCCTCCTTTTCCTCCCAATTCCTCCTTCCACTCTCTCAGTGGCGTACCTAGCGTTCAATATGACAACGTTGCAGTGCGTTTGTTAAACCCATGAAAAATTTTGGATCCAATTTGGATCCAACAATTTGATGAGTATGTTGGCCAGCAAGGAATATTTCAGTTTGATTCCTTAAAATCTTTTTTTAGACATATTGAAACATATAATTTTTTGGAATGACAAAAAATGCGCCAAAACAAAAGCCGTTTTGGGTATACGTAATCTACGTTTTCAACGTTAAAATATCATCAGCTGTTGAAAGTTTGAAAGCTCTGAAAATGCTGCAACGTTGTCAAATGATCTCGAAAAAAGCTGAATTACGCGTCAATCCACCATTTCGAGCCGCGTGCAAACGTGATTTTCCACAATTTTGACGGATGCTCAATTTTTTTTTTTTTAAATTTCATACAAAATTGCAAGTCATATTTTAAAAGTAAAGCATAGGAAGGGTCCATCATGAAAATATCAAAGCCCTCAGACCAATGCAACGTTGTCAAATGCGCCTGTCGACAGGCGAGATTACGCTATATTTAGGGTCACTTTTTCAATTTGAGCTACGGGAACGTGATTTTTCACAATTTTGACGCGGCCGCAGTCAAAATTTGACGACGCTGTCCAAAAACGTATTACATTAAATGAAAGTACTTTGGTAATTGTCGCTATTGACAAAATTTCAAAGTCCTGAGAGCACTGCAACGTTGTCAAATATACCAGTCAAATTGCGAAAAAACGCGATAATCTCCCGTTTCGAGCTGCGCGAACGTGATTTTGCCCAATTTTGGAGGGAGCTTTAACAAAATTTTAAATTGCAATGATAAATTCAACTGTGTTAGCTGAAAGGATAGCTGCCAGTGACTTACTCACACAAATTTCGAAGCCCTAGGTTACCTGCACAAGGGTCAAACGCCCCCCCCCCCCCCCCGAAAAGGCAGGAAAACGCGATAATTCAAAATTTGAAAGTCCCGCTTCGCAACTTTAAGCTCGATGCGGCACCATTTAAAATTGTCCGATCGAGCTCAAACATTTTGGGAGGTGTTTTGTATCTAAAAGGAACAACTTTGGGGGGTGAGACGGTTAATTTTCGAAAATTCTCAAAATAAGGGACACCCTAATATGCATTTGAGACGTATATTTGAAAAAAATATTTTTGAGTCGTTGTTTTTGCAGTGACACATTACAATTGGTTCAGTGTTTTGTTCATTTGTGGATTACAGTTGTTTGAAATGCATCAGCAATTCTTAAGGAGACATTGTAGTATGTAACTAACATATGAATTGGATAAATAGATTTATAATATACATGAATGATTCAATTATGAAAATTTGGATGAAATCACTGATTATAGAGTATTTGAAGTTTAAATGATTCTGCGTTGAATGGATGTAAAAGATTCTACAGGGTGTTTCTAAAACTTATGTCATCCTTTCTACCACGTATTTTTGAGGTCAAAATAAGACTTTTTTTCCTATAAACATGTGTCCGAAAATGCCCCCCTTTTGAGCTACATCCCTCCAAAGTTTTAAAAAATTGTTGGTTTTTTTTGGAATATCGACCATAATTATGAACCAGATGCCATGACAATTGGAGTTCTAAGGTAATTTTACGTGTGGAATCCATTAATGACCTCGAGAAATTCATAACTGAGGTCTGACTGTACTTTTCAGGCAATCTTATGCCTTCAACGACACAAATTTTATGTTACGGATCGGAAATTTGAAAATTGGAAAATGAAATCAGATGAAAAAAACTCTTAAAAAGATATTTGGTCCACTGTGTTTTGGTCGATACGACGCGTATTAAGCGAGATAATCGTTCCACAAGGTGGAAAAGCGAGCGCTTTTACTATAGCGGGCGGCCCGAAGTAGCAGCGGAGTGGCGGGTTGCATACCTTACAGCCGCTCTTCATGGTAGAAACGCTGACTTTTCCACCTTGTGAAGCGATTATCTCGCTTAATACGCGTCGTATCGACCAAAACACAGAGGACCAAATATCTTTTTAAGAGTTTTTTTCATCTCATTTCATTTTCCAATTTTCAAATTTCCGATCCGTAACATAAAATTTGTGTCGTTGAAGGTATAAGATTGCGTGAAAAGTACAGTCAGACCTCATTTATGAATTTCTCGAGGTCATTAATGGATTCTACACGTAAAATTACCTCGGGACACCAATTTTCATGGCATTTGGTTCATAATTATAGTCGATATTCCAAAAAAACCAACAATTTTTTAAAACTTTAGGGAGCTGTAGCTCAAAAGGGGGGCATTTTCGGACACATGTTTATAGGAAAAAAAAGTCTTATTTTGACCTGAAAAATACGTGGTAGAAAGGATGACGTAAGTTTTAGAAACACCCTGTATTTAGAATCTAATAGAATGAGAAGGAAAAGATGGGTAGGTTATGGTTTTGTTGGTGGAATATGCGGTGATGAAAGGTAAAAGAAGGTAATTAATGAATGTCTACATATTGATAGAGACGAAATAGAGTCATTCCTTTCAATATCTGAATTTTTAGACACAGTATTGGCCGATTTGGATCTGAAAATTAAACAATTACAATTAATGTCAATAAAAGCAATTCCCGCTATGTTTTCATTAAAGGCTTTACTGTACAGAAAACCTTATGGTGAATACTCAAGATAAAATTAGGCTGAATCATCTACTTTGAAAAAATGCTATGATTAGCATCCAGTAAAAACATTACAGACGCACTTACATACTAATTGAAGTATTAATAATTTATGCATCAACTTTGACAACTATAATTAGTATACAGGGTGTTTCACATAACCTGCTCACTATGGTTTTCTTGAACGGGTGACGATAAAAAAATCTGGAAAAATCGGTTTCATAGTAACTCGGACCTGAAGTTTCATTTAAAAATACTGCCACAACCCAAAATTTGGTTTTTGGGGGGTTTTCAGGGGGGGTGCCCCCCTTATCTCGAGATTTTCAAATAGCAACCCCTATCTTGTGATACCTCGTTTGAAAGAAGGTAAAATTCTAAGCATTTTGGCTGAAACCGGAAGTCGATATCTTATTTCGTTTTCGAGATATCGAAGGTCGAAGATCGATATAGGACCCATTTTCGAAAATTCTTAACTCCTACAAAAAAAGTCGTAAAACAAAAAACTGCACATGTAAAATGCTCTACTTGATGAGTACTTTCAAGAAAAAAATACAAATTCACAATCAAATAAACCGGAAGTCGACTTATAGGCACCTTAACATTTTTGGCGGGAAAACCCCCATTTCTCAAAATTTTCAAATGGCAACCCCTATCTTTTAATACCTCATTCGAAAAGGCGTAAAAAGTTGTGCATTTTGGCGCAATCAAAAGTCCGATATCATTTTTCTAATTCGATATATCGAAACTCGAAGTTCGATTTAGACCATTTTTCGACCCTGTAAAAACTGATCCTATCGTGTGATACATCATTCAAAAGCATATAAAAAACCAAGAATTTTAGTGCAAACTGGAAGTCAATACCTTTTTTCGCGGTCGAGGTATCGCAAGTCAAAGTTTAGTCTTTGGTTAGGGCTTACCTTAAACTTTGACTTGCGATATCTCGACCGCGAAAAAAGGTATTGACTTCCGGTTTGCACTAAAATTCTTGGTTTTTTATGTGCTTTTGAATGATGTATCACACGATAGGATCAGTTTTTTACAGGGTCGAAAAATGGTCTAAATCGAACTTCGAGTTTCGATATATCGAATTAGAAAAATGATATCGGACTTTTGATTGCGCCAAAATGCACAACTTTTTACGCCTTTTCGAATGAGGTATTAAAAGATAGGGGTTGCCATTTGAAAATTTTGAGAAATGGGGGTTTTCCCGCCAAAAATGTTAAGGTGCCTAAAAGTCGACTTCCGGTTTATTTGATTGTGAATTTGTATTTTTTTCTTGAAAGTACTCATCAAGTAGAGCATTTTACATGTGCAGTTTTTTGTTTTACGACTTTTTTTGTAGGAGTTAAGAATTTTCGAAAATGGGTCCTGTATCGATCTTCGACCTTCGATATCTCGAAAACGAAATAAGATATCGACTTCCGGTTTCAGCCAAAATGCTTAGAATTTTACCTTCTTTCAAACGAGGTATCACAAGATAGGGGTTGCTATTTGAAAATCTCGAGATAAGGGGGGCACCCCCCCTGAAAACCCCCCAAAAACCAAATTTTGGGTTGTGGCAGTATTTTTAAATGAAACTTCAGGTCCGAGTTACTATGAAACCGATTTTTCCAGATTTTTTTATCGTCACCCGTTCAAGAAAACCATAGTGAGCAGGTTATGTGAAACACCCTGTAGTCCCCTACTTCATTGCGATGCGTCTCTTCAAACAAACAGAGTTGCTTACCAGAGTTGCAGAGTTTCTAGCCTTTCATTCGCTGACATTCTATCAACGAGAAACAAAAAAAGTTACGCATATAAAAGCTTGCACCCCTCCCCCCTCTCCATGCATGCGCTTATTTTACAAAATTGGCCGTATAGTGGTACCTTCGATGATTATATTTAATTTTTGGATCCTCTCAAAGTGAGCAAGTTGTCAGGACTCAGCGCATTAGATTTCAATTATTTTACTCATCGGACAGTGATTAAATACCAGAGGACCTGAATATAATAAAAGAAGTCTATTATATTTTATATACAAAGTGAGCCAGAGTATCCATTGCTGGCATTTTTCTCGAAAATTACTGAAACAAATGATTTGAAATAAAACAATCAGACAGAAAATGGACTCCAAATTTTTCATTTCTGATATTTTCATAAGCTCTTCACAACCTCTTGGGGTGTATTCTGGGGGGTTCAACCACATCTTTCAACTTTTCTCGAAAAAACCTTCAATGCAGATGTAAAAATTCATTTATAATCTAAAAGTAGAGAAAAAAAATCCGTTTTTTTAGTTTGAAAAATAGGCGCAACGTAGGAATCTGAACAAAAAACTTCTGTGAAGAAAGCTGATTTTATAAGCTTTCAGATGGCGCAAACCGCGATGCCGCAAAACGTTTCGTCCAAGAGTTATGACCGCGCAAAGTTTCAAATCAAGGCCAAAAATAGGGTTCCGACTTTCGGTTCTACAAAAAAATTTGTTGCTCCACCAATAATCGGTGAAATTCATTGAAACTTACTGGAAGCGGGTTTTTTGGGTCGCTGAATTTATTTTTGACATAAGTTTTTCAAAATTCTCAAATCATATATGGCCGCCATAGTTTTTCGTTCAGATTCCTTCATTGCGCCTATTTTTCAAACTCAAAAAACGGATTTTTGGAAACTTCAAAAGTAAAACAAAATGCAAAAAACGGGTCAAATATTTTTGGACTAAACACTGTAGCACATCAATCAAAAGATCTTTAAAATACGCATCTTTTGGTGCAAAGTTCACGTCAATATCTCTTTTCGTTCAAAACTTATGGAGCATTTATGGCCCGCTCCCAGTTGGCCAAATTCAAAAAACTGCAGATATTCTGAAAGATGATGCTTAGCTCTATCTTCCCTGAAAATTTTATCCATTTTTGAGGGGGGGGGGCACTCCTAATGGTAGCTGGATGGACCCCTTTTCATCAAAACAAATACCATTAATTGAGCCTGTCTCGTCCTCTAAAAAAAATAATACAAAAACCATTACCTCGCTTAGACTTTCGAACAGGCGTGAATGTTGTAACAATTCCCGAAACTAAAAAATTAAAAGAATACTGATCTAATTGGTTTATTTTAATGAGATCCATTTTCATCCCATAAAAGATTGAATGTTAAAAATTGCGCTAAAAAAAAAAAAATAAAATAAAAAAAAAATAAAAAAAAAATCATTTATCAGCTGATCAAATAAAGGCAAACAAACGTGACCATACAGTGACTAGATAAACCACAGTGCGGCCATTTGCCCTCCACCCCTCAAGATTGCACCCACTTTAGCATTGGCAGCATGGGGAGTATGATTGTTCTTGGGTTTCGGAATGAAGATTTCTCTACCCTCTGTCTGAAAAAAGTCATTAATGCTATGTATAAACCATTTATAGGGCGGGGGGTTGCGATATTTTTTGCGAGTAACTCAGGAACACACTTTCTCCCTATGGCGCCCGTGTTAAGTTGGGTGCGCATCCGCGGGGGGTCAGTTACGGGGAATCGTTGATTTCTCTTACTTTTGCGCACCAATATGTTTCAAATGTGACAGAAGCCCTGCAGTCGTGTCTAACTTGCCTATGAGAACCCTAAAAAACTGTAAAAATACTTTTAAATGCTCAAATTCGCGATCTAAGAAATCCGACCAATCAGAAAGACGACCGAAATGGCCGCACTGTGGTTTATCCAGTCACTGTACGTGACCACTTCATTGCGCGCTCTCTGGCGGGTTCTTCTTGAAGCTTTACTTTTGTGAGAATGTATCCTATAAGTAAAACCATGATCTGTATCGGTTTTATTTCGCGCCTTCTATTCGAAAATATCAGCTGACTCTTGACATTCACAGAGAAAGATTATCAACACTCTTTGTTATCAACTTAGTGAACAGGTGATGAGCCGCAGTGCAGCCAATGCAGCCAAATAATCACCGGCTGCAAAACAATAATAAATACAAAAAAAAACATCACACAACGACACGTTATCGGCCGCCCGTACGAAAAAACCCCGAATGTACTTTAAAATCAATTATATATTCAAAAAACGTAATAAAATAACACAAAAACAATGTCCAACATAACAAATTAATCATAAAAACAAACAAAAATTTATTCATCGTAAAACCAACACAGCAGAGTAAAATTACAACAAAGTTGGCAACATAAAACGCAAAATATTACCTCACCGCACTCCACTTACCCCCCAAAAGTGGTGAGACCGTCGATAAAATTGAATTATAAAAAAACTAAAGCATTAAAATGAATCCAACTATTTTTGCTGAAAACTTTAGAAGGTACGATTTCATAATTGTACCATTGCAATTCTCAAAACGCAACAGACACAACAGAAAAAAAAAAGCAAAATTCAAAAACAGCCGATTTTCAACTTTAGGCCACACAGCATAGGAATACATGTAGAAAGCATAGGCTGCCCTATACATTGTACACATAGGATTAGATGTTAGCAGCAAAACGATCGGAATAAGCGTGTCATGTTCCATGGGCACGCTTAAAATTCTTAGAACTTTTTCTTGTGAGTGCTCATCAAAGACATTAATGTCTTTAGTGCTCATTCATCCCTAGTAGCAAAAATACTTGTATTGAATATTTGTATTTTATACATAGATTTAATACGTATTTAAAACGTATTTAATACATATTTAATATATATTTAATGCACAATCTATTTAATACGTATTCAATATGTATTTAATAGTATATTTAATACGTATTTAATTTTACATATTAATACACGTATTAAATACGCATTTAATACGGATTAACTATGTGTATTAAATCCAAATATTTAATATGTATTGTCTATCATATTTAATATGTATTGAATTCGTGTATTAAATACAAATATTTAGTAAGTATTATCTATCGTATTTAATATATATTTTATATGATTCATCCATTGGTGGATCCAGCCCATGCAAATGGGGGGGGCGACCCCCCCCCCTCTGCATCCGCCAGTGGACTCATCGCAAAGATCAATTGACTGGAACTTGATCTCGATACAGTCAACAAATTTAAAAATAGACGTATATTATCCAAGTATCGTATTGAATACATATTTAACGCATGATTCATCCCAAAGATAAATTCGAACTGGAAACATATTTAATAACAGTGGGTCTAGTTTGACAACTTCGACTCAATCGCTCAAGCGACTAGGTGCAATAGTTAGGTACATTTCCCATTCCCGATCGCCTCTCATAAAAAAAAATATTTTCCACCTCATGATCATCTGGGAGGTAAAAATCTTGACACATTCCGCTGGGTCGTGTCAATAAATATTGATTTTTCACCCTCCTGTAATCTCTTCAAACCGCGAGAACTCGCTAACACCAACTGATCTCATTCTAATGAGGTTCTTCAAGACCGGTAGGTGATTTTAAATGTGATGGAGAAAGACTAATCCTCTCCACAGTACTAATACAGTACCAATTTCTTTACCCCTTTGACATGGTATAGTAGATCCCAGTCATATTCGACTTCAAAGACTAGGTATCTCTACAGATAACCAATATCTCTTTCCAATGCGCATCTTTTGGATATATGGTCATTCTTACTTTAAGAGCCAAACATGACCTCTCCGTCTAAAGAGGTTCGAAAACAGTCCCTACCCAAATAAATAATAATATCCATTTCAAATGAAATTGGTCTATTTATTTATTATGTATTCATTAGGTAATCAATACGTATTTAGTACTTATTTAATTTTGCATTTGATACGTATTAAATACCGTATTAAATACCATATTAAATATGTATTAAATACCATATTAAATTACGTCAAAAATTGGGACAAACCCCCCTATAAATACATATTTAAAACACATTTTATACCATATTAAATAGAAGTATTTCTTATGTATTTTTGCTACTAGGGATGAATCATGATCTCATGTTAAGCTTCAAATCAGAGATTACTAAGTAATCTCTGCTTCAAATGCACGAAAGTTTTCTCTCGATCTCCTCCTCAAACCGTAGGACACACCCTTACGATTGTATCCTAAAATAACCTCTGCGTGTTTTCAATTCTGCTTTTATTTTCTACTCATTGTGAGCAAAGACATTATCTCAATATGATATCAATATTGATATAATGTCTTTGATTGTGAGCAATCCTTGCTGTGTTTTAACTTAAATAAATTTGGTGTTATAATTCTGTGGTAAGAACTTCATCTCAGATATTCACAATGGTATGGTGCGCCGTTTCGGGAAAAATTCGAGAATTAATAAAGACGGAGAGAATATACTTTTTGTTTGAGAATATAAAATTTAACTCCGAGAATATCGTTTTTGTTTGAGAATATATAATTTTTGTCTCGATTGTTTTCTCTCGGAGGGGAGGAAAAAATATAAATTCTCGCATTGCCGCCACGTTGCCAGACTGTGCATTGTGAAGTTCTAGCGCAATCGGTGTTTTGGCGAGATGGTTAGTACGCGGTGCTAAGGTCCCTATAGAATACCAGGTACTCGATTCCCGTTTCTCACTATAGGGAGAGGATCTCCATTCCTCTGAGCCAATCAGAAGCGCGTGAAAGACCACCGGGCGATGCCAAGTATTGCCGAGAAGAGCCGAACGGAGGTGCCTAGTCCCTCCCCTCTCCTCTCATCGCTAGCGTCTAGGCCCCCTCCAGCCTTCCCCACCAACAACTTTGTTAGAGGTTGTTTCAGAGGGCTGCTTACCTAGGAAAAAATTGACTGGTATCTAACACACTTCTCAGAATTGAAGTTCAAAGGGTCTAGTTTAAGTAAAAAAAAAAAAATGGTTTCAAACTTGGTCTCAGAAGATAGTTAAAAGTTCAGATGAAAAAGTTGGTTCCGCTCATTTAAATACACGTAAATTCAAACGTCCTGCTACGCAAAAGACCTCCAGATTCTCAAGCGAGAGCACCTGGTATTCTTTAGGGACCTTACGCGGTGCCCTCGGAAATCAAGATTGGCTACAGACACAGACAAGACAGACCTTCCTAACCTCAAATGACCCAGTTGGATTCCTTAATTTTCTCGCAAGTTTCTTTTAAACCTGGATTCGGCGGAGCACCGTTCTTTTCTTTTACCCGCGAATAGAGTTCATTTAATATACTTCTTTCATTCTTGATGTATCATCAAATGGTTTGATGAAGAATTTTCTTTCAGCTGCGTCTCGGCTGTCAAAATGAAAAGGGCTCGCTCCTCCCGATGTGCCAGGTAAGTCACCTAATCTACGCACATAAGTAGTCACAGTTTAACCTTCAATGTTTTAACCTTCCAATCAATGGCTATATTTGTGTGCAAACTTGTAATCGGTTTCTACTCAACCCCACTTCGACCTAAGCACTTGGTTTCTGACCGTCACGTTCATGCGAGATATTGAACACGGTTTGAGGTCACCTTAATTATGTATTTGAAGTCACTATAGGTTCATATTGGCAGAATTGACCTCAAGTCAAGGAACTAGATATTTTTCACATGACTTTATTTGAATTATTTTCTAGCTCAACCAAATCAGCAAAGAAGGATCATAACACTGCACGATGGAAGAATCATTAATGGCCAAAATGTGTTGCTCTTTATCCTCACCATTCATCATAACACAAATTGCAGCGGCATAAAGTGTTTCTCAGAAAAGTTTCAACTTGCATTACTCGACTCAACCCCTCTTCGAACTGGGGCGAGTCTAACAAGGGTTGAGTTCAATCCAGGATTGATTCGCTGCATTTGTGCGCATCTTTCATTTCTAGTCTGGAGTTCTAATCAGGGTTCAAATTGAGTTCAATTTCTCGTACCTCCTGAGCAATGGAAATATTTGAGTTCAAAAGTGATTGCCTGATTTATTTGAGGACAGAAAACATTTTGATGAGAACAGATTGATGCGATAAATCTTTCTTATCTAGAAGGAAAATCAAGTTGATGCCTGATTTATAATTGGTCAACATGCTGCGCAAAGCAATGAATTTAGAGGGTGCTAGTCCCTCTCCATCCCTAAGGGAACAAAGTTACAATATAATTTGGACTATCGAGAGTCGTGAAAACTTCATTCTGTCACAGCAGCATGCGCTTCTGCTCTTCTGGATGAGTAAACTCGGTCCTCATTTGACTGCCAACAATCCATATCCTGAAAAAGAGAGAACAGTTAGTGAGACAGTTGACAGTGTGGCAATGAAATAGCGATAAGGAAGAGGGTAATACTTATACTTCAATGGCAGAGCCGCAGACAGGTGCTCGCTGTCCTTTGACAAAACTACTCGGACTCAAATTTCTCTCTAAAGCAAAGGTTGTAATAAGAGGGCTACTTGATTCCTAGCAGTTTGGGATGGTGTAATGAATTCTAATTTGCAGTCGTTTGTTTCAACAATTTTGAACCCAGAGGCACTCGGAGTGTGGCTAGCCTTTCTGAGTCGGGAACTTTAGATTCTGATTATCTTCTTTGGCAAGAGCGGAACTAAAATGTTGAGACCTGGCGTGTCTAGTCTAAGAGCCGCTCTGCTCAAAGTATGATCGGCTCTGATATTGTGAAACATTGCACCATGGAAATTGGCGCCTCCTTCGTTGACAAATAGGGAGACTATTAAGACGTACGGCGATTGAGATCTTGGCGATTTGAATAACGAGTTCGTTTGCCTTGGCACTTCAAAACGGTTAGTGCAATCAACAACCGCGTTGACAGGAATTCACTCACCACAACCCCACCCCCCTCCCTGCATTGCCACTACAGTGAGTTGGTTGAAAATGGTTGGACGGGGGCTCAGGAAACATAACCATTGTAACTTCAAAAGTACTGAATGTGAAATGGTGGCTAGGCGTTGCAGGGAGGAACAACCCAAAATGCTAGAAAAGGTAGGGAGAGTTTTGCTCCCTCCCGCCCTCTAGGAATTATTTGTGAAATGCCGTGCCTGGACGTCATTCAATGATCCATAGCATTCACTGAGATATTTTGAAGCTAATTCTCGATTGATAATGATGGGCGATGGAGGCATTGTTGCAGCTTAGGATTGAGGCTTTTTGAAGCACTGAGACAAACACGTATGTTTGTATAAGAGGAACAAATAGGCGAGCATTGAATGAGCAGTGAAGTTGAGAGACTTACCAGGAGAGTGTACCATTAGATTGTTCGGTTATTCAGTTCAAAAACCTCAGCGCATAATACATACTCAGACAAGCCAAGCTTCTTATACGTAGGCCTCACTTTGCACGATTTTTGACAGAAGTGGGTTGGGCACCGTTCGATATACACCAGACTTTCTTCATTCATACCTGGGGAGAATACGGATGTTACGATTAGGAGTGGGTCGTGAGCCTTTCCGGATCGGTACTTTTCGTGAGGATCATAGTTTTTGGCAAGAGCATCAATAAAATGTTACACGATAGTTTTAAAAAAAAAAATTCAGTTGGGCGAGTCAAAGTGTTATTTTGATCGAGGAGTCATTATATCAGATTTTGTGAAACTCTGCACTGTGGAGAACTAGTATGCGTCATTCTCCTACATTCAGCCGATACAATCGAGACATGATGACTGAGATCCTGGTGGTCTGAATGAGTACTTCATTTGGCTTGACAATTTCAACCGATTTAATTGAAAGCTAAGGCCCCTTGAATTAAGAAAAGTGTCATGAACTGACAGGAAGAGTAGACGCAGGGAACGACCCACAAAGAGTAAACGTCATAAGTTTTGGTTTTGTCTCTTCTCCCCCTCAAAAATTTGGTGAGATCATCCCAGCACAAGCCTGGTTGGGCGGATACACTTTGAGAGGCACTAAATTCAAGCAGTGAATCAGTACAAGAGGGACAATGAGATGGGACTGAAAAAGCAGAGAAGTTGAGCATCAAATAGAACAACCTACCAGTTGAGGTTCAGTGATTCTGTTAAATCAACACGGAGGGTGATTTAAGTATGTATGTCCTGAAAAGACGAATTCTTAAGATTGAGGTTGCACACTTCCCGAGACTTCTCATTTTCCACAGCAGAAGTATCGAGGATCAGTACTATATAGAGTGCACCAGACTAGCTTTGGTGATACCTGGAAAGACAAAGAAGGGCAAGATTAGGAGAGGAATTGTACATCAGAAATCAAGCTCTAGAAAATTGACATGAATGTCGGTCGATAGATAGAATGCTCACAAAGCTAATCTGTTAAAGCGGTACCGGAGCAACGCAGAGATTTAATCAAATAGTTGTCTTCAGGCAAAGGACCAATACAACCGACAGAAGAAAGGAAAAGTTTAAGAAAAGGAAACAACGACAACTGTAATGATGAGGGCTTGGACAGGTTTGGTCTGTTGTGAGAATTTGCTCTATGGATTCATGGTTTTCTCCCTCTCACAAGGAAGAAAAGTAAATTCTCAAAGGGCCCAAGGATAATGTAACATCAGAATGATAAAATGGTTAAAATAAGCATAAATATCGGTTGAAACCGTAACATAGTTTCCCAAAATGATAATTACAATAGTTATAATAGTATAAATTTTCCTTCACATAGTATTATTCTGGGTTACTCGTCCAAAGAGGTGCTATCCGCATTTAGCAATTTGCCTCCTCGAGGCTCCACATCTATCAACGTTTGAGAGCTAATTCAAGGAGACTTAGAGATGGAATGCCTCAATGGGCGTACTTAGAGAGACTCTACCTCACACTGTTATTCAGACCATAGCTCAACATGCTGCAAACTTCTGACGACAGTTGAAGTCATCGACGAAAACTTGCGGCATGACAGTTACTTCGGGTTCTCTTTCTAGTACGCTTGCTTTGATGCTCGACGTAAGTAAAAAGCAAACAGACTCATTAATGTTTAAAGTTCTGACAGCCAGAGCAATCAAAATAAGCAGGTTAGGCCTCTTTCACTTACCCGCCCGCAGTGCATCACTGACACATTGGCTACATTTATACGAGAAATTGAACTCGATTTGAACCCTGATTAGAACTCCAGACTAGAAATGAAAGATGCGCACAAATGCAGCGAATCAATCCTGGATTGAACTCAACCCTTGTTAGACTCGCCCCAGTTCGAAGAGGGGTTGAGTCGAGTAATGCAAGTTGAAACTTTTCTAAAAACACTTTATGCCGCTGCAATTGGTGTTATGATGAATGGTGAGGATAAAGAGCAACACATTTTGGCCATTAATGATTCTTCTATCGTGCAGTGTTATGATCCTTCTTTGCTGATTTGGTTGAGCTAGAAAATAATTCAAATAAAGTCATGTGAAAAATATCTAGTTCCTTGACTTCAGGTCAATCCTGCCAATATGAACCTATAGTGACTTCAAATGCATAATTAAGGTGACCTCAAACCGTGTTCAATATCTCGCATGATCGTGACGGTCAGAAACCAAGTGCTTAGGTCGAAGTGGGGTTGAGTAGAAACCGATTACAAGTTTGCACACAAATATAGCCATTGATTGGAAGGTTAAAACATTGAAGGTTAAACTGTGACTACTTATGTGCGTAGATTAGGTGACTTACCTGGCACATCGGGAGGAGCGAGCCCTTTTCATTTTGACAGCCGAGACGCAGCTGAAAGAAAATTCTTCATCAAACCATTTGATGATGCATCAAGAATGAAAGAAGTATATTAAATGAACTCTATTCGCGGGTAAAAGAAAAGAACGGTGCTCCGCCGAATCTAGGTTTAAAAGAAACTTGCGAGAAAATTAAGGAATCCAACTGGGTCATTTGAGGTTAGGAAGGTCTGTCTTGTCTGTGTCTGTAGCCCATCTTGATTTCCGAGCGCACCGCGTACTAACCATCTCGCCAAAACACCGATTGCGCTAGAACTTCACAATGCACAGTCTGGCAACGTGGTGGCAATGCGAGAATTCATATTTTTTCCGCCCCTCCGAGAGAAAACAATCGAGACAAAAATTATTTATTCAAACAAAAACGATATTCTCGGAGTTAAATTTTATATTCTCAAACAAAAAGTATATTCTCTCCGTCTTTATTAACTCTCGATTTTTTTCCGAAACGGCGCACAATACAAGAAACAGAAAATGCATCTATCAATTGTCTCTCCAATAAGGAAAAATTTGTGAGCACAAATCTGTTCCGCTGATCAGTAAATTAATGTGATCACAAATTTTCACGACGTATGTACGTTTCTACTCTTTCTTTTCTTTCTTCTTTCTTCTCTTTTTTCTTTTTTTCCTCTTCTTCCTTTTTTATCTCCATTTTGACTCGCTTCACAAAGGAACATATTGATTATTTGTAGTTAGGTTCGAACGATTGTTTAATTTCGTTCAAAAAAGTACAAAAAGTCTTGACATCTCTTGTGTAATTTTCAGCAATTTTACGCTCAGATGTTTTTACTGCCTGAACACCAATCTGCTCAAGAAATTCTATAAGTTGAGTAGGTTGAAGACTGAAACTCGGGTGCCTATTTCTGAAATCCTCCAATTTGGCGGTTATATTCAGTTTTTCTTCAGGGCTGAATTTAATGGTTAGTTTTATGGTTCCATATTCTCTAATCAGCTCGCCTTCTCTTAAAAATTCAGCCGCACCCCAAGACTCAATGTACGCTTTAGAATTAAATTTCAATCCCATGCACACCACGGTTTCCCACTTACCGTGTAGATATTTCCCGGGGTACTTGACTACACACTCATAAAGCGGATTCTCGGGATTCCCGCGCACTTTAATTTCACCTAGAATCATCATAAGATCAATGAAAAATTCAATATCTATTCGCCCTTGACTCGTCATACTTTCCATGAAAGCTTCGCCTTTCCCTGGATATTGGGCTATGTATGACAGATGCTGCATAATTATTTGGAAAACAGCTTCGATATTTTTCCTTTGGTTTAAAAGGGTTAAAACGTATGGGAGGCCTCTAAAGTAAGATTCCAGCTTGTCAATAAATGTGCCCCATTGATGTTTATCAAGATATTCGACCAACAAGTTTGCCGTTTGTTGCAAGGATTCGGGTGTCTTCCCAGTGAACTGGGTCATAACTTGTTTAGCATACTCTTCATTCACTTCTAGGTTGGAGAATCTCAGAGTAAAACTTTTAGTTGTTTCGTTATAGCTATTGATTGACAGGTAACCACTGTGAAAAAGAAACACCAATAAGCCTTTAGAGTCCGTCAAATCGTCGTAGTTGTACTTTCCAGAAAGTTCCTCGTCTGTAATTTTTACTGAATGTATTTTCTTCGGATCATCACCCATGCAAGTGATTTCATCTTTATCTAGTAAAAGCCGGAGAGTATTTAATGGAAATGTTTTATTCTCTCTGCAAAGACTTTACTGGGTCCAGCAGTCTTAGTCCAAGCATGTACATCACCATTTGAACGTAAGTAACCAATCACTGAGATAGGATTGTAAAGGTCCTCATTTTTCATGGTAAATGGAAACCCGTCGTGCCATTTCTTCATCTCGTCCAGTACTTTGTTTACCTCTTCTCCTTTTGCTGTGACAACAACTTTAATGAAACTGCCGAAATATTCCCGTAGTTCGATGTCGTTGAAACCCAATATTCCGCCATAATCAGGGTCCATGCTCAAATCTACAGCTGCGTTGCCTCCCGAGAAAAAGTCGGAGAGTGCTAGGCGAGTTATCCCTTCTGTGAGACTGAAACGGATTTGTTCAAACATGGCTTTTAAATTTTTAAAGAATGCCTGAAGATCTTCTGAAACCAGGTGGGCTTCACCCTTATTCGTCGCATAAATAGTATTGTACGGATTGTCATATTCGTCAATTAGTATGACAACCGGTTTTTTAAACTTTTTATACACCCCGTCAATTAAATCGCCAAGGGCTGCTTTGGGGTACTTTTCATCCACTCGAATATTACTGTCGAACTTTGCCGCTGCATCTCTCAACAGCTTTATCATGCAATGTTTATACTCTAAAAAGGAATTAGAAGCAACTTGTGAAAAGTCCAGTCGAATCACAGGATGTTTTGGCCAGCTAAAAGTATGTTTGATCCCCAAAAAAGATTTGATAAAGTGCGGATAGATTTTAGTATTCTCGAACAAATGACTCCTCCCTCGGAAAAAGGATTGTAAGGTTGTGGTTAGTAGAGTTTTTCCGAAACGACGGGGTCGTGCCAGGAACCAAGACTTTTGTGTGTTATTGACCATTTTGTATAGATATTCAGTCTTGTCAATGTATAGCACTTACTATTAATTAAATCCGTGAAGCTTGAATCCCTTCCTGGTAACGCTGCGCATTGGTTACCCAGTTCCGGTTCGAGTGATGTCAATGAATCCCGTTTTGAATTAAACTCCTTAAAAGGTGGTGAAACGAATGGTGAGGATATTTCAGAATAAATAATAATAATGAGCACAATCAAAACTTTAGAACGCTTCAAATTCATTTTTAAAATTGTAGACTTTAAAAGTATAATTTCAAAAATATGTTAACTAGGTACACAGCACAGAGTACGCGACTGAATCCTATTTCAGTGATACAAATGCGTTCTAAGTGCGCGAGACATCATTTCACTCTTATCAGACGGCGATTAATTCTGCAATTTTCGCTAACAATTTCTTCAGATTTTAAATGTAACTACTTATAATTCTTATCAGACATGAGTAACATATTCTTTCTTTATTTGTTCCTCTTTTATTTCATCTGGGAAAAAGAGAAAAAATAAATGAAAACTATGGACTTTTCATAGAGAAAGAAAGGATTTTATTCCAACCAAAATCATTAGATTCTTCCTTAAACATTTTTGAATCCAATTTTTGATTGAGAGTTGCTATGACTGTCCTCAACGTAAAATTAATAAAAAAAAGGTGGTATACTCCAGTATATTTTGCCTCCTCTTGCTGGACTCAGTAACATTGGATCTGTAGCCTCGAGTGCAAATGATGTAATTAAAGCAATCCAAAAGATGCGCGGAAGTGGAATTAAACAAAAAGCAGTCCTCGCACCATTCAAAAAAGGCTTCGGACTTTATATAAAACCATATAACCCAAACTGTTGATGCCCTTGGATGGATATGCCATGACTAACTGGGAGCTAATGAAGTATGTGAGACTACACAAAATAAGAAACTTTCGAGGCGTTTTTTCAAGAGACGAGGTATCTCTAATAACCCCGCAAAAAAACGAAACAGGAATTCTGAACTTAGATGTTTCAGGTAGTTCCGGTACGCACTGGGTAGCTTTTTAAAAAAAAAACAACAATATCACATATTTTGACAGTTACGGTCTCCGACCACCACCTGAAGTCTTGCAATATTTCAAGGGCAGTAAAATTAAACGAAACGAAATTTAACGAAAAGCTCCAAAATTATAATTCTCCAAACTGTGGACAGTTGTGCCTAAAATGTCTAATAAAAGAGGTAGGACAATGACAATTTTTTTCATTCAACATGTCGATGTCATTTACTCTTAAAGGACAGGATTCTATCCTGACTGCCAAGTTTTTTCCTCCCATTAAACTGGATGAAAATGTCTCGTATTTTATCGGTTTAGTAGATTTTGAAAAATTCAATAGTATACCGAATATTCAGGCTGGCAAGGATAAATTTTTCTACGACTCGAAATTCTTGACATTTCCAACAGGATCTTACGAAGTGGAACAAATCGATAAGTCTCTGAAAGAGCAACTTGGTAATGATGCAATTGAATTAACTGCTAACACTGCTACGTTAAAATGTGAACTGAAATCAAAACACGTCATCGATTTCACACAAAAAGAAAGCATTGGACCGCTTTTGGGATTTAAATCGAATGTTCTACAGCCAAACATACTACATAAGTCTGATGAGCCAGTTCAAATTTTTGGAATCAATGCTATTCTGATCGATGGTAGTTTGGTCAGTGGAGCCTATATAAATGGAAAGGAAATACATACAATCCATCAATTCGCACCGGTGACGCCTCCTGGCTATAGAATAATTGAGGTACCGCAAACAGTCATTTATTTGCCCGTCAATACGAAATTAATTGACAGCGTTACGGTGAAATTGTTGGATCAAGACGAAAATTTGCTGAATTTAAGAGGAGAAACAGTCACTGCTAGACTCCATTTAAGGCATGGGATTTCAGTTTGAAAAATATAAAAAGGCCGATTACCTCCCGTCAGTCATCAGTTACGACTTGTCGTCAAAGAGTCTAACTTTGGCGAGCCAATTCACTTTGAAACGTCTTGGATACAAACTAAAAAATGAGTCAAATTCTTCAAATTCAAACGCGTCCCGTTTTCGACACCTCAATCACGAAAATAGAGGAACAAACTATTAATCCCGGAAATCCGCAAGCTCTCGAGAATAATGACGTCATTCATTTTTCAGTGAATCAATCTGATTCCTTAACTCTTTTGAAGGACAGCTTTTTTGTGATTTCGGGTAAAATTAGAAAGAAAGATAAACCGAATTAGGCTCCAGCAAATACTACTTTAGCAAATGCAGGTGTACTGCATTTGTTTAATCGAGCAGAGTTAAAGATCAACAATCAAATTGTGGAACAAGTAATAGAACCGGGGTTGACCTGTATCTCAAAAATTTACGCCTGTTACAATGAAGGAAGTGCGCGCCAACTTGAAGCAATGGATGGAACGAAGGGGAACACATCATATCCGACAACGGTGATTTCACTGCCATCGTTCCATTTAAAGTTCTATTTGGACTTGCGGATGACTTTACGAAGGTGTTGGTCAACGCTAACATAAAAATAATTTTAACTCGTGCAAGAACGAATAATGATGCACTGGTCCTCAAAAGACCTGAAACGAAAGAAGACTGCGTTCTAACTTTGACCAAAATTCAGTACAGACTTCCTTTTGTATCAGTTGACGATGCTTACAGATTAGAACTTTTGATACTTATAGAGACTGATAAAGCACTTCCTACAACTTTCCGATCGTGGGATCTTTATCAAATTCCGGAGCTGTCGCAGACTAAAAAACATTCCTGGACAATCAAGACATCCTCGCAGCTTGAAAAACCCAGGTTTATTTTACTTTTCTTTCAGACTGAAAGAAGTGGAAGGTTGGAGAAAAGTTCAAGTCAATTTGACCATTGTAATTTGAGAAAAGTCAAGCTTAAATTAAACAACGAGTCATTCCCACAAGAAGATTTGGACCAAGATTTCAGCTCAAAGAATTACGGTTTATTCTATCAGATGTATAGTAACTTTGCTGTCAGTTTTTACAATCAACCAGATGCGTCTCCTTTATTGGATTTCGACACCTATAAAACTAAAGCTCCGTTTATCATTACCGATTGCTCGCATCAACGAGAGACCTTGAAATACGGTCCCATTGACGTCCGACTAGACGTAGAGGCAAGTCAAACGTTCCCGAGTAAAACCACTGCATCGTGTGTCATTGTTCACGACACTGTTTATGAATATCAACCGCTCACTAATGAAATTAGGAAACATGAAAATTAGGTGCCTAAAAGTACGCTTACCCATCAAGCGATTTGAATTTGAAGGAGAGTGTTTGAAAGAAAGAAAACATGGACAGTTGCTACCTGATAACGTAAGAGCTCTTATTGTGGGACCAAGCAATTGCGGAAAACCAACCTAGTATTGTCACTGCTACTAGATAAAAATGGCCCAAAATTTAAAAATGTCTACCTTTTTTCCACATCGTTAAATCAACCAAAATACAATTATTTAGAAAACGTTTTGAGTCAAGTAAAAGAGGTGAAGTTTTTCTGTTTCAGTAATAAAATATTGAAACCAGAAGAAGTGCAACAAAATTCTATTTGCATTTTTGATGACCTAATTACTCAGAAACAAAGTGACATTCAGGATTTTTTCAGTAGAGCCAGACATCGGTCACTTGATAGCATATACTTGGCTCAAACATACTCAAAAATTCCGAAACAACTGATCCGAGACAACGCTAATCTAATCGCTCTGTTCAAAATGGATATTTTGAATCTCAAACATGCATATGATGATCACGTAGGCTCAGACTTTACCTTTAAAGAGTTTCAGCGAATGTGTTCAAAATGTTGGGATGACCCATTTGGATTCCTTGTGATCAATAAAGAATGCGAGCGAAATAAAGGCAGATATCGGAAGGGATTTGATTCCTATATAAGCACATGATATAAAAAAAATTGACAAAAAAAAATGGAGAATAAACTCAAAGCAGACATCGTTAAGACTGCAGACGCGGTTCGCAAAAAATTCAGACTGTTGAAAAAAGGGATGGTTGAAGAAGAAGCGGCAGTAAAAAAGCGGTACGAACCTCTACTCAAACCTTTAAAAACAATATTGATTTAACGAAAGATTCAAATGAAGAAGAAGAAGAAGAAGAAGAAGAAGAAGAAGAAGAAGAAGAAGAAGAGCAGCTTCCAATTAAAAAACGGGAAATCAAGAAAATTAAAACAGATGAGCCCAAGAATGCAACTAAATTTCAGAAAAAAGTGCGGACTGCTTATAAAGAAGATATCTATGAAAGTCCAAGGGATGACCCATCTTGGAATGAATTCCGAACCTATGTAAATCAATTTGGTCCACTAACTCAAGAATACATGTACAAAACAATGACGGAAGCCAACAAAAAGTTTGATCATACTTTTGGGGTCAGACCTAACTTTGATACGGATACCTGGTGGATTGGCAACAAAGAAATAGTTTTTGACAAGCAAGATAATATCCATATTGAAAACAAAATCTTTGGTGGAACAAAAGGACTGTTTGAATTACTGTTCAAAAGAATTTCCTAACAAAAATTTAATAACTAAATTAGATTTGTCCAAGTATAAAAATATACTTGAATTAACAAACGCGCACAAACAAGGACACCATCAGGATGCAAAAATTGCTTCAAGTCACGGAGTCAAGTATAAAAGCATTATCTCACCAATTTTTTCTACAACCGGAAAAGGACTTTTGCCAGGGACGGATAATAAAATTGATTACATACGCTGGAACGACCCGAATGAGTTAGTAGACAGACTAGCCTTACTTATTGCGTCAGAACAAGCTGGCAACACAGGTCACGCAGCGGAGATAGCATCAATCGAAGAAGAACTCAGAGAAGGCAATTTTATAAAATGAAGACTGTGGACAAATTCGGATACTACAGAGGGTACCAAGGAAACAGATCTGGCCCACCAGGAGTCGGATTTGTTGAGGATCGTGATGGAAATTATGACATGATGAGCAAACGTTTGAAAAATGTTGGAAAAGGAACAGATTTGAATGATGTCGCAACAATGGAACATGTAGTTAAATTATTCGAGTCTGTAGATACAAACAGCAAAAATCTGCAAAAATTGAATAAAATAATGATGAATTAACCCGCCATCAGTCGCGCGGGGTCGAAAACGACCCCAGGGGTCAGAAAAATGCAATTTTGTCCATGAAAATTTTAAAGTTTTAGCTCGTCCGTTTCAGTACCTTCTTTCAAGGGTTTAGACTACCCACTCTGTTAGTATGCACTTAATTCAATCATTCGTTTTGAAGCACGGACACGTCAAAGTTGCTTGGGGTCGTTTTCGACCCCGCGCGACTACTCACGTTCATAAAATGTGACCGAGTGAACATAACGTAAACGTGGATTCTGTGCGGTGTTTACACTTGCGGGATGTGATTGCCGTTGGTTTTTTACTTTTCTTTACTTACTACGATACTTTCAGCAAATCTAATGTTTGCTCTCACTGTTTTTTTCTAAATTACTCGTTTATCTCAATTTCTTACGTATCAATTTTTACCTTAATCAGCGCGGCGCCGCTTGCGATATGGCAGCACTGTGTTTTGTCAATTTAAACCCGTGCAAAGTGTCGATTCGAGGGAATGCACTGCGCACCTCCAATAGTTTGACTTTTTTCATGCATTTGAATCCACGAAATGCGGCGTTGCCAGATTACACGCGACGCCACTTATCATAAATGTTTTTGTTTTTTTCCGCGAAAGTTTGATTATATCACATGGGGCGGGGAATGGGGAAGGTAAAAAGAGAATGAGAGGGGAAATGAAGGTGGGTGGTGGGAGAAAGCGGAAGGGAGGTGAAAAAGGGTATCTGGAATTATGTGCGAAAAGCAAAAAGATCACGGCAAAAAAAAAATTCAAGGATCTCCACTTTGCTACTCCCCCCCAACCAACTGTTCCCCTCCAGCCCTCCCCTGAATCCTCAATTTCGATTCTGATTTTTGGTTGATAGAATCTTGCTTACCTTAATTGGCGTTTTTTCCATCTCATTCGGTAAAAAATAAAGTTTTTCAGATGGTTAGTTGTTTCATCTCTAAAATTTTAGGACTAAATATAGGAGGGGTGTTGAGGGGGGTATATCTCGAAAACTTGCCCCCATAACCCCATACTTTTTTTTTCATGAAATTATCTTCTGTAGTGCCTAGAAGTAAAAAAACCTCGGTTTAGGAGTTTCAAAACTAGTTAAAGGAAGCTGACCGATGAAAATCTGGGAAATATCACATTTTTAGGGTTTTCCCGACACAGATTACAATATACCAATTACTGAACGTGAAATTCTTTTTTCAAATCCAGTTTTCACGTGAAAAGCTTTACAAAGACATACTTATTACTATTCTGCATGGTTGAAATCAAAATTTTGAATGACAATGGTAAAATGGGACGAAAGAACTTTGTGGTCGAAAACGACCCCGCGCGACTACTCGCGGAAGTTTTTAGGGCGCGACTGACGGCGGGTTAAAAAGAAAATTTTTTTGGCAATTTTCCAAAAACTCTGGCAACAACGCTTGAAGCAAATAAAACTACCATTTTAGACCCATCGATAAAAAGTAGAATAGACACTATAATTGGAGAAATGAAAGCAGAGTTAAGTAAAACCGTTAAAACTATTATTGAAAGCGAGTTTGTCGTTAAAGTTGCTAAAGTTGAAAATTCCATCAAGCATAGTCAGATTAAAATAGACAAATTGGACAAAGAAATAAAAAAAATTAAGGATGATGCGCATTCTGAATTAAAAGCAGTGGCAGACATGACGAGATCTTTTGTCTATAAAGTCACTTCGCCATCGTATCAAAGAAACTCAGAGGAGACAGAAGAGTCAATTCATTTAACACTGAAGAAACCGCAATCATCATGGAGCCACGCTTTCCCCGAAGTGAAAAAAGGGGGATCGTAGACGAGCTACATAAACATGCCAGGCGTAACGATGCACGCAGACATGTAACTATCAAGAGCCTTCTAGATTTATTTCAAGCCGATATTGTAGATTTGCAGAGCCATGCAAAATCAAATAAAGGAATCAAGTATTTGCTCACTGTAATTGACACATTTTCAAAAAAAGGGTGGGCCATTCCCTTGAAAACTAAAGAAGGACAAGAAGTAAGCGCTGCTTTAAAATCTGTGTTTGAAAAACTGAATCATGGTCCAAAATTTTTACAAACGGATCATGGCACAGAATTTTATAACTCTGCCGTCGCAAAAGTTCTGAAAGAATTCAAAAGTGAACGCTACAGCTCTTTTTCTGTTTTAAAGGCTTCTATCGTGGAAAGTTTTAATAGAACTTTAAAATCATGGATGTTTAAAGAGTTTAGTTACCGAGGAAGTTATGAGTGGCTATCATTCATTGACGAGCTGGTCAAGAGGTACAACGCGCGTATTCACCGAAGCATTGGCTTAGCTCCGCGGGATGTAAACAAATCAAACGAACAATTCGTGTTAAACAAACTGCAAAGCATCATAGTAGCACCGAAAAAAAAACAAAAATTTCAGATCGGTGATTCTGTTCGCATTTCAAAATTTAAACACGTTTTTGAAAAGTCTTACACTCCATCATGGAGCACCGAGGTTTTTGTCATTGATAAAGTTGAAATAAAAGTTCCAATAACTTACAAACTTCGTGATTTAAACGGGACAGAAATTAAAGGAGGAATCTACACGGAGGAATTATTAAAAACGCGGTATGAAAACACTTATTTAGTTGAACGAGTTTTGAAAAAAAAGGCAAGTTATTGTTTTTCAAGTGGCTTGGATTCGATAGCAAATTTAATCAGTGGGTTAAAGCGAAAGACGTAACAAAATGAAGGTAGCAATTATGCTAATTCTAATAGCGGGAGGCTACTGCTGGTTGAAACATTTTTTTAACTCGAGCAACGATAATTACTACAAGATTGATGTGATCCGACACTTACAAAGCTGCCTTCCAGATGAGAATGTAAAGGTTTGGGAGGAACGCGTGCGAAATCAAAACGTTATATACGAAACTTGTTTAATTTTTCACAAGGTCAAGAACTGCTCTTTTTCTTCGTATCAAAACGGCTCCGCAGAATATTTAAATTTACTAATAGACGATGCTTCAAAATTGTGTCAAAAACGAGCAAGAAATAAAAATTTACTCATTGCAATGAGCTTATTTATCTTTATTTTATGTTTGTTGTTAGTCATAATTTATTTTATAAGGATTTATTTTATTTAGTTTAAGCTAAAAAAGTATGACTTGAACAGTGTAAAGAATCAACGTTTTATTATGTAAGAACAATAGTAAATAGTAATAATATTTAGCAAGTAAAAAAAAAATAGTGTGTAAGTAGCAAGTAAGAAAAAGTAGTATTTCATAAGCAGCAGTGTACTTTTCAAATAAACATTTATGCGTTAAACGAGTTTACTTTTTCCCTCAAATAAAGATTGAAAAATTCCTCGCTTCTGTACTTGAAGAATCTTTCTGTGCAATGAAACAGGTTTATCTTGATTTGTTTCGAGTGTCTTTTACTAACCGTTACTGAAAAGGGTTTTTGAAAGTGTTGGTTTTCAATATTCTGACATGCAAATTGAACAATTTTTTTCCGCTCCAGTTTGTCAACTCAACCGCAGATCAGTGGCGGCTCGTGGGCTTTGGTATTGGGGAGGCTGTGGGGGGGGTCTGGGGAACCTCCCCCCCAGCAGGGGGGGGGGGGTTCGGGGGGCCACCCGAAAACCGATAACACGTAGACAAAAACAAACACGCGCGGCTGGTCCGGCGACTGGCATGACATGACGATTGGACGATTGACGGTTATCCGGCTGCTGGCTCGGCAACGCTGCGGGAGTCGTGGAGGATAGCAGCCTCCGATACCTCCGTTAGTGCGTGCACAGTCCTTGCTTGGTTGTGTGTGTGTGTGTGTGTGTGCGCGCTGAACACCACTTGACTTGACTCGACCGACTCGGAGTCTCGGAGGCACAGACTCTAGCTGGCACTTCTGACTGCTGTCGTTTCGCGACTACGAAATCTCGTTCCCCGCCCGCTTATAACTTCCTTCTCTTGCGCTCTCTCCTATAAGATTGACTGATGTTGTCTCTCGTTACTGTCTTGTCGACGTTATTTTTTATTCCCTTTGATTGTGAATGTCTGGGGAGGCACAGCCTCCCTTGCCTCCTTAGGCGAGCCGCCACTGCCGCAGATAAAGTCAATTTTATGGCGTCACCAACAATTTATTTCACAAATAAACTATTTTTTTCTTCCACTCTAATGGTAATTTTTCCCAAGTGCTCTCAATGTTAAAAGTTGTTAAAGCTTACGATTAGCTAACCCTCTTCAATTCGTCAGTTGTAATGTCTGACTCGTGCACTTTATAGTCCAAGGTGTGTTTATCCGAAATGATGCAAAGATGGTGGTCTATCGCGCACAGATTCAACTGAAGCGTCAAAAAAATAAAACACCAATTGTAAATAAATATATAATATGATAAATAAAAGTTTTAAATATAGTTTGTCAAATAATTCTAAATCCACGCGAAGATTTGGGAAAGCAGCGAACTGGTTTTTTTTTTCTAAAAAAAAAGCAAACCCCGAAAATATGAGAGAGAAATTGCGCACTGAAAATTCAAATGAGACGGATAAAAATCGGACGCGAAAACTCTGGTCTATGTCACGGAGTCATGTTTTACCAAAAAAATTTATTAACACAGCTAAAATTTTAATTTAATTTTTTTAACGCAATATTCCGACTTGCAAATTGAATAATTTCTTTTTTCGCTCCGGTTTGTCAACTCAACCTGGAAATAAAACAAAGGTTCGAAGACGAACTTCTCGATTAACAAAATAAGGAAATGCCGGTTTTATATTGACATCAATATCCAACTCATTTTCTCGTAAATGTAGGTTGCACATTTCGAACTTCGCGGTTGGAACTACGCTAAATAAAACTGGAAAAAAACAAGTTTATTTTGATTTGTTTTTGAGTGCCTTGTATGAACCGTTTCTGAAAAGGGTTTTTGCGACCGTATCAATCACCGTCGATTCAGTTACTGAAAAGGGTTTTTGTAGACCGTGTCTTTCACCGTCGATTTAGAATTGGTCGACAAGACGGATTCAAATACGGAATCAATCATCAACATGTTCTTAGCAATGAAACGGGTTTATCTTGATTTGTTTCGACTGTCTTGTATGAACCGTTTCTTAAAAGGGGTTTTTCGACCGTGTCAATCACCATCGATTCAGTTACTGAAAAGGGTTTTTGTAGACCGTGTCTTTCACCGTCGATTCAAAGTTGGTAAACAAGACGGATTCAAAAACGGAATCAATCACCAACGTGTTCTAAGCAATGAAACGAGTTTATCTTGATTTGTTTCGACTGTCTTGTATGAACCGTTTCTGAATAGGGTTTTTGCGACCGTGTCAATCACCATCGGTTGTGTTACTGAAAAGGGTTTTTGTAGACCGTGTCTTTCACCGTCGATTCAGAATTGGTCGACAAGACGGATTCAAAATCGGAATCAATCACCGTACCATTTCCTGTTAAATAAAGTTTAGTAAGGTTAATTAAACGTCTGCGTTCCGATTTCCCTAACCTTTTTCCTTTCTTGTTAAAAAAAAAAATTGAAAGTTTACATTGTCGGATTTAATAAATATCTGTTGAATATATTTTGTCAAATAATTCTAAATCTACTTATTTACTTTTTCTTTTTTAATCGGCTCTGCGTAAAGACAGAAATTCTTGTTGTTCTTTTTTAAGAGCGCTTAAAGTTTTTAAACCTCACTCGGCATTTACAAATAACTTATTAAAAAGTTGGTCAATATTTTCCATTAATATTAAACAAAAAATAAATCTACATTTTCTTAACGCGAGTTTAGAAAAAAAATGAAGCAAACACGAAAATATGAGAGCGGGAGAGCACTAAAAATCCAAATGATACGCTAGTATAAAAATCGAACGGGGAAACCTCGGAAGTCAGCGAAATAAGAGAGCGGGAGAGCACTGAAAATCCAAATGATACACTAGTATAAAAATCGAACGCGGAAACCTCGGGAGAGCAGCGGACTGGTTTTTAATCCAAGTCACTCATCATACATATACGCACACAGTAAAGATTAAACGAAATGAAACGTTTAAAAAAAATGATGTCACGGAGACATGGTAACGGTGTACCACAACAGTACATCAGAAGAGGGTGCATATAAGATGGGAAAACAGCAATGCACCTGTTCTGTAGTCGCTACTATTAAGATGAGTCATGCGGGGAAGGGGGTGCGTTTGTGTATTTACCCATAGACCCCTTAAGAAACTTTTTCTGACACGGTGAAAAAAGCATTTCAATACAACCACTTGTTCAATGGTTCTGACGAGCAAACAATTGAAACCCCTGCGCGTGGTCAGTGTGATTCATAGGTACATAACATGCAGCAACGAGGCTGTGCGCGGTCATGCATTGAAAGTTGAAAGAAAAGGGAGAGTATTTTTTTTCCATACAACTGTGTAATGTGTTGAATTCACCGCTGATGCGAGCGATGAGTTTGGACAGTGGTTAACCCCGCGAAAGATCAAACTTATTCAGTAGCCGGGGCTGCGCGTGCGTCCATGCATGGAAAAGGGGTATTTTTTCATACGTTGTGTAACGTTTTAAATTCGAGCGTGTTGGTGTATTTCGACCTAGTTACCTACAGAGTTTGCGCGGTCATGCATCGTTAGGCCAAAAGAATATTAAGAGTGCACAGGTGCGTTTTTTTTTATACGAGAAAAGGGATATGAGGTGGCTGCGGGTAAATGCACCAATATGCTGTTAAAATCAGAATCAGTTGTCGGTGAGGTCGCCGCTTACATCGGACGTGTTTTTCCCCGTGTTTTTTCTTTCATTCCTGAAACTTAATGCAATATAATAATCCATACACATATGAGTATAAAATGAACGGAAATCGTAACTGAACGTTAAATGCTTCTTCAGTTTGCTGACGAGAAGAATTCAATTAAGAGACGCGATTGCAGTGCGGAATTGGTGTACAAAGTTGAAATGGAACACTGTTTTTGTTGCACGGGTGTGTTTTTAACGTAAACCTTTTTTTTATACGTGAAACTTTTTATTAGATTTTAATGTGTGTATGGGTAAATACACAAAACATTTCATGTATAATAAAAGTTTTACGTGAAACTTTTCCTTACGTGAAACTTTTATTATACATGATACTTTTTGTGTATTTACCCATAGACACCCTAAAATCTCCCTACTGCGGATTCAGAGAAATTTCCGGGAAGAAACATGCCTGTGAAAGTTAGTAATTTGATGCGTCGAAGGAAGCAATTTCGGGCTATTTTCTGTGGAAAAAATGTGAAATTTGAGGCTTTGGGCGGGGAAGGGTTACGTGCCTCCCTTCCCCCGCTGATTCACCGCATTCACCGCTGGCACCCTGTATATTTTCAAATTGTGGAGGAAGGGGATGGTTTTTTTCACAAATTAAAGAAGAAAAACAAACAAAGCAAAAGAGGCGCAATAGAAAAGTGTCATATTAAAGCGTTTTTGATCCATAGAGCTCAACAGATCATTTTGTTAAATAAATAAATTGGTGTTAGTTCAACATTTTAAATTTGGTAGGATTGCAAATATGTTTATTATTTTGACAAAACATAGGTAAGCTAATTTACCAAACAATAAATTGTTGGTTTGACAACTAACTGTAGCTATCTTAAACACCGAGTTTTGCCGAAAGAGCAATTCCTTTGCTAACTCAGCTAACAAATAATGCTACATCAACAAAACCACTAAATTGTTAAAATGGCAACATTGCATTTTGGTGAAGCAACTAGGCATTACTGCTGAATCAGCAAATACTACTGTTAAATTAACAAATACGCTAGATTGCTGTAATAGCAACATTCAAATTTGTTGATGCAGTAAAGCATCAATGCTGAATCAGCAATTACTACTGTTAAATTACACGTGATACTGTACATTTAGCAAATAAATTATGATGCAAGTTTAGCAAACGGAAGTTTGTTATATTAATAATTTTTTTTTTTCAGTGTAGCGACATTTTTTTTGGAGTTTATGCCAACTTTTTTGGTCAAATACCACATAGTGCGGCGGGCGTGGCGGTCTGTTATCCGATCAAAGTTCTGATTAGAAGGCATCAATTTGCGTGCGCAGGAACTACCTAGTCCCTCCCTCTTTATCTTTTCCCGTTTGAGTGTATGCACTAGAAAAGGAAAGAGATATAGAAAAAAACCACGTTATAGCCCTTGTTTTTGTCCTTTCCCTTCCTAAGTGAACAAATGGATAGAGAGGGAGAGAGAGAACAATGTCTATGTGCGCTACTGGAATTCATGTAGATTCCTTCCCGAACACCACGCCGCGCTGCGCCGCGGTCGTCGTGTCGCATGCATTTTTTTGAAGGCGTTTCGACTTTACTTATTCAATACGGCCGAGATGTGTATTGCCTGAAGTTCCTATCTGAACCTGGGCTTTATTAAATTTTTTCGACATTAGTTGTTGAGAAGGGGCACATCTCAACGTTCTTGAACTCGAACCCCCCCCCCCCCCCCTCCTCACTCGCAAGCTGTCTAAACCACCCCTAGTGCTCACAACACTGCACATCATCCACCTCCGGGTGGTCAAAAAGCATATTTTATTATCAAATTTCGGGTGTCAATCCGAGGCTCAGAACTTTCCAAGGAACAACAGACATCAAACAAGACCCAACATAACTGATCAATTAGAATGACTTGATGAGTTTTTGGTTTCGATGTTGGAAACTCTTTTTGCATCCGTTTCGCAGAATAAGGAAAAACTGCAAAGTTCGAGGCTCCGGTGACTGAACAGTCACGGTGGATCCAAAATCTCACCATGCACTACCCTATACTCAAACCCAGATCAACTGGGGCTTGACGCTCCTCGGCGGCCTCCCCCCCCCCCCCACATCGCATCGAACGAACTCGCCAGCCAACAGGTACAAGCGTCGGGCCTTTCTCGTCTTTCTTCGCCTCTTGGCGTTCTATTCAAAACCCCGTACCTGCGTGCGGAGCCTCAGGTAGAATAATGACCAGGGATGGTGTACGACGCATTGTTCAGCAGAGTGCACAGTGGAGAGGGTAAACATGAGTGCTGGTGAGTGAGGGGAAAAGAAGCGTCGAGCACCAGTTGATTTGGGTTTGAGTATAGTAGCATTGACTGATAAAAAAAAAGTGTTAAAAAAAAGTTAAAAAAAAAACATTAAAAAAAAACTATCAAAAATCTAAAGTCAAACTACTGAAAACAACTACCAAAATTTACTTAACATTTATAAGAAAAATCTTTATTATTTTTAGTTGAGAAAAAACTAAAAGGATTAAAATGTATTCTGCGTGTTTTAAAAACACGTAATAAAGCACAAAAAGAATTTTCAGCTTACGAAGGGCGAAACGGTACTCACTTTTACTCACGAGTTTTTGGACGGAGGTCAGGATCGAACCCGGGTTTCTCGGGTGATAGTCCTCGCCTTAGGAGACTGAGCTACGCTGCACTCATGGATGGTATGGACGAATTTGCAGTTCTTATTTATAATATACTCTAAAATGTGAAAAAAGTCCAAGTTTTTCCTCAATTTTAAATTTATTTCAGTTCTTTTTTAATTTTTTTTTTAAATTTTAGTTTTGTTCTTTTTTAATTTTTTCAAATTATTTTCAAGTCTTCAATTTGTTTTCTTGTCTAAAACCACTAAAAAAATGTTCACACTTGTTTTCCTTCCGGTTTTAATTATTTTTTAAGTTTTATAGTTGGAAATTTTTTCCAGAGAATTCATCAAATTTAAATTTCATGAGAAGTTACTAATATTTAGGTTTTTTTGAGTTCTTTTTAGCTCTTTTTCAAATCTTTTTCAATCAAAGAAGAAGCGGAAGAAACTTTTAACATTTACTTGTAAGTTAAGTTTCTTTTAGTTTTTCTTTTTTACTTAAAAAAGATTTGTTTGTAACCTGAAATGTATGAAATTTTTGAGCTGTTCAAAAGCTATTATATTTTAATATTTTTTTACTTCTTTTTATTGTTTAGTTAAAAAAGTATTCTTCTTTAATAAATTTTCAAGTAAATTTTATAAGTGAATACTACTACAGTTTCAATGCATTATAGTGCATCGAAACCGATGTCGAGCCGCTAATTTACTCCTGAATCTGAAAATAAAATACGCTTGGTTATTTTTTTTCTCTCTTTTTAATTATTACTATCATTTTTTTTTTATTATTATTATTAACATGCAGTAAGTACTGCATGTTTTTGCTATGGTTTTGTATATATTTTGGCCATAAACTTCCTGCGTAAAAATCGACAATTTTCGGCTTGGTCACAAACGTGCGTTGTCAGATTTCCGCGCGTAATGATCGCGTCTCGTTTTACGGTGGATTCCGTTCGTTTGATAGATTGCGGAGCGGCAACGCCAAAAGTCTCCCTATCCTTTCACTAGGAACAAAACGAATCGCGCGCCATATCGGATTTTCGATATTCTTCGGTCCACCGCACAATGGACAGAAATCAAATCTTCGGCGGTCCAAATTCGATCCTTTCAAAGTTAGAAAATTAGTAATTTAGCTGGGTGTTATAGATAATTTTAATGGATTTATTTGGCTCTGTTTTTTTATTTTTGGGTTGCCCCTTAATTATCGGAGTATTTTATTCGATGGATCGATACATTTTGTGATATTTCATGTTTTTGTATTTTTGATCGTTTAGGAGTCAATTTTGATCCATAGTGCGCCGTTTGAAATGTTTGAATTTTTGAGTTAGGTATTGAGTATTGACCCTAAGTTTTCGATAAGGATTTGTCTCCGTTATGAATAAATTTGCTAGTTTCTTTATTTTGTCTGTGACTGCCAACGAGCTATACCTACCTTTATCTAGTTCGGAAGCTTTGGTAAACATGCGTAACCGTCTCGGAGATTTTAGGGTTAGAGTGGTGAAAATCAGTAAGTAAGCAAGTCGAATTTCTTCGTGTGTTTTCGAACTCTATCAGTGACTTTAAAATTAGGATTTCTTTTTGAACTGTGCGTGTTTTCTGTCAATCATAGCCTTAATCTCAGTTTCTACTGATTAAAACACTCAAGTTCTTCATAGCTTTCATTTAATTTGTCAGTTGTAATTCTCATTTGTCATTTGTAAGCTCCATTACCTATTCTTAATTTTCCATGTCTCGAGACGACTTTATCAGGGAATCTTTCAGGAGCCTTTAGGTACTGCCTGTAGGAGCCTTTTAGGCTGATTATGTGTTGAATAATAGTTAAGTAAATAACCAAACTAGTTTAAACTAGTTAATTTTTTGTTTGTTTTCTTATATCCATATATCTCGTCTTTAATTTTAATGTTATGATTTGATCGTATCAGAGGTTTCAACGATTTGACCATAAACAGTTTTCTACTTTCCCTCTAAATACTCTTCGATTAGTTTTTTCCTTAAGTTCTGACTTAGCTCGGCAATTCTTGCCGAGACAGGATTGAGACTGTTGCAAGATATTTGGTGTTTACGTTTGAGGTTAATTGATGAGCAGTGTTCCCAAACGTTTGTTCTTTTTTTAATCATTACTCATGTCCTTTATTTTTTATTAGTGACGCATTAAAGGATTATTTCAATCAACCATAACCCACCCACTTGCTTCCTATTAACTTCCAGAATCCAGATGTTTGCTCGTGAAATGTTGTGGCCACGGCCTTGGTTGTGGATCATTACTCCATTGTTTATAAAATAAGAAATCTGAACAATCAACTTTTTTCTCAGTGCTCAACCCATCTTTCAGTTCTGTAACTCAATCTAGATTTTATTATGTGCTTTACAATCGCTCACCCACTTCTTTAAGCCAAGAATTTTTGTGTTCGGGTGTGTAGTGAATTCTGTCACGAATCAGTTTGTTGCTATCTTGTCCCTTCCGATCAAAGAGAATGAATTTTAATGATTTTAATTGCAAGTTTTTGAACCAGATGTCGGAGCCACTTTCAAATTTGTGGTTTTTATAACCGATGGCAACTAGTTAATACGGATTGGTTTCAATGGGTTAGGATGATTAAAATTCTTGGTGGTTTTCAAAAGGTGTGTTCTTCGAGGAGTGATTTTATCAATCATGTTGCATCTCACTTTAACTGTCTCGTGCCTTTACAGAAGTAGTAACGCTGTCAGTATCTTTATTTAACTGCTGCTAGCAATGTGTTCTAAAATTGGGCTTTTCAAACGAGAGTCTCCTTTTAGAAAATTTTATTAGTAGTCAGCTGTATTCTGCGTCAAATCAAAAAAAATCAGAGTGTAAGAAATGCTAGTTGGGGTATCATTAAAACTCAAGTCTTTCAAGTAAGTAACATTAATTTTGACTTCAAACTCTACCATTAACTCTGTCTTTCAATGGATTTGTGTAGATTTATCTTCCACAATTTTGGTGATAAAATAGCTAGGTCATTTCAGGAAAGATTGCTGATGACAGCTCTTTATTTACATGCTCGGAGGGACGCATTTCTGTCTTATGCACAGAATTTTGTGGATAATGTTCACAGATGGGAGTTCATTTATCTGCGTAGTTGCATACAAATGGAGTGCGCTTTGCAAAGTTGTCATTGGCAATATTTTCTTAAATAAACGCTATCAAGATGATCAGAAATGTAAGCAAATCTATTTTGACATCTCTCGGCTGATAAATTTTGTATGCAGCAGCTAGTACTAAAAGTGTTACCAGTGGTGTAGCTTGAAGTGAGGCATTATTGCATTTTGTTCATTTAAAACTCTCAAAAGATCGAACTCCTAAGAGTTCACTACACACCCAGTAGCTTCATATTTTTCATGGGTTTAAATGCGCACAGTACAATGTTGCCACATTGTAGTATTTTGTGAATCCCATAAACTTGGTAGCGCGAAGACATCCGTGTACTCAGCTCGCAGAGTACTTACATTTTTTTTCATTTTAAAAATCACGCGATACTGATCCTTGTTCTATTCAGGGCACCGGAAACATTTTAAACTCTTTAAACTCCATGCCTGCTGCATTTCAAATATTGTCCCTTTAATTTTAACGCCAAGTTGTTTTTCTGACTTTTTTTTCTAATTTGTTTTTCTTTTTGGTGAGTGAACTAAAGCGAGAGGATGAAGTAGAAGGGGAAGCAGAAGAAATGTGCGTTAGGTACAAAAAATTAGACTTGGTCCTTCGGATATCAGCACCTTTAGGCATTAAATCTTTTGCACTTTCATGCGCCTGCAATTTTTGAGTTATGCAATGGTTTGCATTGAGCGCAGCCAACAGATTGTAATAATTATTCGGAATAATGAAGATCAGATAAAATCTCAGGCTGAAATCTGAAGGGGTAGGGGGCTAGAAGAAACACAGGAGTAGAAAGGGCGGGAAGAGGGAAGGGGAGGAGATTTGGTTGCTTTGATATCAGCTAGTTTGTAAGTTGAATCTGAGAGATCTCATGCACAATCATGCATCTCTCAGATAAGGTTAATATAACAGATTTTGAAAGAAAAGTTTTTAAAGAGAGGAGATCGAGGTAGGAAAGAGGAAGGTAGTAAAAGGGAGAGGTCTGGAGAAATTTTTGGATTTTGGCGGCCACGAGTTTACTTGAGGTTTACTGGTAGTTTTGGTGAAATAAATTTATTCAAAATAATTTGAGACATGAAATTAATAGAAATTAAAAAAGAAAATGAACAAAAGCACTAGCGCTCAGAAGTTTCATATAGAAAAGTAATTCTCACTCCACCACTCTCACTTACTCTGCATACCCAATGAAATTATACAGAACATAATGCAGCGATGACAACTATAGATAAAAGGAATCAGCACAGAGCATTTTTCTCGAGAACGGCTGAGAAAAAATGTTTTGAAACCCAAATCGGTTTCGGAATTGACACAAATTTTTTCATTTTTGATATTTTCAAAAGCCCTCAACAGCACCTCGTTCATATTAGAAGAAGCTCATACACATTTATCAAGTTTTTTGCAAAAAAGCATCTTCTAAAAGTACGAAAAAAGTTCATATCCTCATAGCAGAGGCAATCGCCAACATTTTTACTCCCATAGACATTTACCAAAACACCCAGATTTTTTTAGTTATGGGGACTTGGAAGATTTTTGAATCAACCCCTGTGGTCACCCAGTTGAGAATTTCTCAAAAATCTTGACAGATTCTGAAAAAATATATCGAAACCTTCCGATCGATGTGCGGCATGTTACGTACCTTGAGAAGAAGCAAGAAGCTGTATTTTTTCAAATCAAAATTTCGGGACTTTAATGGCAGAATCGGACCGATTCCATCGTCTGAGACATTGACAGCCCAAATTTTTAATTTTCCGAAATATACTTAATTTTTCACTTTAAGGTACCTTACTAGTGGCACATCAATCAAAATGGATTTCACATCCATTTGACCAGAATCTGTTATGTATTTGAAGTATTCTCAACATGGTGGGCACAAAAGCCAATTCAAAATTTTTCCAAAAATCCGCCATAACTCAAAAAATGGAAGTTTTTTGGTAAATGTCTATGGGAGCAAACATGTTGGAAATTGCCTCAACTTCAAGAACACGAGCTTAATTTTAAAATAGTTTTTTTTTTTTTTTTTTTAAAAAGGGGATAAATGTGATTGAGCCCCCCCCCCCTTCAAATTAGCCCCAAAGGGCTATTGGAAGCTATCGATAACATGAAAAATGAAAAATTTAGGGTTGATTCCCTATCCGACTCCCATGATTCAAATCATTTCAATCAGCCATTCTCAAGAAAAATGCCTGGTACAGATGCTCTGGATCACCATGTATACAGGGTGTCAATTAAAAAAGGAGCCAGACCGAATATCTCGAGAACGGCTCCAGATTTTGAAAAACGCTGAACCACGTGTTAAATTATTCTGAGCAGGACATATTTTTAGGGGGGCGCCGATTTTGGGGGCCCCTCTCGGGGGGGGGGGGGGGGGCGCAAGGGGCTCCCACCTCCCTAAATTCAATAGTTTAAACGGGGTCCTCCATATTTTATTTATTAATCAAAAAGAGGGTGAAATTATCAGACTTTTGGTGCGAATCGAAGTTCAATATCGTTTTTCGTTTTTGATGCATCGAAGGTTTCACAAAATCATTACTCCTCTTTGAAGAGTCGGAATTTAAAAATCAAGGACACAAAAATACTCTAAAAAGAAAGCCCTTTTTTGAAAAAAATTCAATTATAACAAACATTCAGTCAAATTTTGGTTTTGAAGCTCCCAAAACTTTTAGACTTTTTGACCCCCAAGAAGGGCCATCTGAAAAATTCCGAGTTATGACCCCTATTGAGTGATACATCAATCGAAAAGACGTAACAAACTGAGCATTTCGGTGCAACCCGGAGGTGGATATCGTTTTTTCATTTGAGATATCGAATGTCACTTTACAGATTGCGATATTTCGATTGTGAAAAACGATATCGAACTCCGGTTTGCGCCAAATGCACAATTTGTTACGCCTTTTCGATTAATGTAACACTCAATAGGGTTCGTATCTCGGAATTTTTCAGATGGCCCTCCTTGGGGGCCAAAAACGTCTAAAAGTTTTGGGAGCTTCAAAACCAAAATTTGACTAAATGTTTGTTATAATTGAATTTTTTTTTAAAAAGGGCTTACTTTTTAGAGTATTTTTGTGTCCTTGATTTTTAAATTCCGACTCTTCTAAGAGGAGTAATGATTTTTTGAAAATGGGTCCAAATCGAACTTTGACCTTCGATGTATCAAAAACGAAAAACGACCTTGAACTTCGATTCGCACCAAAAGTCTGATGACTTCACCCTCTTTTTGATAAATAAATAAAATATGGGGGTCCCCGTTTGAAGTATTGAATTTACGGACGTGGTGTCCGCCCAGCGGGCCCCCCAGAGATGGCCCCGAAATCGGAAACCCCCTATAAATATGTCCTCCTCAAACTAATTGAACACGTGTTTCGGTGTTTTTCAAAATCCGGAGCCGTTCTCGAGATATTTGGCCTAGCTCCTTTTATAATTGACACCCTATATGCTATGAAACTTAATGAAAAGCGGTATTACAAGAAAAACAACGCAGTCAAAGCAGCTTACCCTGATTGATTGCATGTTATCTTTGTATCGCTAGACTGCGATACAAAATCTGCTGGCTGCTTGTTATTTTTTTCCTAAATCCTCGATATTGGTGTGTTCCTCCTTCTCACAATGGGCATTTTTAGCCGTGAATCTCTTCAAATTTTGCAGTTTTAAAGAATAAGCAACACCCTGGGCCTGGGGTACCCCATCAAGCTCTCGCCAAACGAAGGTCAGTTTCTTGCTATCCCCCCCCTTTTAGAAAGGTTCTTTGGTTACGTTACACCGCATAGAATACCACGATTTGAATGGAATTTTGATTCATCTTGCAGCATTATTTTCTGACCCATTCTGAGAAGTTCCAAACTAACACCCCCCCCCCCCCCCCCATTTCAAAGCGATGCAAAAGACAGAGACAGAGATGGGTCTGCCATCTTGAAAAGTCAGCTGAGAGATCACAAAAATGTTTCTATCTAGTTTCCATTCACATTGTATTATTCTGTGGTTATACTCAATCACATGAATATTTTTCCTAATAAAAATTGGTTTTTTTCTCTAACTTGGCAACTCCGTTCATAGGAACTGTAATCGCGATGAAAATTACACTGATTAGGGACGAGGGGTCGCTGACCTTTGGGAGCTTCTTTTGAGAGGAGGAGCAAAGCAACAACGCGACGCGACACTTCCAATCCGTGTGGCTGCCATATCGTGCATATCAAACAAATGCCGTAAGCTCCCAGTTTCAGATCTACGAGCTGAAAAAAATAATTCGTTAATTCTTACAATATTACCAAGAATAAAACGTTGTTTTCTAACCATATGAATCCTACGTAATTTAATTTGAAAATTCTGGTATTTTCACCAGTATCTGGTCATAGTACCATAGCTTCTTTCAATTTTTCAAGAACAACGATATAGAGATCTGAATTATGTTATGATAATATAAGACAATTTGTCCTCGCTTGACTCATCGTTGACCTTTTTTCTTTTTTCTTCTTCTTCCATTTTCTTTTCTTGCAAGTAGTTGTTTTTCTATTTACACTATTCACAGAAAATATACACACAGTCACACATATAACAGTAAAATGATCAGCCGTTAAAAATATGGCTTTTGATCCTACCAGATTAAGGGTTTGTAAGAAAGTATGTACTTACAACCAACAAATCAAATTAAATTTACTTTAGAGCTAATTTTTTTTTTTTTTTTCCCTGCCCTTATAATTCAAGGATTTTTATGCTCGGTCTTGCAACCATGTGCACCTTATGCCACGCCGCCAAGCGCACGCTGCCGTGCTCCATGCTCACTGCTCAGCGTGCATTCATAAAGCGCCAGCCGGGGGGCGGCGCGGGCGCGGCGCGGCTCGCGACTACGCGCACGCTGCCTTTTCCACTTACTGACCTACATTTTCGAATATTTCCCGAGCCCGACAATGGTCGTTCGACGTTCGACGTCCATCATACTTCTCATCTCTCGGTCAATTGACTCCACTCTCCCTGCGCACAGTGATGCGAGTTAATCATGGAAGAGGCAGAGGCCGTGGCGTGCATGACATTGCGCCATTAAATGCGTATATCTGTGTTAATACTCCAGCCACATAGACGTTTGAAAGTGGTTTTATTGTAAAATAGTCTACTAGAACTATCCTGTAAAGTTGGTTTTATGACGGTAAAAACGTTCAAAGGACGGTTTCCAAAATGGTCGATTTTGGCCCGAAGAGAAAAATGCAAGATATTTTAAGGTGTGATAGAGGATGATTTCAGGGTTCAGAATACGGCTTATTTTTTAAGTTTATCCCAAGGGAACGCGAGGGAGGGGGATCAAAGGTGGGACCTTTATGTGCCCATGAATTTTTAACGAATGAAGCTATTCGAATAAACTTTTCATAAAAAGATAGATCTTGCAAAGAGCTTTGGATTGATGTATAGGAAAACTGTCTGCATTTAATTTTTGATCGATTAATCGAAGTTTTTTCGATTTTTTGAAATTCGATTTTTTGAAAATCGATTTTTCTGCTTTTTGCAAGTATCGATAAGAGCGATCGCACGGATCATCACAAATTTTTCCAAAGTAAAACTAGATGGAATTTGCTACAAATCAGAGCAAATCGCATGCTGGGGAAATGATTCGTTACTGAGTTATGATTTTTCAAATCTAGCGCCTCCGTATGAAATGGCGCTCCCCCAAGTTGGGATCCCCATTTTTATTTAAAAATCAAAAAGAGGGAAAATCCTAAGACTTTTGGTACAAACCGGAGGTCGATATCGTTTTTCGTTTTTAATACATCAAGGGTCAAAGTTCGATTTGGGCCCATTCTGTAAAATGACATTCGACATTCGATACATCGAATCTGAAAATTGCTATTGACCTCCGGTTTGCACCAAAATGCTCAGTTTGTTACGCATTTTTGATTGATGTATCACTCAATAGGAATCTTTCCCCGGAATCTTTTAGAAAGCCCCCCCCCCCCTGGGGGTCAAAAACGTTACAAATGTTTGGGGCTCTAAAACCAAATGACTAAATATTTGTCATAACTGAATTTTTTTCAAGAAAGGGGTTGCTTTTTGGAGCATTTTAAACTCCTTATTTTTTGAATTCCAATTTTTCAAAGAGGAGTAATGATTTTTTGAAAATGGGCCCAAATCGAACTTTGACCTTCGATCAATCAAAAACGAAAAACGATATCAACCTTTGGTTTGCACCAAAAGTCTTAGGATATTCCCTCTTTTTGATTATTAAATAAAAATGGGGATCCCCACTTGGGGGAGCGCCATTTCATACGGAGGCGCTAGATTTGAAAAATCATAACTCGGCAACAAATCATTTCTCCAGCATGCGGTTTGAGCTGTTTTGTAGCAAATTCCATCTTCTTTTACTCTGGCAATAATTTGTGATGATCCGTGCGATTACTTTTATCGATACTTGCAAAAAGCAGAAAAATCGATTTTTAAACAATCGACAAAATTTCGATTAATAGATCAAAAATTAAATGCAGACAATTTTCTATACTATAATCGAAAGCTCTTTGCAAGATTTTTCTTTTTACGAAATATTCATTCGAATAGCTTCATTCGTTAAAAAGTTATGGTCACTTAAAGGTCCCAATTTTGACCCCCCTCCCCCACGTTCCCTAAGGCCAAATTTAAAAAGTAGGCCAGATTCTGAATCCTGAAATCACCCTCTATTACGCGCCTGAAAATATCTTGCATTTTTCTCTTTGAGCCAAAATCGACCATTTTGGATACCGTTATTTGCATTTTGAGTCAAATATTCCACGTCCGACCTCTCCCGATGAATCACCCCGATGTGCGCTGCTTCTCCGCCTGTGATCAGTGGCGGACTGGGGCAAAAAGGCCCGGGGTGCTGGGGCCCGGGATTTGGGGAAAGGGGCCCGAACTATGTACTGTTCCAGAGAGGAGGGGAGCGGACATGGAGGGGCCCGGGGTGCTGCAGCATCCCCGGCACCCCGGCCCAGTCCGCCCCTGCCTGCGATGCTTCACTCGCATTTGCCGGTCTCATTGTAGCCACTAGCCAGCACTCACCACTCAGCTGCTGTGGCGGCTCAAGAACAATCGATTTAAGTTTTCTAATCCTCCTTTGAACCTATGAAAAAGTATCGATTATTTCGGTGATTCTATTCAACTGCCGCCGAAGGCTCGATTCTTTTCCGTAGATTTTTGTATGATATAGAGGTATTGACACATTGCAATTCACGAAACGCTTTTGCCTAGTAGGTGCACTAGCGCACCCTGTCCAATTTTAAGCGTCGAAATTCAATGACCGGTAAGTATTTGTGACACCATCTGTATCGCACTAAAGAAGAAGGACTTGTCCTATTGAGAGCCATTTCCTGCCCCTCTTTTGGTCAAAAATTGAAAGTCTGAAAAACGGGAAAGACTGTGGATTACGTGCGCTTGGAGGAGAAAATATCAAGGGTAAGGATATTCTAATTATTCTGTAATTGGTTTGTACATCTCATTCGTGTATGAATATGGCTAGTTTTGCAATTTTTCAAAAAAAAAAAAAAAAAAAAAAAAACGGATATTTTTCACTATAAAAGTGAAAATTTAGGTATAAGCACAATAGCGCCATTGCTTCTGCTTTAAATATGTGGTAACCTGCATCAAGAAAAGTATTCTACGAGGGATTTCTGTAAATTAAGGTCTCCAAAGCTGTGTCATATAGAAAAAATCATTTGATTGAAAACACAAGTACAGATTCAGAAAGCTTGAACTCTTAGCTATTTTTCTACGTTGTCGCCATTACAATCAACACACTTTTCAAGTCCCTCAGGAAGCTTTTTCAAAATCGCGTCATATACCCGCTCTGCCGCCAATTCGCATAGGGAGGAATTGACAGCTTCTTCGAGCTTCTCAAGACCCCCCAAGTGTTGTGTCAAGTCGGGGAACAAATTATAGTCACATGGGGTCAAATCAGGACTATATTGAAGATGGTCGATGATTTCCCACCCAAATTTGGCGTTGAGATCTGTCGTGATGCAAAGTGACGTGACGTGAAAGCGGTCATTGTCATGGTTTAAACGGACTCCCTTGGTAAGCCGATATCTCCTTTTGTTCTGTATGACCATTTGGCCTGTACTCTTGGAGAATACTTTTCCAACGCCCCCTTTGTATGTGCCATGGGCACGAAACCTCATCATAGTTACCATTATAATACTATACAACAATGCGAGATTTGGCTTTTAATTTAGAATTTCTTCCGAGCCCCGTGGCTCAAACTTTGCATCTTCTGGTGCCGGTTTCTGCCAGCAGAGCGCTATACCGTGCTGTCTAATTGAAGTCAAATTTCAGGTCAAAACTCAAAAGAAATTTATGTTTGAGAAACGAAGCGTCATGTCTGTTGTACTAGATGATCATTTTCAAGAGGTCTCTGCAAAATTTATCGTCCGTAAAGAAAATAAGGCTGCAAATACCAGAAAGTACGATTCGACACAAGTATCGATTTAATGAACCTTTCTATAAAACACCAATCAAATAAAGACCGGGCTTGGTTCAAAGAGACCAATCAAATACTGGCGCGGCGCAGTATAGTTTTTTGACGTCACCACGTGACCAGAGATCATGGAAGGTTGTCTGCTATTTATCATATCCCCCGTTCTATGTCCGCATCCTCCTCAGAATCGATCGTAGTCGTCATCCCACTGCGAGTACAAGTACATGATAATCGTCGTCCGGCGCCTGCAGATGCTATCGGCGACGGCGATCCACGATCAGTTATCACCGATCCGGAGATTCGATATCGATTGGCCTTGGTGGCCTCAACGTCGAGTCGTCGCGTCGCGTCGTCTTCGTCGCGCAGCGTCCCAGTCTGGAGTCGCGAGTCGAGTCGGTCGCGCCGCGTCGCCGTCGCGTCGCATCGCGCGCAAGCAGACTGTACAAATTTACCGCTTCAAAAGTCAACACCGCTCTCAAATAATAATCCCGATCCTCACAGACCTTCCAAAATCTGTGACCAAAGACCAGAACCTTACTCAATCGCCCGGGCTACTGATTTATGGCGATTCAAAATATTTCGTGCAGTATATTTTATCTTGTCCCCCTTCCCCTTCCCCGTCCCACGACCTCCTCTCTTAACTCACGTCATGAACTTTGAACACACTCACACACACACACACACACACACACTCACTCACACACACACTCACACACACACTCACACATACACATATATATTTATAAATTCTCACTTTGTTAAACGCCATCGCTCACGTTGATGTACTCACGGACATTTTATACTGTCGGCTGGTGACTGATGATTGTGAGTCACTTGACCGATCAACGGTTTCGCACTGATTGTAAGAGAGAGAGTATGAGAGTGAGCGGTGCAGACCACTCACAAAAATATACAAATTCGTACTTAGAATACACCTCAAGTGACGATGGAGCCATATCGAAAAGCTCTATAGAAATAATTAGAGTTCACCCGGGTTTGAAAACTGACCCTAACCTAGAATATACGTATTTGACGTGCATTTTTATTAATGGCGGGGCTTTTGCGATCACGGTCAGATGGGAGTCGAATCGATTCGAGCCAGACCGGAGTTATAAAAGTCGAGTTTTGAGAGGCAGAAGAAGAAGAAGAAGAAGAAG